>OU015490.1:85091070-85261070 GCA_907164885.2 Dolomedes plantarius
AAATGTAAGTGATTCTGTGGGTACATATAAATATTACTGTAAATATAATTTTAACGTTAATAAATCCTAATCATAATGTAATTATAAAGAGCCTTGGCAAAACTCTATTCAAAATATCCGAAGCATCACTTACTACATTACTTAAATTTTGAACTAATGATAAATAACATTCTCTCAATAACATTTTACATCAACAAACCTTCAGGATACTAATAGATCGACCCTTCTTCCAAAGTTGTTTTATAATTTGTATATTAATGTTAATTTCGCTCTCTCCAATAACAAAAAATGGCATAATTATTGTTAACATTAGCAATACTGTAGTTAAAAAAAAATTATGCCACTTTCAAAAGGCATTAGTTAGCGAGTAGTATAAAGCCGAAATTATTTCTCCAGATCAGACCTGCACAACATACAGCCTCCGGGCCATAACCTGGCCCGCGAATACTCGCTGACTGACCCGCCTTTTGCAAAGACGCATAATATTATAAATTTAAAAAATCGGGTGTATTATTTTTAGATTTAAAACATTACGAAAGGAATATTTATATAAACAGGGTGTTTAATATTGGATGGGACGAAAAGAATAGCATAGTACAAATTCTGGAATTGATTTATTTAGCCGAAACAAATTAATAGATAATAATTAGAGGCAATGTTAATCAAAATGGCGCCATCCATGCAGGAGACAGCGTACTGTGTTTTGGAATACGCTAAAACATCATCGTTTATCGTCGTTCAAAGACATTTTCGCACGAATTTTGGTAAAGAACCACCGCGTCGTCACAACATCGAACGGTGGGTGAAGCAGTTTCAGGACACGGGTTGCTTGTGTAACTAGCTCAGGACGACCAGAAGTCAAAACTGAAGTGGTTGAAAAAATTCGCAAAACGTTTTTATGAAGTCCCACACAATCAATGCGTCGTGCGAGTTCTGCACTTAATGTGCCTCATACAATGGTGTGGCGTGCTCTACGGAAACGTCTAAAATTCCGGCCATACACATTTCAGATGGTGCAGGTGTTAAAATCTTCCGACAAACCGTTGCGTAAAGCTTTCTGTGAGAATTTGCAAGATAAGTTGGAGGTAGATGGTTTCGCGAACAGAATTGTGTCTACGGGTGAAGCCACTTTTCCCGTGTCTGGCAAAATTAATCGCCACAATTTACGATTTTGGGGCACGGAAAATCATGGTGCAATGGACCGAGAGCGTGATTCTCCAAAGTTAAACGTTTTCTGCGCCATTTCCAACAATTGTGTGTTTGGTCCTTTTTTCTTCGTGGAAAAATCGATTAACGGGTGCATTTACTAAGATATGCTATCAGAGTTGTTGTTCCCTCAGTTGGAGGAAGCGGTTCCCGGCTTCAATCTGCAGCAAGACTCCAATGGTTCTCCTCCATTGGCATAAAAACGTACATCAGTACCTGAACGATAGTCTACCCCATCGCTGGATTCGCCGTGCCGGGTGAAACCAACACCTCACGATATGCCGTTGCTTTGTTGGCCACCGAGATCCTTAGATCTAACCCCTTGTGAGTTTTCCCGAGACAAAACCCCACGGGACTGTGAATAAACGACACATGTGTGTCGTGACTGAGTGAAATAAACGACACATACGTGTCGTTTATTTCACTCAGTCCCGACGATCATATTTCTTTGTTATGTTCTGACATCTATCGTTTTTCCGCATTTATCGTTCAGTTCAGTCGGTCCCTTGAAAAACGATAGATCGAGATTCCACTGTATATATATATATATATATATATATAGATGTATATATATATATATATATATATATATATATATAAAGCAAAAAATGCTTTTTTGTTAAGAACAGCTGCAGAACTTTTATGGAGCTTTTTTACTTGAATGAATCAGTTTGGCCCTTACGTCGAAAAAATACATCACTGTATCTTCCGTGTTATCAGATTATAAAGATTAGATTCAATGATAAGACCAGATTTTCTTAGTGGGGGGGGGGGAGGGTTCTTTTTCTTTAGAATTTGTCCCAAGAAAAATCCCTACGATTGCAATAATATCTCATCTCATGTCGGAAAGAGCTTGAAGTAATTTCAAATACATGTTTACTTCCATATTTCCACATAACTTTTACGTCCTTTGTGGTTTGTTAATCACCATTTCAAAGACTCGAACGCTATTCACAAATAACGCTTTTGAATTTATCTCCCATACGAGTCCTGTTACTATATATACCGCAAATAAATTGGTAAATAACTTCGAAAAACCGCCGACGGATGAGATGTTGCACGCTTCATTTTTTCTAAGTGTTTACCACTGAAAATCGCGTTATTAAGTAAATTACTCAATTTCTGAGATAAAATATCAGCATACAATAACTACAAATTGGCAGTTCCTGGAAATGTATGTGTTTGTTTTGCTTAAAATGCTTCCGCGTTAATACATTTGAATGCTTTTCGTGATGGAGTAAGAAAATAACTACTTTCTGAAGAATGAGAAAATGAAAAGATATTTGAAAAGGAGATTTTTTTTTTCGTAAGAGAAGAATTTAAAATGCTCTGCTTCTCGCTAAATTGAAAATTTTTATGTCGGAGAAATACTGGTTAAATATGACAGTACTGATAATTTGTTTTTCTGTGGTATTTTTCATAACATATTTTTCAAAATTTCTGTTTCAACGGACTCGGTTGATCAGATGATTTTGAAAAACCCAATCCTAGACTGCCAATTTTTACTTAAATTGTTTTGATTGAGACGAATATATATATATATATACAGTGGCGTACCTAGACCATTTGGGGCCCGGGGCGGATTTATTTTTTGGGCCCCCCCCCCCAAAAAATGGTAATTTTTAACTTTTTCTAATGACAGCTAGCCTTTCTTTGCCTTAATAAGATAGTCTCCTCAGGCTATTGACCTGTGCAGACAGTGGCGTGCTCAGGATTTTGTTCTGGGGGGGGGGGGGGTCAAGGCCTCCATGTGCTAGGGGTTGTCCATTTCCCTGACGCCCTATTATCAGGGTGGACTAGGAGGGGTGTCTTCCGGGGGTGTGAGGGGTATTGAATACCCACCAGGCGAAGGGGGGTCCGGGGGTCCTCCCCCGGAAAATTTTGAAAATTAGGTGTTAAATAGTACCATTTTAGGCTATCTAGAGTACTAGATGCCACTTCTTAAAAATCATATATCTATGAATTCGGATAAAATATTTAAAGCGACGTCCCCGTCATTAGTGGAATGAAAATCTAACAAGAAGTGCTTTTTAAAGCAGATACGCGACAAAACAGTGCGTGCGTGCCCGCCCTGTTGAAAAAAGACCCCTTCAATACTTTGATAGGCAAGGGTTCGGTTCACTCTCGCGGTTCGCGGATAGTACTGTAGAAGTGTATAAACAGCGCTCGGCACTTGGCTTTAGAAATACTGGTTCTGGCACTGTATAGCGCTAAAATTGTAACAATAAAGATCGATAAAAATGTAAGTGCAATAAAGATCGTAATGGTAAAGAATAAATAACACAATTACTATTAGGCCTATACGAAACTTTTGCATTATTTTGTAAATTAAAAAAAAATTATTTTAGCTCTGTGGTGGGGGAGGTGTCCTGTCCCGCTTCCCCCCTCCCCCGTCGGCACGCCCCTGTGTGCAGAGAAAAAATTGACAGAATAAGGGAGCGAACTCGTGCAGTACGAGGTGAGCAATGATCATTACTGTTTAAGCGATAATTAATGAAAAAAGTCTTATGTCAAGGACTAGGTTCGAGCAATCGAACCAATGACGTACCGCACGGCACAGCTCCGAGACCAACGTTCTAACCGCTTGATCCATGAGCTCGCTAACTTACTGTTCGGTACACGGTTAAAATCAATTGTACGGCGCTGGTTTTCGTTGTATGAATTTTTCGTCAGGCCAAGGTGAATGGTAAAAGGCTTGGCCGTTTGATTAATAAAAGCGATAATAGTTAAAGACAAAATTCATATTAAAAAGAAAAGGAGCCATTTTGGTGCCAATACTTACTTATAATATTCAGGTAGCTTCAAGGAAAACCAAAGAAATACCTCACTTTGATCTACGTTAACTTTATTGGTAATTCAACTTTAAAAATTTTTACTTTTCACAAGGCAATACACATTCACAGTATCAGTCTGAAAAAAATAGAATGGGAATACATCACCTAGAAAATGCCGTGTTGTGTGAAACCATGTTATTTGAGATCCAGGGACATTTCCAAAAAGGGGGGGGGGTGCGTTCTAAAAACTGATTAAAAACAAACATTTTTAAAAATTCCATATAAGCAAGTTAAATTAAGAATTCTGTATTAATTTCAAATAGGTAAAAGCATCCTTTTAAAATTGTCTTTTTCTAACTTTTGCATCAGAAAATTGTCTAATTGTCTCATGAAAGTTTATTTTCATAGACAACTTGTTCTCGATGGATAACATTGCTAGGCCATTTAGTAGGATTTGGCTCATTGTTGAGCGCAAATAGTTTTTGATGACTTTCAATTTCGAAAAACTTCTTTCACAAGTTGCGACTGAAATGCAAATCGTCAAAAACAACTTTAGTGCTAAATACAAGTTTGGTACTGACTCTTGAAATTCCATACCAACAATGAACTGCAAAACTTGAAGAGCTGACCACTTTTTGACTTCCTCTGTATTAATATTTGAAGATTATCAATGGAATAATTATCAATGGAAGATTATCAATGGAATGGAATAATAAATCTCCTAATGAAATATTCAAACTGGTTCAATCTATGCAGAAACGATTGATGGAGGTCCTTAGACGTAAGGGTTATCCGACCATTTACGTCTTAGTCTTTTTATTTCTGGCAAAACCTCGTCCTTAGAAAATTCGTCGTAACTTTCAGTTAGGTGAGAAATGAGTTCTGACAATTTCTGATCTCGAGCTTTGATCAAATTAACCGACTGAAAGGCTTCAAATTTGTTATGAATGTTCTCCATGGATTTTGTTCTTGTTTGGAGTTCCAAATACAACCTATCTACACATTGGAACATGGACCTCCTTAGTTCTTCTTCTAGAGATAAACCCTCATCTTTAGCTTTTACACCCGGCATCATCTTTTTCTGCCTCTCTTTTCAATAGCAATTCCCATTTCTTCACATTTCTGGGAAGCCGAAAAATCCAAAGTCCAAAGCATCACTAACTAAAGATTCGCTGCTTTCCTTAATAAAAAGTTCCAATGCTCTTAGTTTATTTAAAGCCTTGTCCAAGGAAATCCCCTGAATTTTCAGGTAGTGTTGAGTGTGGTTGATTTCCTCCAAAATGTCTGACCACAGGCGTAGAAACGCTATAAACTTAAAATCGCAAACATTTGCCATTATAATCTGAGCTGATCCTCTTGTATCTAGGTTTTCAGACTCGTCGCACAGCTTCTCCACTGCATCTATCAATTTTCAAAATTTTCCAAAACACACAACATTATTCATATATTACGCCAAAGCCAGAATCTCACAAAGAGTCGGCTTACCTGCAATTTCCAGGCTCATCGTCGTCATCAGTCAGTCTTTCCTCAACCTAATGCTTAAATCAGTACTTCTGACACCAGAAAACTAACCAGTCTATACCAGGGCCCGATTTAGAAAATTCTTGACTTTAGGCACAACTCGGGATGGGGCGATGGGGGCCCTCTAACAGTGATGTGGGCGTAAAATTTCCAAAATTGACACACACAAAAAATAATCATGAATCATTGTGAATCATTGTGAGTCAAAGTATCATTTTACCGAGAATTGGCTATTTGAAGCGTAGAAGCCTTGAGCATTATCAAATAACAAAAAGCAATACAACATATTAACTTCTTCATTAAATTAAAACACCAATACAATGCAACCAGAAAAACTTAGTAATCTCTTATATACACTATAACATACATATGAACTATACATATAGCTATACATATGATGAACCAATCAATCAAATTTGAAAGGATATATAAAAAAAATTGATATTGAAAAAGGCAAAATAGAAAAGAACTGAATTGGAAATTCTTTTTTTTTCTTTTCTTTTAAAATAAAAGTTTTTGGGGCCCCCCAACATTCGGGGGCCCCTAGCCCCGGGTCTAGTGGAAAATTAGGGCCTGGTCTATAAGGACTTTGCTTAAAATAAAGACTATCAGCCTATTTAATGATTTTCATGCGTTTATTGCACTTCTATGATAAATACGGTTACGTACAAAATTTTAAAATATATCAAGAAAAGTTCGTGGGTTCTGGAATACGACAAAGAATGTTGGGCGATTCTCAGCAACTCAACGCCAGCTCTATGGCATGTCTCAGCACCATAGGCGTAGCGTGCTTTCAACTTTTTCTTTTTTTTTTTTGGGGGGGGGGGGCACGAATTGAATTCAGTTAGGGCCCTCCTCAGCGCTTTGACTACCGGACGGTCCTTAAAATATAAAATATTGGGATTTTATGAAATTGAATAAAAATAGAATTCATGTTTGAGTAGTTAGTTATACAATGAGAAAAATAAATATAATATTAATAAAATCAGAAAAAATTATAGCATCGAATTTATGCTATGGATCATATTCTTAAAATCTATGTTAAGGCTAAAGACATAATCGGAATCTTCAGTTTCAGAGTTTGAAAAGGCGGCAAAAAACCCAGCTTTCTTAAAAGTTTTCTACAATTTTATGGTTGTTACTGAACTTCTATTAACGTTTTAATTTATTTCAAGTTAAGTGGGGGGGGGGGCATGTGAAATGTTGGAAGTCGCTAAAATATGAAAGTGTAATATTTTATAAAAACAATAACGTTCTTGTCTGATTTTTTTTTAATTAAAAATGTAATTTTTTGTAGTAAAGTTATCATTCAATTTTAAAAAAGACCCCTCTCGTGGGGCCCCCTTAGTAAGTGGGGCCCGGGGCGGACCGCCCCCCCTCCCCCGCCTTGGTCCGCCACTGTATATATATATATATATATATATATACACTCATGGACAAACAAAATTAGCGCACCAAGAAATAATTGCGGGATCGTAACGAAACTTGCAATGAAGGTACATGTCGGGGAGATATGCAAATGATTAGAAATGCAGCGTGATTGCGCATTACGTATAGCCGGTAGAGGGCGTTGAACATCGTACTCTGTGGAGTATAAAACAGGTAACCAAAGCTTGTTTGAGTGTGCTGAATCATTTACAAAGGAAGAGCTGAGATAGACATGCCATTACGCCGTGTTCGAAGACAATATAAGCAGTTGTCGCAGTTTGAGAGGGGGAGAATCGTCGGGATGATGGAAGCTTGGTGGTCAGCTAGGCAAGTAGCTCGTCAATTAGGCCGCTCTGATTGTGTTGTGAGGAGGTGTTGGGACCAGTGGACTCGAGAGATATCATGTACACGAAGACCAGGCTCAGGACGCCCTCGACAGACCAGTCGTCGAGAAGACCGCCACATCGTAAGAAATGCACGCGTACAGCCAACTGCTTCATCGGCCGCCATCCAGGCACAGGTAGCACCTTCACTAGGGGCCTCTGTGTCTTCTCGAACCATACGAAGGCGCCTGGCTGAAGGACAGTTGGTATCGCGGCGCGCATTACGTGTGCTGCCCTTGATGCCCATCCATCGACGTCTCCGTTTGGAGTTTTGTCGCGCACGAGGAAACTGGACTGCAGCAAAATGGAACCAGGTCGTCTTTAGCGACGAATCCAGATTCAATCTCGGCAGTGATGACAATCGTGTTCGTGTGTGGAGAGCCCGTGGTGAACGCTTCAATCCTGCCTTTGCTGTACAGCGACACATCGCTCCTACAGCTGGTGTGATGGTATGGGGTGCCATTGCCTACAATACACGGTCACCCCTAGTATTGTTCCGTGGCACCATGACAGCCCAGCGGTATGTTCATGAAATCCTGCAACCACATGTGTTGCCACTCATGCAACGGCTCCCAGGAGCCATTTTTCAACAAGACAATGCTCGGCCTCATACGGCAAGGGTGTCACAAGACTGTCTTCGCACTGTTACTACCCTTCCTTGGCCTGCCCGATCCCCAGATTTGTCTCCAATCGAGCATATCTGGGATCATTTTGGATGACGAGTTGGGCATCCCACGAGTTTGAACGAACTAGAGGCAAGGTTACAGCAAATATGGAACGAAATGTCTCAAGACATCATACAGAACTTGTATGACTCAATGCCCGATCGTATCGCATCGTGCATTCGCGCTAGAGGGGGTCCAACGGAGTATTAACTCCTCCATTCTTTTGCCTTTTTCTCTGAAATAAATTATCCGTTTTCTTTGATTTTCTTATCATTTACTTTATCATTTCATTTAAGTAGTCATTACGTATGTAAAATTTCGTTTCATTTTGACGACTCCTTCTTGGTGCGCTAATTTTTTTGTCCATGAGTGTATATATATATATATATATATATATATATATATATATATATATAATTTGGTAGTCCAGTGGTAGCGCGTTGGGCTTCGAATCCCTACGACGCCATTAAATACCTTCGTGTCCAGACCGGACATGGGCACGTTAAATCTGTAGACTGGAAAGTCCTTCTATGAACTCAGATACGGTTTGAGAAGGTACGAGATGTCGCCCTCGGGGGTGCTCGGACTAAAATCTGGTGGCAACCCGTTCACCGCAGGGATTCAATCCTGGTAGACCTTAGTTGCCATGTCGGGCCCTGTCTGGGGCACTGGAAATCGGAAAATAATTATTTTAAAATTAGAGGGAGCTAAAAGGGCCGTGACCGACAGTTTGCGCACCACTGATTTACAGCATTGGTTCCTAACCGTCTGTTGTGAAAATAAAACAAACAAACAAATAAATAACTCTTCAAAAGAAAATCAATAAATAAATAAAATTCATCGGGGTCCCTCTCCTATCCAACTTCTTTAGAGGAAAAAATGAGTTTAGTTTCCTGAATATACAAACTATTGGTGATAAACAACTTTAGTAAACAGCTACAAAAAATTACTAAAGATAGCAATTTTAACATAAAAGTAAAATAGCAAACTCAGTTTAGTTACCTGAGTTTAGGCAAAAACGAGTTTGGTTACCTGAATAAACAAGCTATTAGTGGTAGACAAATTTAATAAAAAGTTACAAATAAACTTAACAACGATAACAAATTTAATGTAAAAGTAAATTTAATAGCAAAATTAAAAACCTCTGAAAACTTAAAAATAAATGAGATTTTTGAGCTTGCATTTGCTTTACTAGCTGTAAAATGATCTGCGACTCAGCTTCACAGAAAAATTTTTGGGGATTTTAAAACAAAACAGGATTTTTTTTTTTCGCAGTCGAGAAACATAAAAAAAAATTAAGTTATAGACATTGTTTTTGAAAATTCATACCTCAAAAATTTTTTTGCTCCCAATTTCATAAAATTGTTAAATTTGCGGACGTTTAGATATGATGAAAATCATTTTTTTTATCACTGGCTGACCGAGAAGGCCACTAATCAATGAACTGTAGATTTTGAATATATATTAACTTTGCATTGTAAAAATGAAAAAGGTCTACATTTCTTTTTGCCAAATCTCGTGTGACCGAAACTTCATATTCAAATATTAATACAGTGGAACCTCGATATATCGAACCTCAAGGGAAACGAGAAAACTTCGAATTATCGAGGATTTCGATATACCAATGTTCGATTTATCGAAGTGATTTCTGACTAACTTCTATACATAGAGGTTCACTTTAAAATAATTGCATTCTCCCTATAATTAGAAATCAAAATTATTTTTATCAAAACAACTTCAATATATAGAGGTTCCAATAAAAACTTCGATATATAGAGGTGCGTTGCCCAGCCAAGCAAATAAAATATTCAAAATATCGAGGTCTTCCTGAACAGTCATTCGATATGTACAGGTAAAAATAACATGGGAGTGCTAGAAAGGTTCAAGGGGAATGGGAAAGCTTCGATTTTTTTAAGGAATTCGATTATATCGAGATTCGATATATCGAGGTTTCACTGCATGTATTTGTATTTCATTTCAGAAAAAATAACAAAAATTAAAATAAAAAAAGAGCATGCTTTCAAAAGGATAAGCTACATATTTAAACAACGAAAATTATAAACTTCACTTATTTATATAAAATTAAAATAGGAAAAAATAAATAAAAAGAGTGAGACTAGACCTCGAATAATATTTGTTCAATATTTGCTGAAGTAATTGAGAGTGGTACTCTCGTATCATATTCCGTGTAAAGTCTTAATCGTTGTATGGTTTTTATAACAGCTCATTTCATCACGTACTTTGTTAAGTCACGTAGTTTGTTAAGTCAGTTTATATCATTGAATTAATTAATTAAAAATATGCTTTAAATTTTCTATGGTTAAGTATTTTTAATATTTTTATTAATATGTCTGAAATCTCAACTCGATCTGTTGAACGGAACGGGCGCTAGAACTCCATATATCAGCAAAGTTTTTTTATGACCACCCTGTATAAATTAATAAAAAAATAAATATATATATAGGTAGGATAAAGAGGAAAAATGTGTATTCCAGGTCATAAATTCTTTGCGAATTTCATTCCGTGTACTCAGGTAGACAGTAACTATGCCTCGCATACAGGTGCGCGAAAAATATGCGCAGATGTCAGAGAGGGCGTGTAGTTGGGCTCAAAAAAGCCGCTTGGTCTACAGCGTCAAGAAGGAAGCGGTCGGCCTAGAGAAACGACAGAACGTGAGGACTAAGCAATCGTCAGAGTCGCACTCACAGCCCTAGATTCATCATTAGCATCGATCGTACGTGCAACTGGTGTTTCAATGACCCCAAGGACCATTCATAGGCGGCTCAGACAAAGGGGGCTGAACTCACGGTGCCCCTTGCGCCGACTACCATTGACCTTTGTTCACCGACAAGCCCGTTTGCAGTGGTGTCGAGCACATTCGACCTGAAATGTCACTGACTCGAGCAGAATTGTCTTCAGTGATGAGTCCCGCTTCGAATTGAGCCCCGATGACCAGCGAACGCGAGTCTGGAGACGCCCCGGACAGCGGTGGGATACCAACCTGACAGTCTTCCTCCATACGGGCCGACAACTAGGTGTGATGGTCTAGGATGCCATTTCATTTCATAGCAGGGACCCTTTGGTTGTCATCCGCGGCATCCTTACTTCACAGCGGTACGCCGACGATATTCTACGCCCCGTTGTGTTGCCGTTCCTATCACGTCATCCTGGGCTTAGATTTCAGCAAGATAATGCCCACCCGCATATGGCGAGAGTTTCTACTGCTTGTCTTCGTATTTGCCTAAAGCTTCCTTGGCCAGCAAGGTCGCCGGATCTCTCCCCAACTGAGCACGTTTGGAACATTATAGGCAGGGCCATCCAACCAACTCGGGATTTTGACGACCTAACAAGCCGATTGGACAGAATTTGGCACGATATCCCGCAGAAGGACCTCCGCCACCTCTATCAATCAATGCCAAGCTGAATAACTGCTTGCGTAAGGGCCAGAGGTGAGCCAACGCGTTATTGACCTTTTCACTTTGTGACGCTCTTTCTCTTGAATAAATTATTCTAGTTTTCTCAAATTGTAATCTTTTGTTTGCCTATCCATGTACATCACATCTATTGATTTTTGTCCCATTTGGATAACTCCTTCTTGGTGCGTCGTTTATTTTTTGTCTAAATGTGTATATATATATATATATATATATATAAGTTAGTTTGGACATAATTACTCCATTGGGTTATGTTCTTCAATGCGATTTTTTAATTAAATTTTCATGTGCGTTAAAAGCTTTTCGGAAGACGTGTATGTTGGAGCTTATTGCGTTTTGGCAAATTTTTTATCCAATGTAGCTTACACTTTTGAAAGCGTGCTCTTTTTCAAAATTTTAATATTTGTTATTTTTTACCTAAATGGAATACAAATTCATATTAATATTTCAAAATGAAGTTTCGGTCACACGAGATTTGTCAAAAACAAATGTAGCCTTTTGTAAAAAAATTTTATAATGCAAAGTTAATATATATCCATAATCTACAGTTCACTGATTTTAAAAATAGTTTGTCAAAATTTGCTTTTTTTTTCTATCGTTTGTGAACATGTTCCTAAATTAATAAAAAAATTGCTACGACCGAAAGATGTTCATAACAAAGGGTTGAGTGAATATTTAAAGATAGTGAGCTGCGGTGCAAAAAAATTGGTGCACCACAGATTTTCAATGTTTGTCGTGTGTTGAACAAAATAAATAAATAACAGTAATGAGTGAATAAATTAAAATCGTAAAATAAATGTTTAATAGCAATGAATAAATAAATTAAATTCTTAAAATAAATAAATAAATAGCAATGAAAAAATAAATAAATATAAAAGCAAAAATAAAAGCGAAAAAAAAATTGATAGTTTAAGCTTCCCTGTGTTGCATAAATTTCGTTTTGTTTATGTTTTCTTGTATTTATTTTTGAATTTTGGTAGCTTTGTTTGTTTATTTATTTACTGTCATCTCTGATGAAAGGGATGATTCATAGGGATCCCGCATGTTAGTGTGATCGATTCTTTCTTCGCTCTTCCAATCAGAAAATCTGGCTAAGTGATTGATTTTATGTTACTGCTGTTGTTACATTATATTATTCCCTTTTCTTGTTTCAATAGTACAATTCCTTTAAATAGTTTGATCATACATCTATGTCATATTTAATTATTATATTCATCTTTGTCATCATCTATGTCAAATTTATTGATTATATATCTGACATGAACCTGCCCCAATTCAATTAATTTATTCAGACCAAAGATTTACTATAGCAAAATACGATGCCGAAATTCAGAAGCTGATATAAATTTTGAAAATTATTTTGAACGATGAAATATGGCCTTAGGGCTGTTGAATAGTAACCCTTAACCTATGGAGAAATTCTTTCCAATGATTGTTGACTTGGATTAATATATATATATATATATATATATGTATGTATGTGTGTGTGTGTGTGTGTGTGTGTGTGTGTGTACTTTGCTATAGAGAAAGAAATTTATTACTCGGGTATTTTTGTTATTCTTCAAAGGTAACGAAAATATTGTTTTTAAAGTTTAATTTTTCGGGGGAAAATGTGACTACTCTGTTTTATAAGCGCACATAGGGTGGGTCATTCCTTAGGTAGACGAAATTTCTAAAAATGTTAAAGATAGCAGAGAAAAAAAAAATATTTGTCTATTGCGGAGTACAAATTTTTAAAAAACAATTGTTCAATGCAAATAGACAATCATTGGAAAAATTTTCTCTATAGGGTAATACTGAGCTGAAGGCATTTTATAAGGAATCGCTAGAAGGGGACACCTATGAGGACACTCGACATACAGAAAATTATACAGGGGATAAATCAGTGGTTCTTGACCTTTTTTGTACCTTTTTCGCCTTTCCCTATCGTTTAGAATATCTCCCTCCCCATATCCAGACTGTCTGACTCAAAAACTGCATTCCGAATAATATGCATAAAATACTGAAATTCTTTTACTTTTTTCTTTATTTGTGCATGTTCATTTGTTTGGATTATTTTTAATAGTAGAATTTTATAAATTTAATGGCAAAAAAAAATGCTGATATTTTTCAAAACTTTAATTAAAGTAGTTTTTTTTATATTCAGAACTAATTACTTGACGCTCTTAAGTTAATTAGAACAGACTAAAAATAACGTTATCAGACTAAAAATTATGTTGCCTGTTCAATAACTGATTTTAATCTATGACATATCTATACTAATATATAAAGAGAGAGGGGATTTTGTACGTGGAGGGTAATCTTCAGAACCACTGTACCTATTTGAAAAATTCTTTCACTGTTTGAAAGGTACATTATTCCAGATGGACATAGGCTATATATTATGTATATCGAATCAGTAGAAATAAAGTTAGGGGCTTAATCCTAACAATGTCTATTGTTTCCGCTACTGTCCTCTACCGCTTTTTGTGGCGAAGTCTTCAACGATCCTTAGCGTGGTGCTATCTATACTAATATATAAAGAGAGAGGGGATTTTGTACGTGGAGGGTAATCTTCAGAACCACTGTACCTATTTGAAAAATTCTTTCACTGTTTGAAAGGTACATTATTCCAGATGGACATAGGCTATATATTATGTATATCTAATCAGTAGAAATAAAGTTAGGGGCTTAATCCTAACAATGTCTATTGTTACCGCTACTGTCCTCTTCTGCTTTTTGTGGCGAAGTCTTCAACGATCCTTAGCGTGGTGCTATCTATACTAATATATAAAGAGAGAGGGGATTTTGTACGTGGAGGGTAATCTTCAGAACCACTGTACCTATTTAAAAAATTCTTTCACTGTTTGAAAGGTACATTATTCCAGATGGACATAGGCTATATATTATGTATATCTAATCAGTAGAAATAAAGTTAGGGGCTTAATCCTAACAATGTCTATTGTTACCGCTACTGTCCTCTTCTGCTTTTTGTGGCGAAGTCTTCAACGATCCTTAGCGTGGTGCTATCTATACTAATATATAAAGAGAAAGGGGATTTTGTACGTGGAGGGTAATCTTCAGAACCACTGTACCTATTTGAAAAATTCTTTCACTGTTTGAAAGGTACATTAATCCAGATGGACATAGGCTATATATTATGTATATCTAATCAGTAGAAATAAAGTTAGGGGCTTAATCCTAACAATCTCTATTGTTTCCGCTACTGTCCTCTACCGCTTTTTGTGGCGAAGTCTTCAACGATCCTTAGCGTGGTGCTATCTATACTAATATATAAAGAGAGAGGGGATTTGTACGTGGAGGGTAATCTTCAGAACCACTGTACCTATTTGAAAAATTCTTTCACTGTTTGAAAGGTACATTATTCCAGATGGACATAGGCTATATATTATGTATATCTAATCAGTAGAAATAAAGTTAGGGGCTTAATCCTAACAATGTCTATTGTTACCGCTACTGTCCTCTTCTGCTTTTTGTGGCGAAGTCTTCAACGATCCTTAGCGTGGTGCTATCTATACTAATATATAAAGAGAGAGGGGATTTTGTACGTGGAGGGTAATCTTCAGAACCACTGTACCTATTTGAAAAATTCTTTCACTGTTTGAAAGGTACATTATTCCAGATGGACATAGGCTATATATTATGTATATCTAATCAGTAGAAATAAAGTTAGGGGCTTAATCCTAACAATGGCTATTGTTTCCGCTACTGTCCTCTACCGCTTTTTGTGGCGAAGTCTTCAACGATCCTTAGCGTGGTGCTATCTATACTAATATATAAAGAGAGAGGGGATTTTGTACGTGGAGGGTAATCTTCAGAACCACTGTACCTATTTGAAAAATTCTTTCACTGTTTGAAAGGTACATTATTCCAGATGGACATAGGCTATATATTATGTATATCTAATCAGTAGAAATAAAGTTAGGGGCTTAATCCTAACAATGTCTATTGTTACCGCTACTGTCCTCTTCTGCTTTTTGTGGCGAAGTCTTCAACGATCCTTAGCGTGGTGCTATCTATACTAATATATAAAGAGAGAGGGGATTTTGTACGTGGAGGGTAATCTTCAGAACCACTGTACCTATTTGAAAAATTCTTTCACTGTTTGAAAGGTGCATTATTCCAGATGGACATAGGCTATATATTATGTATATCTAATCAGTAGAAATAAAGTTAGGGGCTTAATCCTAACAATGTCTATTGTTACCGCTACTGTCCTCTACCGCTTTTTGTGGCGAAGTCTTCAACGATCCTTAGCGTGGTGCTATCTATACTAATATATAAAGAGAGAGGGTATTTTGTACGTGGAGGGTAATCTTCAGAACCACTGTACCTATTTGAAAAATTCTTTCACTGTTTGAAAGGTACATTATTCCAAATGGACATAGGCTATATATTATGTATATCTAATCAGTAGAAATAAAGTTAGGGGCTTAATCCTAACAATGTCTATTGTTACCGCTACTGTCCTCTTCTGCTTTTTGTGGCGAAGTCTTCAACGATCCTTAGCGTGGTGCTATCTATACTAATATATAAAGAGAGAGGGGATTTTGTACGTGGAGGGTAATCTTCAGAACCACTGTACCTATTTGAAAAATTCTTTCACTGTTTGAAAGGTACATTAATCCAGATGGACATAGGCTATATATTATGTATATCTAATCAGTAGAAATAAAGTTAGGGGCTTAATCCTAACAATGTCTATTGTTTCCGCTACTGTCCTCTACCGCTTTTTGTGGCGAAGTCTTCAACGATCCTTAGCGTGGTGCTATCTATACTAATATATAAAGAGAGAGGGGATTTTGTACGTGGAGGGTAATCTTCAGAACCACTGTACCTATTTGAAAAATTCTTTCACTGTTTGAAAGGTACATTATTCCAGATGGACATAGGCTATATATTATGTATATCTAATCAGTAGAAATAAAGTTTGGGGCTTAATCCTAACAATGTCTATTGTTTCCGCTACTGTCCTCTACCGCTTTTTGTGGCGAAGTCTTCAACGATCCTTAGCGTGGTGATATCTATACTAATATATAAAGAGAGAGGGGATTTTGTACGTGGAGGGTAATCTTCAGAACCACTGTACCTATTTGAAAAATTCTTTCACTGTTTGAAAGGTACTTTATTCCAGATGGACATAGGCTATATATTATGTATATCTAATCAGTAGAAATAAAGTTAGGGGCTTAATCCTAACAATGTCTATTGTTACCGCTACTGTCCTCTACCGCTTTTTGTGGCGAAGTCTTCAACGATCCTTAGCGTGGTGCTATCTATACTAATATATAAAGAGAGAGGGGATTTTGTACGTGGAGGGTAATCTTCAGAACCACTGTACCTATTTGAAAGATTCTTTCACTGTTTGAAAGGTACATTATTCCAGATGGACATAGGCTATATATTATGTATATCTAATCAGTAGAAATAAAGTTAGGGGCTTAATCCTAACAATGTCTATTGTTACCGCTACTGTCCTCTTCTGCTTTTTGTGGCGAAGTCTTCAACGATCCTTAGCGTGGTGCTATCTATACTAATATATAAAGAGAGAGGGGATTTTGTACGTGGAGGGTAATCTTCAGAACCACTGTACCTATTTGAAAAATTCTTTCACTGTTTGAAAGGTACATTATTCCAGATGGACATAGGCTATATATTATGTATATCTAATCAGTAGAAATAAAGTTAGGGGCTTAATCCTAACAATGGCTATTGTTTCCGCTACTGTCCTCTACCGCTTTTTGTGGCGAAGTCTTCAACGATCCTTAGCGTGGTGCTATCTATACTAATATATAAAGAGAGAGGGGATTTTGTACGTGGAGGGTAATCTTCAGAACCACTGTACCTATTTGAAAAATTCTTTCACTGTTTGAAAGGTACATTATTCCAGATGGACATAGGCTATATATTATGTATATCTAATCAGTAGAAATAAAGTTAGGGGCTTAATCCTAACAATGTCTATTGTTACCGCTACTGTCCTCTTCTGCTTTTTGTGGCGAAGTCTTCAACTATCCTTAGCGTGGTGCTATCTATACTAATATATAAAGAGAGAGGGGATTTTGTACGTGGAGGGTAATCTTCAGAACCACTGTACCTATTTGAAAAATTCTTTCACTGTTTGAAAGGTACATTATTCCAGATGGACATAGGCTATATATTATGTATATCTAATCAGTAGAAATAAAGTTAGGGGCTTAATCCTAACAATGGCTATTGTTTCCGCTACTGTCCTCTACCGCTTTTTGTGGCGAAGTCTTCAACGATCCTTAGCGTGGTGCTATCTATACTAATATATAAAGAGAGAGGGGATTTTGTACGTGGAGGGTAATCTTCAGAACCACTGTACCTATTTGAAAAATTCTTTCACTGTTTGAAAGGTGCATTATTCCAGATCGACATAGGCTATATATTATGTATATCTAATCAGTAGAAATAAAGTTAGGGGCTTAATCCTAACAATGTCTATTGTTACCGCTACTGTCCTCTACCGCTTTTTGTGGCGAAGTCTTCAACGATCCTTAGCGTGGTGCTATCTATACTAATATATAAAGAGAGAGGGTATTTTGTACGTGGAGGGTAATCTTCAGAACCACTGTACCTATTTGAAAAATTCTTTCACTGTTTGAAAGGTACATTATTCCAGATGGACATAGGCTATATATTATGTATGTCTAATCAGTAGAAATAAAGTTAGGGGCTTAATCCTAACAATGTCTATTGTTACCGCTACTGTCCTCTTCTGCTTTTTGTGGCGAAGTCTTCAACGATCCTTAGCGTGGTGCTATCTATACTAATATATAAAGAGAGAGGGGATTTTGTACGTGGAGGGTAATCTTCAGAACCACTGTACCTATTTGAAAAATTCTTTCACTGTTTGAAAGGTACATTAATCCAGATGGACATAGGCTATATATTATGTATATCTAATCAGTAGAAATAAAGTTAGGGGCTTAATCCTAACAATGTCTATTGTTTCCGCTACTGTCCTCTACCGCTTTTTGTGGCGAAGTCTTCAACGATCCTTAGCGTGGTGCTATCTATACTAATATATAAAGAGAGAGGGGATTTTGTACGTGGAGGGTAATCTTCAGAACCACTGTACCTATTTGAAAAATTCTTTCACTGTTTGAAAGGTACTTTATTCCAGATGGACATAGGCTATATATTATGTATATCTAATCAGTAGAAATAAAGTTAGGGGCTTAATCCTAACAATGTCTATTGTTACCGCTACTGTCCTCTACCGCTTTTTGTGGCGAAGTCTTCAACGATCCTTAGCGTGGTGCTATCTATACTAATATATAAAGAGAGAGGGGATTTTGTACGTGGAGGGTAATCTTCAGAACCACTGTACCTATTTGAAAGATTCTTTCACTGTTTGAAAGGTACATTATTCCAGATGGACATAGGCTATATATTATGTATATCTAATCAGTAGAAATAAAGTTAGGGGCTTAATCCTAACAATGTCTATTGTTACCGCTACTGTCCTCTTCTGCTTTTTGTGGCGAAGTCTTCAACGATCCTTAGCGTGGTGCTATCTATACTAATATATAAAGAGAGAGGGGATTTTGTACGTGGAGGGTAATCTTCAGAACCACTGTACCTATTTGAAAAATTCTTTCACTGTTTGAAAGGTGCATTATTCCAGATGGACATAGGCTATATATTATGTATATCTAATCAGTAGAAATAAAGTTAGGGGCTTAATCCTAACAATGTCTATTGTTACCGCTACTGTCCTCTACCGCTTTTTGTGGCGAAGTCTTCAACGATCCTTAGCGTGGTGCTATCTATACTAATATATAAAGAGAGAGGGTATTTTGTACGTGGAGGGTAATCTTCAGAACCACTGTACCTATTTGAAAAATTCTTTCACTGTCTGAAAGGTACATTATTCCAGATGGACATAGGCTATATATTATGTATATCTAATCAGTAGAAATAAAGTTAGGGGCTTAATCCTAACAATGTCTATTGTTACCGCTACTGTCCTCTTCTGCTTTTTGTGGCGAAGTCTTCAACGATCCTTAGCGTGGTGCTATCTATACTAATATATAAAGAGAGAGGGGATTTTGTACGTGGAGGGTAATCTTCAGAACCACTGTACCTATTTGAAAAATTCTTTCACTGTTTGAAAGGTACATTAATCCAGATGGACATAGGCTATATATTATGTATATCTAATCAGTAGAAATAAAGTTAGGGGCTTAATCCTAACAATTTCTATTGTTTCCGCTACTGTCCTCTACCGCTTTTTGTGGCGAAGTCTTCAACGATCCTTAGCGTGGTGCTATCTATACTAATATATAAAGAGAGAGGGGATTTTGTACGTGGAGGGTAATCTTCAGAACCACTGTACCTATTTGAAAAATTCTTTCACTGTTTGAAAGGTACATTATTCCAGATGGACATAGGCTATATATTATGTATATCTAATCAGTAGAAATAAAGTTTGGGGCTTAATCCTAACAATGTCTATTGTTTCCGCTACTGTCCTCTACCGCTTTTTGTGGCGAAGTCTTCAACGATCCTTAGCGTGGTGCTATCTATACTAATATATAAAGAGAGAGGGGATTTTGTACGTGGTGGGTAATCTTCAGAACCACTGTACCTATTTGAAAAATTCTTTCACTGTTTGAAAGGTACATTATTCCAGATGGACATAGGCTATATATTATGTATATCTAATCAGTAGAAATAAAGTTAGGGGCTTAATCCTAACAATGTCTATTGTTTCCGCTACTGTCCTCTTCTGCTTTTTGTGGCGAAATCTTCAACGATCCTTAGCGTGGTGCTATCTATACTAATATATAAAGAGAGAGGGGATTTTGTACGTGGAGGGTAATCTTCAGAACCACTGTACCTATTTGAAAAATTCTTTCACTGTTTGAAAGGTACATTATTCCAGATGGACATAGGCTATATATTATGTATATCTAATCAGTAGAAATAAAGTTAGGGGCTTAATCCTAACAATGTCTATTGTTTCCGCTACTGTCCTCTACCGCTTTTTGTGCCGAAGTCTTCAACGATCTTTAGCGTGGTGCTATCTATACTAATATATAAAGAGAGAGGGGATTTTGTACGTGGAGGGTAATCTTCAGAACCACTGTACCTATCTATACTAATATATAAAGAGAGAGGGGATTTTGTACGTGGTGGGTAATCTTCAGAACCACTGTACCTATTTGAAAAATTCTTTCACTGTTTGAAAGGTACATTATTCCAGATGGACATAGGCTATATATTATGTATATCTAATCAGTAGAAATAAAGTTAGGGGCTTAATCCTAACAATGTCTATTGTTTCCGCTACTGTCCTCTTCTGCTTTTTGTGGCGAAATCTTCAACGATCCTTAGCGTGGTGCTATCTATACTAATATATAAAGAGAGAGGGGATTTTGTACGTGGAGGGTAATCTTCAGAACCACTGTACCTATTTGAAAAATTCTTTCACTGTTTGAAAGGTACATTATTCCAGATGGACATAGGCTATATATTATGTATATCTAATCAGTAGAAATAAAGTTAGGGGCTTAATCCTAACAATGTCTATTGTTTCCGCTACTGTCCTCTACCGCTTTTTGTGCCGAAGTCTTCAACGATCCTTAGCGTGGTGCTATCTATACTAATATATAAAGAGAGAGGGGATTTTGTACGTGGAGGGTAATCTTCAGAACCACTGTACCTATTTGAAAAATTCTTTCACTGTTTGAAAGGTACATTATTCCAGATGGACAAAGGCTATATATTATGTATATCTGATCAGTAGAAATAAAGTTAAGAGCTTAATCCTAACAATCTCCATTGTTTCCGCTACTGTCTTCTACCACTTTTTCTTCCGAAGATTTCAACGATCCTTATCGTGGTGCTATCGCGGTGGGCTTCTGTTCTGACGCTAGCGGTTCGTACCTAGCCGTTCTCCGGCACGCCTTTTACTTTAAAAAAATTTATTTTAATTATTAACTAACATAAAATTAATTTAATGTATTATTTAGGTTATTATTAAGGTAAAAAAATATTTACAATTTATTGGCTATCAACTGGAAATTTATTGGTATAATATTTTTTTCAACCCTGACAAAGTCGGGACGGGCCGCTAGTATTCTATAAACTTTATTGAATGTTAAAAATTTAAATTAATGCCTTAAATTTTCATTGTACATAATAACCGTAAAACTTCCCCTGGGGGAGGGGATCATTTGCCTTTTTGAGAACAACTGTGGTAGGTGCGCGACTTTTCCGGTCATGACATACAAAATCTAAAGCCAGGTGATGGCCTAATGGCTAGGGCACTGCCATTCGGTTCAGATTCTGAGGGTTGGAGCACTGCCCTCTAGAAAGCATCCTAGAAGCATCCTTGATGTGATCTAGAGAGCAGTGATTAGAGTCCCACTATTGGTGTGGGAGTTTGTAGCCGTTCGGAATCGGCTTAAAACTGTAGGTCCCGGTCTAATTAGCCGTCTTGTAGCAACAAGTTTACCGTAACGCTCCAAACCAAACCAAACCAGGACAAAATTCTGTACAAAACCCAGTATGCTTCTAAACACCCTAAGATGAGCAAGGATAGATGACGTCACATTATGCTCGTGTTAGCTTTGCGAAACAAGTAATATAAAATTTTTTTTTTAAAGTCAATTCCTACTTAGGTCAACAAAGAAAAATTTTATTTTAGTTACCAGTACAGTTTGATGAACATTTCTTTTACTGTATTTTAATATTTTTTTGGATAATGTCCAATCATCTGCTGCATTAGAAAGAAAACAAATATTTTTTTGTCAATTTAGTTGTTATGCACGTGACGATAAATTTATTTAAAGTACCAGAAAAAGAAATCCCGTGATCAGCGGGATATATATATATATATATATATATATATATATATATATATATATATATATATATATATATATATAAATCTATACTTATATATAAAGAGAGAGAGCGATTTTGTACGTGGAGGGTAATCTTCAGAACCACTGTACCTATTTGAAAAATTCTTTCACTGTTTGGAAGGTACATTATTCCAGATGGACATAGGCTATATATTATGTATATCTGATCAGTAGAAATAAAGTTAGGGGCTTAATCCTAACAATCTCCATTGTTTACGCTACTGTCTTCTACCGCTTTTTGTTCCGAAGATTTCAACGATCCTTAGCGTGGTGCTATCGCGGTAGGCTTCTGTTCTGTCGCTAGCGGTTCGAACCTAGCCTTTCTCCGGCACGCCTTTTTCTTTTAAAAAATTTATTTTAATTATTAACTAACGTAAAATTAATTTAAGGTATTATTTAGGTTATTATTAAGGTAAAAATAGATTTACAATTTATTGGCTATCAACTGGAAATTTATTGGTATAATGTTTTGTTCAACCCGGACAAAGTCGGGACGGGCCGCTAGTACTTATATATAAAGAGAGAGCGATTTTGTACGTGGAGGGTAATTCTCCAGAACCACTGCACCTATTTGAAAAATTCTTTCACTGTTTGAAAGGTACATTATTCCAGATGGACATAGGCTATATACACTGCTGGCCACTGTAAATGCAACACCCTGAAGGAAACATGCAAATAACATGAAATTTACAACATGCATTAGCGGAGGTTAGATATGCAAATGATTAGATTTTCAGCGCAGACGCACATCACGCGCGCCTGTGGCGCCACTTCAAAGCGCTATTTAAGGCTTGGAGATTTCGACGATTTCAAGTTCGGCAATTGTGTTTTTCTTGTGGTTTTTTCAAAAAACGATCAATTATGCATCGTCGAAAACAGCGATCATCTTTTGATCAAGTATCCGAGTTCGACAGAGGAAGGATAGTGGCCTACCGAGATTGTGGATTATCTTTCAGGGAAATCGGTAGTCGTGTTGGACAAAACCAAACAACTGTAATGCGGATATGTGATCGTTGGATGCAGGAGGGTACGACGGACCGGCGTGTTCGATCGCATCCACCTCACGCACCACTTCACGTGATGATAGGCAAATTGTGCGCATGGCAGTGAGGGATCGCTCAGTCACATCACGAACCATAGCACAGCACATGCAGTCTGTAACGCATCATCCAGTGTCTGCGCGTACCATTCGACGCCCTTTACAGCAGAGTGGTCTGTCCGCAAGACGTCCATTGCTTTGTCTACCCTTGACGCAGAACCACAGACGTCTCCGCCGCCAATGGTGCGATGACAGAAGGATGTGGACGGCAGAATGGAATGAAATTGTCTTTACTGACGAGTCACGCTTCTGTCTGCAACACCACGATGGTCACATTCGAGTCTGGAGACACCGTGAAGAGAGGATGCTGAACAGCTGCGTTATGCACCGCCACACTGGTCCTGCACCGGGTATTATGGTATGGGGCGGTATTGGATATCACTCTCGCACACCTCTAGTGCGCATTGCCGGTACTTTAAACAGCCAGCGCTACATCTCCGAGGTGTTGGAGCCAGTTGTCCTTCCTTACCTTCAGGGCTTGCCCACAGCCATATTTCAACAGGATAATGCGCGACCACACGTGGCACGCATTGTCCAATGGTTCTTCGTCAATCGCCAGATTGAATTGCTTCCCTGGTCGCCTCGCTCTCCGGATCTTTCACCGATAGAAAACATGTGGTCCATGGTTGCTCTACGATTGACCCAGATTCCATCCCCAGCTGCCACAGCAGATCAACTTTGGCAACGTGTGGAAGCTGCTTGCTCTGCTGTACCCCAAGAACTCATCCAAAGTCTCTTTGAATCAATGCCGAGGCGTGTGGCAGCGGTGATCTCCAACAATGGCGGCTACTCTGGCTACTGATTTTGGCAGGAACCACACTTCACACAAGTCTATAAATTTAATCATTTGATACTTGGTCAACATGTTATCTACAAAATAAATTTTGTTGTGATATCTCTTGTGTTTCTTGGTGTTTCAATTTGGGTGGCCAGCAGTGTATTATGTATATCTGTTCAGTAGAAATAAAGTTAGGGGCTTAATCTTAACAATTTCCATTGTTACCGCTGCTGTCCTCTACCGCTTTTTGTGACGAAGACTCGAAGGATCCTTAGCGTGGTGCTATCGCGGTGGGGTTCTGTTCTGACGTTAGCGGTTCGAAACTAGCCGTTCTCCGGCACGCCTTTTCTTTTAAAAAATTAACTTTAATTATTAAGTAACGTAATATTAATTTGAATATTATTTTAGGTGCTTAAAATAGTTAAAAAAACATTCTTTACTTAAAATCCTTTTTTTATTTTTATTTCATCTCTTGCTCTAATTTTGAGATACCAATGTGTATCTATACTTATATAATAATATATAAAGAGAGAGAGCAGATTTTGTATGTGGAGGGAAATGTACAACTTTTGTACATTGCAATATACCTTACAACTTTTCCTTTGTCAACCGCAGTCAAGTAACCATAGCAACACCCTTTAGCTTACGGGGTCTGTTTTTCGAAATCGCTCTTTAGAACGGGAAAATGTTATCTACTTCCTAGCCCCATTTTACGTGTGGGACATTCAGCGTGGGGGGGGGGCAGGGGAAAGAGTGGTTAATTGCTTTCTTACTATTGAAGAAGAATTTCAATAGTAGTTCATCGGCACCCCGTGCCTCTTTCATCTCTCAAAAGTCTGAAAATGGATGAACCGCCCTTCTGATCATGGCCTTCTGATTTCTCTCGCCTGAAAAGAAATAGCCTCTAGCTAGAACGACAAAAGATTATTATTCAGTCCTCTTCTGCAAGATTCACCCTCCGTTCCCAGAATGTCACACAATTGTTCTTTAGGGGCAAAGCCGTTAGGAAAGTCACAACGAAGTGGAATTCGAGACTATATCTCTGCCGACATCACACCGTATTTTTCGAGAATATGTGCTTCGGATATATGCTATCCCACCCCGTAAGGAAAAGGTTGTAATATTTTAAAGATTCAAGTAGAGGAGGTATTGATAAATACAAAAAGGATTTTTGAAACTGGCAACGTTAAAGGGTCTATTGAAGAAAACTACATTTGGAACGACGCTTTTTATTGGATATTTAAGGTAAAAAAAGATTTACAATTTATTGGCTATCAACTTTGTTCAACCCGGACAAAGTCGGGACGGGCCGCTAGTATATATATATATATATATATATATATATATATATATAATATATATATATATATATATATATATATAAATATATATATATATATATATATATATATATATATAATATATATATATATATATATATATATATATATATATATATATATATATATATATATATATATAGAGAGAGAGAGAGAGAGAGAGAGAGAGAGAGAGAGACAGAGTGAACTAACAGTAGGAATTGAAAAAGGAAACCCGGTAAAGCACGCAGTTCCGGGAAATATTGACTAAACCCAGCTGAGCGTCCTGTGTAGATAGAACAATCCCTTGTCCTGTAAAACAGGTGTGAGTTTTACCTGTATCTACCACCATTGTCACTTCACTCCCGTTTACTTCGCTGTTGCTCAAGCGTCGAGTGATGACGATTCCAGTTTAATCGACGATTAATCGATTACAGTTTTGGTGTATAGCACGTGTAAGGCTTATTGGCTGTCAGAGCCCATTGTTTTGAACAAAGAGCTTTCGATAGTCAGTCATCGTTCAAACATTACATCGAGATATATTTTGAAGGGTCTATCTCCACTCGGCGTGTAGATGTGTTCTATGATTTGGTGATCACTTGGCTGTTTTTACAAGTTTCCATTTTACAGTATTAAAGTTGCTGTGCACTAACCCAACTGGATTCGTTCACCTCAGGTTTAACCTATGGAGAAAAGGTGTCCAAGAATTACCGACTTGGATTGAAAGGTTAAAAAAAATTGTACTCCGTAACAGAAAAAGAAATTTTACACCTTGGGACATTTTTTGCTTTTAAAAAGAATGCAAATAATATCTTAAAATTTCTATTCTAGAAGAAACTAGATACTTAGCGAACGAACTACTATATGGAGAGAATAGAAGAAATGTTCTATATGCTTTAAGAATTAATTTTGTGTGGTTCCTTGTAGACATGGAATGGGAGGGGATGGAAGGTTCACGCCCTCCTTTCAAGAGCATAAATAACCGAAAAATATGTTTTTCCAGTGTATTTCATCATCGTTGAAACTGAATCTGGTTTTTTACTGGCATTTCTCTTTAATATTTATTTTTAAAACAAAGCGAATTTTATGTAAAGCTATCATAGAAGAAATCAGAGTGCAACCCATTTCTAATATTTTAATTTTTATAAACAGCAGTATCTAAAACGTATGATGAAATAGTGTAAAGAAATGAAAAATAACACCTGGTAATGGTTACAAACTTAGCGTCATTAAATGAAATGATCTTAGGTTTAAAAATAGTGACTTTGAACACTTAAATGCTGAACTTGATCGTTAAAAATCTGACCATCACATATACGAATCCTGCACTGATTTGAACCAGTTGAGAAGTACAGCAGCATTGATGTGGTATGAAAATTGATATTTTAAGTAACACTGAAAAAAATCTGAGATAATGTTTTCACCAATTTTTTTTTTACCAAATTTAATACTTAGAGTTAACACTAGACATTTTTTATTTAATGCATTTTTTCAAAATTAAACCAAAGGGAATTTAAGCTGAAGTAGATGTATAAAAAAATTTTCTGTACAGATTTTTTCAATCGGGAAAAACTACCTTTTACGTTTGAAATAAATAACTGCATACTTGAAAAAACTATTCTAAAAATCAAAATTTAGCATGAAACGTCTTTGCATTGCTATTTCAGTAATGGAAAACAACGGCATTAATCTAAAATCAGCGATATTCTTATTTATAATATCGCGAGGCAATTTTTATCCTGAAACGATCTGTTGGCGGAGATATTTTTCAAATTTGGTTTTTCTTCTGGGGGGATTTTCCCAGAATACAACATGTTTTGCGAATAAATCACGTTCTTCGAAATGATATGGAAAGTCAAGAGTAATTTGGAAAGGCATATGGGAACGAATGTATTTAAAGAATACCGAAGCAACAACAATATTTTTCAACTATTTTCGACACACAACGATAATTTTGTGCAAGCGATTTCAAATTGAAACACTGAAAAGTAAACATAAAGCACCGAGAATTCCAAACGCTTAAAAAACACCTGTGTTGATGGTCGATATTATCTGTGTGTATGTGTATATATATATATATATATATATATATATATATATATATATATATATGACTGATTGTTCTTCACGCCCAATTTATTACGTCTTCTGAACATATCATATTTACTTGGCAGTCGGTGATCCGGTGGCGAGATAACTCATAACTTGAAAAACTCCAGCAATACAGTCAACTAAGCTCTAAACTCACAAAGACCAGTCAGTACATTTTCCGAAACATATTTATTTAATCAAATTCAGGTGCTCAGCTCCATAATTAATGCAAATTTATTCCCATCCCTTCCCAAAACGCGTGCCGGTCAAGCGGCACGTCTATATCGTTCCTACATTCCCATGGCTCTGAAGATTAACCCCTTTGTTCCCCAACTTCTAATTAACTACGCATGCCTCAACTGATGCGTTATGACGCTCATTACTTATGCATGACATCACATAGAATGTTCTATCGTTGACGGTGCAATATTGTACATTTCTTTCTTAGCGCGAAGCTCAAGGCTATAACTTTATTTTTAGACTTCTCCTCGTGGATCTTCAGAAATTGAATCAAGTCCAACCCTTAAATCTATTTTCACCGCGATGCATTTACTCCCATTATTTGAGATCTCCCAGTCTTTAATTGATAATTCTTATTTCTTTCTAAACAAAACCCCGTTTTAAGCTCGCGTGATCCCCTCCCCATATTTAAGCATTACTTACACACACACACACACACACATATATATATATATATATATTACATTTATATAAAGTTTAATTTCCTTAATAACTAAGTGTTTAGATGCATGTGGACCGCAGAAACTGAGTTTGTTTTGATGGAGCACCCAACTTAACGATTTAGCTAAGTAAGACGGATATCCTTAGGTATCTCTTGGGCAAGCCTCACTTCGTAAAGATGTTTCAGACTAAACGTCCCTTCTGCTTCCATTTCAGACTTCGAGAGAACACGTTGTTTAAACGTCGCTCATATCCTCACACCAAAGCGGTAGTTGGCTTCTGCGCAAGCTTAGTGAATATTTAAGAAACATGGCGACTCACAGGCCTTTACGTATTCGCCCAGTAATCTTCTTCAGATGAGGTTTTTGAATCAGCTTTAATGTAACGGATTAGTTAAAGAAAGAACCACCAAAACAAAAGGCAGAGGTGAATTTCTTTTGTGTACGCTCTAAATTTGATAGATTCATCCTAAGGAACTTTCACTATAATTCCCAAACCTATGAAATTCTAAGGAGGTATACCCTCTCAGAGATTAAAATGATAAGATAACGCGGTAAAATAAAGATACATCTTTAGAATACAGCGTCTAGAGACCACACATGCAAGAAATCTTCTGAAAAAAAGTATCTATCATTGGGAAATTTTTATTTGAAACATCTTTTTTTTCACCGAGAGACGACTGGAACCTAAATAAGACATAAATATAATTTTGACGTACCTTTGATTTAGTTGAAAGGAAAAGACACGACTCAGACGAAAGCAAAATGGGGAGGTTGCATTGTTTGATGTTTTGCCAGTAGGCGCATTGACCAAGAAATAATAAGTTTTTTTTTTTCACAGCTTGTTTGAGCCACTTTAGCTTGTTTCATGTGCTTTTGAAAAGTACGGTTGCTCTTACTATAAGAAGTAAGGAAATCGGGTGCGTTATAAAGGCACATACATACATGTATGCATATATATATGTAAGGAAAGGTTGGTGTCTAGGGGTTATAGGGGTCATCAGAAACTTCCAACTCACTCAAATGACACGATTACTACAAGACAAATACAATTCTTATTTAAACGAGACAGTACATCGAACGAATAACACAAAACAAATACTTTACACTGGGACAATTGTTAAAACACGTCTTTGGATCGTCGTTACAGAATAAAAAGTCTCTCAGCCATATGCTGGTAAGACACGTCTTATACTCGTGGCCATGGCGTCATCACAACATGAAGTACCAAGTCTCTCTCTCTCGTATGCTGGGAGGACACATCTTACACCCAAGGGCCTGTCTCTCTCCAGCAAAAAAAAAAAAAATCTCCCGATCGTGCATTCACTTTGGAATATTGAAAAAAATAAGAAAATAAATTTTTTTCAGCAGTTTTTTGAAAAGCTCTGATATAATGCATTTCAAATGCAATAGTTAGCAATGTATAGTAAAAGGGTGTCAAAAGACAGGGAAACATTTTTATATGTATGTTTAAAAATTTTATTGTACAAACAAAGCATTCAAAAGTACCATTACAAAATAAAACAACGTATTTTCATAAGATTGCTGCAAATGCTGTTTTTACTGCACTTTTTTCTTTCGCCGCTCCTATTCTGCCACATTATTGATTGTTGAACACAGACACATTGAAGGCAGTTTTTGAAGAAAATTCCGGCGTAACTGACCTTGACAACAGGGTGCTTCTTATGTAACCATCTCTAGGTTCAGTACCGCACACACTTTGGCTAGCCTCGGTGACAATTTTGACGCAACGCTCCACAGCTTGGATGTGACATAGAAATCTATTGAAGTCTGAAATCAATGGTCTGCCAGTTTTTATCATTTCTTCTATTTCTTAGTCCGGTACATTCCTTAGCAAAGGTGGTGGAGTGACATTACAAACATTCGACTTTATCATGTCAACGTAATCGATCGCGTTGAAGTCAAGTGTTGGCACTCTAAAATCTCTAATTGTTTTCCCCTTGCAATTTATACGAGCTTTGAGAAATCGACGTATTCCCAGTTCTCTCACATGCTGTCTTTCGCCCACCATATCCGCCCATAACCATATCCACAATTAAATTTAGGGGATGTTCAAAACATGAATTTCCTTCTATTACTGGGTCGATTATTTTTCGCAAATGTTCAGAGATGTATCGGATTAAATATATATATATATATATATATATATATATATATATATATATATATATATATATATATATATATACACACATATATATATATATATATATATATATATATATATATACACACACAAGGAAATTCATATTTTGCACCCTCCCTTAAATTTAATTGTGGCTATGGTGATGGACGAAAGACAGCATGTGAGAGAACTGGGTTTACGTCGAGTTCTGAAAGCTCGGATAAATTGCAAGGGGAAAACAATTAGAAATTTTAGAGTGGCAACACTTGACTTCAACGCGATCGATTACGTTGACATGATAAAGTCGAATGTTTCTAATGTCACTCCACCACCTTTGCTAAGGAATGTACCGGACGAAGAAATAGACGAAATGATAAAAACTGGCAGACCATTGATTTCAGATTTCAATAGATTTCTATGTCACATCCAAGCTGTGAAGCGTTGCGTCAAAATTGTTACCGAGGCTAGCCAAAGGGTGTGCGGTACTGAACCTAGAGATGGTTACATAAGAAGCACTCTGTTGTTGAGGTCAGTTATACCGGAATTTTCTTCAAAAGCAGCCTTCAATTTGTCTGTGTTCAATAATCAATAATGTGGCATAATAGGAACGACGAAAGTAAGAAGTGTAGTAAAAAAAGCATTTGCAGCAATCTTATGAAAATACTTTTTTTTTTTAAATGGCACTTTTGAATGCTTTGTTTGTACAATACATTTTTTACACATACATAAAAAAATGTTTCCCTGTCTTTTGACACCCTTTTACTATACATTGCGCACTATTGCATTTGAAATGCATTATATCAGAGCTTTTCAAAAAACTGCTGAAAAAAATTTATTTTGTTATTTTTTTCAATATTTCAAAGTGAATGCGCGATCGGAAGATATTATTTTTTTTTCACAAATTTTTTTTACGGTTTTTCTTGTCTATAAGTGTAACAACTTTTCTTTAACTAGCCGTTTCCGAAAATAAAAAAAAAAAAAATTTTCGGCCTACCCTAATATATATATATATATATATATATATATATATGTATGTATGTATGTATGCATGTATATATGTGTCTAACTCCGTATATCATTGGAAGGCAACACTACTTACAACACGTATTTCTTGCATTTTTTTGGTGTGATTAATTATATGAAGTCATTAAGGCTCAAAGTGGATAGAATTAGAACCTCACCGCAAAAAAGAAAACAGGTTTCAGTTTCATAAAATTATCTTGTCGAAATAATGATGCACGCTTTATCAAATAATCTATGAAACTTTCCACCAATTTTTTTTATATTAGCTTTCATTAATTAAGTTTTTTTTTCGTATGTAAGATGTCTTTAAATTACATTTTAATTAAAATTAGAAACTATTCTTGGTCATGTGTTGAAAATGAGAACTTGTTTTTAATGATTTAGTAGACACACCTTTACGAATTCTCTAAATCTTGGCCTGGAAATGATTTTTTTTCTTCCTGTTCTTACCAGTTTAATGCAGTGTTCTTAATTAATGAATTCCCTGTAATTGGTTAATTTTTTAAGCATATACTTTTTTTCATAAAGACATATCAAAAAACAAATTAATTTACGTCTTTTATAAGCTCTCTTCTAAAGATTAGCTATTGAATCGTAATCATTTTAGTTGAAGTATGACATATGCTGAAAAAACATACTTGAAAAATAAATGAAATTTTACCGTAAACGTTCTTGAAATTATGAAATTCTTTAAAAAATTTATTAAAATTTTAATATCTCATTAAAATATGTTACGCCAATTTTTAAATTTTTCAGCCTGAATTAATTTACGACAAAACGGTAGTATTTTAAGCATATACACTCATGGACAAAAAAATTAGCGCACCAAGAAATAATTGCGGGATCGTAACGAAACTTGCAATGAAGGTACATGTCGGGGAGATATGCAAATGATTAGAAATGCAGCGTGATTGCGCATTACGTATAGCCGGTAGAGGGCGTTGAACATCGTACTCTGTGGAGTATAAAACAGGTAACCAAAGCTTGTTTGAGTGTGCTGAATCATTTACAAAGGAAGAGCTGAGATAGACATGCCATTACGCCGTGTTCGAAGACAATATAAGCAGTTGTCTCAGTTTGAGAGGGGGAGAATCGTCAGGATGATTGAAGCTGGGAGGTTAGCTAGGCGAGTAGATCGTCAATTAGGCCGCTCTGATTGTGTTGTGAGGAGGTGTTGGGACCAGTGGACCCGAGAGATGTCATGTACACGAAGACCAGGCTCAGGACGCCCTCGACAGACCAGTCGTCGAGAAGACCGTCACATCGTAAGAAATGCACGCGTACAGCCAACTGCTTCATCGGCCGCCATCCAGGTACAGGTAGCACCTTCACTAGGGGCCTTTGTGTCTTCTCGAACCATACGAAGGCGCCTGGCTGAAGGACAGTTGGTATCGCGGCGCCCATTACGTGCGCTGCCCTTGACGCCCACCCATCGACGCCTCCGTTTGGAGTTTTGCCGCGCACGAGGAAACTGGACTGCAGCGAAATGGAACTAGGTCGTCTTTAGCGACGAATCCAGATTCAATCTCGGCAGTGATGACAATCGTGTTCGTGTGTGGAGAGCCCGTGGTGAACGCTTCAATCCTGCCTTTGCTGTACAGCGACACATCGCTCCCACAGCTGGTGTGATGGTATGGGGTGCCATTGCCTACAATACACGGTCACCCCTAGTATTGTTCCGTGGCACCATGACAGCCCAGCGGTATGTTCATGAAATCCTGCAACCACATGTGTTGCCACTCATGCAACGGCTCCCAGGAGCCATTTTTCAACAAGACAATGCGCGGCCTCATACGGCAAGGGTGTCACAAGACTGTCTCCGCACTGTTACTACCCTTCCTTGGCCTGCCCGATCCCCAGATTTGTCTCCAATCGAGCATATCTGGGATCATTTGGGATGACGAGTTGGGCATCCCACGAGTTTGAACGAACTAGAGGCAAGGTTACAGCAAATATGGAACGAAATGTCTCAAGACATCAGACAGAACTTGTATGACTCAATGCCCGATCGTATCGCATCGTGCATTCGCGCTAGAGGGGGTCCAACGGAGTATTAACTCCTCCGTTCTTTTGCCTATTTCTCTGAAATAAATTATCCTTCTTCTTTGATTTTCTTATCATTTACTTATATCAAAGTAGTCATTACGTATGTAAAATTTCGTTTCATTTTGACCACTCCTTTTTGGTGCGCAAATTTTTTTGTCCATGAGTGTACATCGTAGATTTATGTGCAAAGTTTGTGTTTTAACGTGTTTTGGTCTAAATTTCTGCTACAAGTGGAAAAAAAGGTGAACGACAGTAACTTACCACAACATGTTAAATTGATAAAAGATTTCTAAAACTTTTCTTCCATTATTCAAAACTATAGCATAGCATAGATTGCTCAATTTCTTTCCACTATGGACTAGATTTTGTTATGGACTTTTTTTTAAGGTACGATAAAGGAAAGTTATCTCGTTAGTACAAAGTTAGTGTTTCAATGATTTTTGGTTTGGATTTTTTGGGTGCTAATGTTTTAAGTTAGGGCTTTAATGGTTTTTGGTTTGAATTTTTTGCGTGCTAATGTTTTAAGTTCAGTAAGGGAAAATTTTCAGCCTGAATTAATATAGGATATAACGGTAGTATATGACACAGAAATCGTAGATTATATTACAACGTCTATGTTTTGACGTGTTTTGGTCTAAATTTTTGCTACAAATGGAAGAAAGAGAGCTTACTACAACATATTGAATTGATAAAAGATTTCTTTAACTTGTTTTTCACTTTTCATAACGTTAGCTCTCAGCTATTGCATAACATATATTATTCAATTTTTCCACTATGGGCAAGATTTTCTTATTTCAGAAATGTTCTTATTACGGCAAAGGAAGGTTATCCCGTTATGTACAAAGTTAGTGTTTCATTGGTTTTTGGTCTGAATTTTTGGGGTGCTTATGTTTTAAGTTCAGTAAAGAAAAATTATCTAGTTTTGTATAAAATTGAGTGTTTTAGTTATTTTGGTCTTAATTTTTTTCGTGATGGATAAGTTAACGAGAGTAACATATAAAAACATATTTTATTAATTTTTCTAAACTGGAACTCTCAGATATGGTATAGGTCATTCACTTTTTCCCCTATGGACTAGATTATGATATTACAGTAATATATCTAGTACAGAAAGGAAAGTCATTTAGTTCTATACAAATTTAGAATTTTAAGGGGGTCCGGGACACATTTTAAATTTTTATTTTTATTTTTTGAGTTAAAATTTTGAATTTTTTTTGTGATGGTCAACCATATAATTTGTAAACAAAATCACATCATAAAATTTCTCAAAAAGTTTTTAAAAAATTTCAAAATTTTTCATAAAAGTGGGGAAATTTAAAATCTTTATAACTCGAAATATTATTTGTCGAATTTCAAATTTTTTTCATTTAATTAAACAAAATATATATAAGTTTTAATTTTAATTCAGGATTTTTTGAAATATTAATTTTTAACGAAATTAAAAATATTTAGAGTAAAAATTACAAAAAAATTATGTAACTTATTTTAAAAAAATCATATTTTTAAAAGTAAACATTGTTTTCAATTTTCTGAATTAAAATGAAAGCAAAATAGTTGAAAAAGACATGTTCCAAGTTTCAACCATTTATCTTTAACGGTTCTTGACTTATAACAATTTAAAGACGAGAAATGGGGAAAAAACCCATCGTGCTGTAAAACGCACTTACAGGTTTAAACCACGATTGGCTACTATTAGAATGATGCAAAAAAAAAATAATAATTTATCCTGTTCTAAATAAGATAGAAACATGATTTAAACGTCATTTTAAGCGTAAAAGAACAAAAAAAAAAGTTTAATGAATTGAAATTTTTTTCGAAAATTCGAACAATATCGTGTCCTGGACCCCCTTAAAGGTTTTAGGTATGAGTGTTTTGCTTGCTGAATAATTCAACGAATGTAACATATCAAAACACATTTACAGTTTGAATTTACTAAATTTAAAGGGCAAAACTCTCTGAATAGTGAGATATTTTGACAACTATAGTGGCTATACAGTCAATCAGAACTGTACCTAAAAGAAAACGTTGTTTGGCGTTAGTTATAGGCTTGCAGAACCGGAAAATTCTCTGAATGGATGAAACTGGGACTTCATAAGGCCGCTTCACGCAACAGATAACAACTCCAATCTTGCAGAGACGAAGGGCAAGACACGGCGTTGCCTAAAACAAGTTGAAAATGCACGGTTAATCAATTCTGCAATTGCAAATTGAAGACAACAGAGTTCCGTTTTCGCGAAAGTAGTTACACGGGAGTCGTTACTCCAAACTGCGTTACTGACACCAACCTGTGAATCCAAAATACGAAACGAAATCAGTCAATTATGGTGCTAACTTTCTTCATGAAGCAGTGTCAATTTCATGAATCTATTAACCTTCTCCTTACGGGGTGGAATAGTATGTATCCCAAGAATACGAGTCCAAGAATGGATATACAGTGATTTCCGCTTATAAGAATCACGTTTGTTATTACTGTTTTTGATTCTTATAAGCGGTTGATTCTTATAGCCGAAATTTAGGTTTTTAGACAGGCACATACACACACACCTATATATACATATATTAGATAATTTACCATAAAATACTCTTTAATTTACGTTAATTATATTTTATTAAAATTATTTTTTATAATTTTAAAAATACAACTTAGTTTCTAGACCTATAAGTAGATACACATGATTATAGTAAGAGAAGAAAAAAAATCCAATATTTGTTACAACATACCTGCTAAACAGTTTTAACATTTCGACTACAGGAAGGGAGCAAGAAAAAGTTTTCTATGGTAGTTTGATGTAATGAAGTTTTCAGGAGGTTGTTTATACCTCTTTCAATACTAATAGTCTCAGACGAAGATTCACCTTCTAGCTTACGTTTCACGGTTTGATAACGTGCTCAATCTACTAATGTTACGTTTGCCTAAGTGATAGTGGACACTTCGCCGAAGATTTATGTGTTTCAGGGTCCAGGAAGCCGCAACCAGGATGTGGGAGGTGGGAAAAAAGAGTCCCTATTTTTGTTTGTCAGTGGAGAAAAGTGAAATCGGACCTGGACGGGTAAAGATGCCCCATCTGAAGCAAATAGGACAGTGTTGTGCTAAAGCGTTTTAGGGGTAATTTTTATGTTATGTCTAACAAAGAAAAGGATGAATTTTAAGACTATATTCCATCCCATCTTATCAAACTTTCTTTAAAAAAAAAAGAAAGAAAGAACTTCGTGCCTTTTGAGGGTTTAAGTGGCTTTTTTGGAAAAATGAAAGGAAAGCGAAGAGTGTAAACTGATTCTTAAAACCGGTGGATTGATTCTTTAAAGCGAAAATTTTAACATGGAAATAATACATTTGTTTTTGATTTCGCGATATTGATTCTTATAAACGGTTGATTCTTATAACCACTGATCACTATAAGCGGTGGTTACTGTATATATATATATATGTATATATATATATATATATATATATATATATATATATATATATATATATATATATATATACATATATATATATATATATATATATATATATATATATATATATATATAAATATATATATATATATATATATATATATATATTAATATATATATATATATGCATATATATGTATATATATACATATATATATATATATATATATATATATATATATATATATATATATATATATATATATATATATATATATGTAAAGGATTTAGTGGGAAAAGAATGATTATTCTAAATTTAAAGGGGGCTTGGGAATTAAATTATATTCGTGGCGTAATTCGCCTCTAATTGTTCTTATTCAAAGACGCGAATTGGGAAAGGGAAATTCCCTTTTTATTATATAATCTTCGAGCGCCTCTGAGTTCTGCGGTCGAGGACGAACGTTTACATTTTAGCCTTGAAAGATGTCTGTTTCGGGCTCCGCGCATGTCCAAGGAGAGTTGGCGCGCGGAGATTCCCGCGAATTTGGTTAGAGCGTGGGATGGAAGTCGATGCTATCAGATGTGTTTCACCGCGGCTCTAAAAAAGAAATGGCGTAAAATGAACGCACTGAGTTGGAGCTGTGGTTTACCTGACAAAGAATAAAACTGGATTAAATTGAACTGATGCCTGCTCAATGATTGATTAGATTACTTATTGCTACACCACCGGATATACCATGACTGCCATAATTTGTAAGATGACGGGCGTAGCCCTACGCGTGTCACATATATATTTATATATATATATATATATATATATATATATATATATATATATATATATAGTGGACGCTCGTTAATTCGAATTCGGTTAATTCGAACTAATCCAAAGGCCCCAAAAAACTTGTATTGGAATTCATGTTAAAAATATCTCATTAATTCGAACTAAATTTTTATCACTTCGGTTAATTCGAACTAAAAATTTGACAAAAAAATTTCTTTTTCCTCGTTTAACGGAGAAAATACACGCTGTATTTATTATTTTGTGTGTCAAAATCATCTGTATTTCTTTTCTGTGTAAAGAGGCACATGCCTGCATTCCTAGACTATTGCATTCCCGCTAAACATTAGGGACATCAGTGCTTAACGGACAAAGCGATTTTCCGTTATTTGTATCGATTTTCTTAGAATTTCAGAAAAACCAGTCTTTACTACAGATCCTAGGGAGCTCCGTCAGTTATGCTTGCAGTGCAGACAAGTTAATGTAATCTAGTTTTTCTTCCTGGTTTGGTTTGGAGCGCTGCGGTTAACTTTTTGCTATACGAGGACTAATTAAACCGGGACCTACAGTTTAAAGCCGATTCCGAACGGCTACAAGCATCCATGCCAACAATAGGACTCGAAACCACAGGATCTGAACCGAATGCCAGCGCCCTAGCCATTCGGCCATCCCCTGGCAAGTTTTTCTTTCTCAGTGTGTGGTGTGAACATGTAAAAATTCAGGATGTCTACACGTAGAAAGTACAAAACCCTAACTTTGGAGACAAAGGTAGAAGTTTTATAGAAAGTAGAGAATGGCGAGTGTAAAACAAAGTCAGCAGCTGACTATGGAATTAAAAAAAATACCTTGTCAACTTATTTGTAAAACAAGGAGTCGATTTTAGATTCATGAGAAAAATTAAAATTTGCTAGAGGAAGGAAACGCATGAGAAATGCGTCCCAAGATCTAGAAAACGCTCTACTGCTATGGTTCCAGGATGTTAGATATCGAAATTTTCCAATAAATGGGCCTTTAGTGCAGACGAAGGCTGATGAATTGGCAAGTGGAATGGGTATTGAAGATTTTAAATGCAGTGATGGAGGGATTTCTCAATATAATTAAGGCACAATATTTCTTATCAAACTGTATGTGGCCAAAGCTCTAATGTAAACGAAGACGTATGCACTAATTTCGGTACGAAAGTGCCAGGGCTTTTCTCTACTTAACTGCCGAAAGATATTTTTTAATGCGGACGAAACTGCGTTTTTTTTATAAACTCTTGCCAAACAAGACATTACATTCTAAAGGGGATGCTTGCGTAGGAGATAAAAGCAGTAGAGAGATTATTACAGCTTTAGTTTGTGCTAATATGGATGGGAGCGAAAAGCTTAAATTATTAGTGATTGGAAAGTTCAAGAATCCACGAAGTCTTAAAGGAATTCAAACACTGCTAGTTGATCCAATACAAAAATGTTTACTTCAAATCGAGAAGCTGCTGAACAATGTAGGCATCATAAACAAAACCAAACATCCATTTCACAGTTCTTCTTAAAAATGTAATTCATATTTTAAATTAAAGTTTACTTTCTACTGCATATCTTCTGCTTCATTTTATGATTAAGGTAAGTCTATATTACTTATATGTCTAATTTTAGATAGCATAGTATAATATATTTTCTAAGGTTATACATACCAGGAGATTTTTCTTCTTCAGCGACACACTTTTAAGGTTATATATTTTCTCTTAACATCGGATAATTCGAACTTCGGATAATTCGAACTTTTTCTGAGAACCTTTGAGTTCGAATTAACGAGCGTCCACTGTATATATATATATATATATATATATATATATATATATATATACATATATATATATATATATATATATATATATATATATATATATATATATATATATATATATATATATATATATATATATATATATATATATATATATATATATATATATATATATATATATATATATATATATATATATATATATACTAGCTGAGTGGCAACCCGATGTGTTGCTTTTTCGATTTAAAATGAAATGGTTTTATTTCTTAAAGATTAAAAGCTGTTTAATGACTTTTAAAAATATATTAAAATTTTTAAAGAACGAAATAATTATTTAAAATTCTCTTTTTTTTCAAATTTTGGTTTTTGGCTTTTGAAATAATTCTTTCAACTTTCCGTTCTCAAATTTTGCTTTTTAAACAAAAGAGAAGTTCATTGAATTAGAATAAATTCTAAAGATTTTAACTTCTCATTTTCTAAAACAAAAATTATTTCTGGTACTTTAAAATTATTTCTGGATTTCAATTATTAAATAAATGACTCGTTCTCAACTAATTATTTTCCATTTGGCAATATGGCAGAATGTAAATATTACATTTCATGGGAGAAAAAAGTGCTTAAAAAATAGAAAGACAGTTCTGATGATTTCAAAATTGGTGGTGGAAGAATCCTCATCACTTCCTCCTTAATTAGAAACAAATTTCACGAATTTGCTGGAATTTTTAGTGAGTAAAATAATAAGTCAAAAAATTATGAACTCGGCATTCAAGTTATTAAGATACTATGGCGATCAGCGTGGGAAATTTCAAAAGTGAGTTTTGTAAGTACGCTTTTTTAGAATGATAACATTTTTTTTATTAAATGTATTAGGTATATTTTAGAAGCTGAACATCTAGAAAATACCGACGAATCGTAAAATTGACATTAATAGGTGCAGAAAACCGAAATATTTGTCCATCAAAATTGTTGATTTCGTGAAATTTGGAAAACTTCTTTGGGGAAAAAGCTTCGTTTGCAGTGAAAGACATTTTTAACTTTTTGAAAATGTGCATATCCTTAAAGATGAAGAGTTGTAGAACACATGGAAATAAAAAATTTGTCGTCTGGTGGGCAGAAAAGTTTAATTTTGTATGCATAAAAATAGTGGAAATTTGCTAAACGGAAAGGAGCTGGCCCACCCGGAATGACAGCTGTTTCTATTGCCCGCTTCTTTTGAGTTCGGCGGTTTTAATTTAATAATTTAAAAAGTTTAAAGTTTTGAAAGTTGAGGATGGTATCAGTGCACGCGTCTCGTCCGTCCGCGTCCATCGTTACCAGTCGCGATATCCTGCTATTATCGGTTCGCGAGATTAGCCCGTCCCCGTGTCTGCTGACTAACTTACATTTGTTTACCTTCAGCTGTTATTATATATATATATATATATATATATATATATATATATATATATATATATATATATATATATATATATATATATATATATATATATAATAAACCCCTTAATGGCCGTTCTTATAATGGGGGTATGAAATTTCCGGTTCAAAATAGGGAATCAGAAAAATGGGCCCCGTAAGATAAAGGTTAAATTAATGGGAATAATTGCTACGACTAGTGCAACTTACATAAATATTCATTCAAATTCCGAGATGATAATAATTCCGAAATAGAAAAAGATAGAAACACTATTAGATTAAGGAAGATTATAAACTTAACTATCTGCTGAATGTAAGTAAAACAACCAGGACCCCGAGGTAAAAAGCAAATCCTTTCAATCCAAGTGGGCAATCCTTGGACACATTTTCTCCGTAGGTTAACATTGAGGTGGGCGAATCCAATATTGTTAGTACACAGTAGCCTTAAGTCCGTAGACCGGAAAGTCCCTCTATGAGGTCCGAGAGGGTGGGAGAGGGTACGATCTCCTCAAATATCTCTCTTGGGGGTGCTCATGTCACCTCTTGTGGGTCAAAATTGAGGTGGTACCTGTCTAAGTCGGACGCCGACTCTTGTGGTGCCATTATAAACCGGAACACGACCCCTCAGCCCACTACCCTGTATGGACCTGGTCTGGAATACTTCCGACCGGGTAACATTAGAAACAATAACAACGGCATTCATTAACTTATAAAATTCGCCCAATACCGGGTGTGTCACAATTCCCTCCCGGGTTTGGAAGGTTTATAAAAAGAAACATATTACCAATACAGCGACAAAGTTGAGTTTACTGGAGAAAGAAACATTACAAGTTTTGTTTCCCAAATGTGTTAGAAGATGGCGGCACTAGGTCTGATAGCAGTATGCGTGGTTCACGCGTGGTTTCGGTAATTTCAGGAAAGTGGTTGCTTATGTGATGGAAAACGAACTGGTCGTCCAGGCCCTTCGGCTGAAAAGGTTACTCGTGTACGAGATGCGTTTGTGCGAAGCCCGAGAAAGTCAATTCGTCAAGCGAGTGCGGAATTACAGATCCCGGGAAAAAGCGAGCTAAACAAGAATTTGACTTTAGACTTGATATATGCTGCATCACGAAAGGTTCACGTATTGAACATTTGTGAAACAAAACTTGTAATGTTTCTTTCTCCAGTAAAGTCAACTTTGTTGCTGTATTGGTAATATCTTTTTTTTATAAGCCTTCCAAACCCCGGAGGGAATTGTGACACACCCTATATACTACTACCTTTAAAATGCTTCTCTTAAAACATTTTACTACCTCGGTTACGAAAAGGTTTCTTAACATGCACGCAAAAACCCTTTAACTTCTTCACACCCTTTCTAATGCAATATTATTCTTTTAATACTAACGTTAATTCTTAAAAGAGAGAAGCCGAACCATAAACATTACGCAAGTAAGTTAAAAGTTTTCGCTTCATCATTAACTGCGAATTTCTTTTCCTCTTCGGGGCAATTATTTTATATAATAACGGGCTGTCTGCAGTTATAGCGCAATATTTAAAAACAAAAAAAAAGCTAAAAGCATATTTTAAAAGCTTAAAAGAATCGTTATTTTCGAGAAATTTATTTTCCTCTAAGGGTTTTAATTATGACTTTTTTTTTCCTCTGTTGCCTTTTCTCAGTTAACTTGCCGATGTTTTTGTGCAGTTAAAACTTTAATAAAATACCAATATAAGTAAAAGGATTTCAGGCATTTTCGGACTCAATACATAAAGTCATAAAACTCAATTGTAATGAAAATATCAAATAATTTCTAAAAGAGGATTCACAAATCAAATATCTTTCTTTGGAGTTTTTAAATGTGCGACAAGGGAGTCTCGGTATTTATAAAATAGCATGTTTTACTTTCAAATTGTGCGAGTAATTTAAATATTATTCTGGTCCGTTTGTTGTTGTTCTTGTAGTTGATGCAGAGCCTGACTAAGGCAGGGGCGTACGGCGCAGTTGCCCCGGGCCCCCACATCAGAGGGGGGCCCCCAAATCGAATAGAAAGTTTATTTTACGTTTCTTTCTTTAATGAACTTTTTTAAACAAAATATCAGTACAGTGTAAAATTCGTCAGTTTTATGTTAGCTTCTTCATTAATCTATCGTATGAACACAAATCTATATTTCTTAAATCCATGGCTTTCTAGGGCGGAATTTAGCTGAATTCCGCCCTAATGTCAGCAAGGATATGATTTTTTTATGTATGTTTTTCTTTATTTATTGTTATTATTTTGAGAGTCTGCAATAAATAAGGTGTAAAAAGAAGTAAACGTTTAAGAAATCACTCAATACAAGAAATTAATACAAATATAGACGTTGAAGTAAGAGTGGATACAACAGTTGCAACATCTACAAAACAATCAGCTAATAGGCCTGATATTGTTATTCACGATAAAAAAAGAAAAGAAATAATATTTATTGAAGTTGGTATAACAAGCCAGGATCGATTGCAAATTGTTGGGAATGAAAACTCACGGAAATATAACGGATAAATTTAAATAGAATTTTTGTCAAATTTTGGCTCTTCAAATGTGCTATATCCCTTTTAATGATGGACATAGAATTGTCAGAAAATCAATAAAATGGACAGAATAATATTTCGTCTGACCATTGGAGGGGGGGCGGGGGGACTTTATAGCTATTTTAGGTTCTAGTCAATTTTCTTGTCATATATCCATAATGAGGGGAAAAATTTAAATACCTCCATAAAGTTCGGTTCTTCATTACTGAAGTAGTGAAGCAGAAGGGGGCCCCAAAGAATTTTTGGCCCCGGACCCCAATTAGGCTAAGTCGGACCCTGAGTTGATGCTCCGTTGCCGGAAATTCCAGACCAAATCCATATAGGCAGTGCTCCCCAACCTTTCTATCGCCTTCGGACCGGTCAACGTTTGATAATTTTAGCACGGCCCCGTTGAGGGAGGACGTTGATTGTTTATATTTTTGATTGTTTTAATTTAATAATTGATGTTATTATAATTTTGATGTATAAATGACGTTACGTTTGTTTATTGTTCAATAAAAAAAACTCGTTTTATTTATTTATTTGTTTCGTTTTTTTCTTTCTTTCAGGAAAGCGCATTTATTTTCAATTTTATGACTGCAATTTTAATTCATAATCTTGAAATGTTTAATAAACAATAAACTAATTTAAAATAGTTACAAGATTTCTTCTGTTACAAAGGTAAAAATTAGCACAAACCCGGCAAAGTCGCACAAACACGAGAGAAATACACCACAGTAAATAAAATGGAAATAATTTAATTTCCCTTGGGTGGCCCGGTACCATTTGATCCACGGACAGGTACCGGTTCGCGGCCCGGGTGTTGGGGACCACTGCATATAGGCTTTGTGGGCTGAGGAATTATGGCTCCGGTTTACAATTGAACCACAAAGATCGGAGTCCGTCTTAGCTAGGGGCCACCTCAATTTTGACAGAGCACCCACATAGGTGACATGAGGAGGATCGTACCTTCTCCACCCACTGACCTCAAAGAAGGATGTCCGGTCTACGTGTCCATATCCGGCCTAGATATTTTAATGGCGCTTGTCGGGATTCGATCTGAGCACCCTCACTATCGAAAGCCAACACACTATCATTAGGCTACCCCATGGCAGTTAATGAATGTGTTTGACGCAATAGCTTCTGATATCCAAAGTTCTAATATTTATTTTAAACTACTGATAGTTAATAATTATTGAAAGTAAATTTATTAAAATTAAATATCAGAGCGTAATAAAGCTTACAGAAAATGGCAATTTTTTTTATCAAAAATTTATGAGAACAGTATATTATACTGTTAATATCCTGCGCGATATTTCAAAAAGAATTTCAGGAAAAGTTTTGTTCGATACTGAATATATATATGTTTTATATTTTGATCTGCTACAAAGAGATTTTCGGCATTTAGAGTAATAACTAGTGCAGCCCTTCTCAACGTTTTCTGTAAATGTTCAAGGCTCTGTTGTATAAACACTTGTAAAAGTTCTTACATGTACAATGTTTTGAGACGAGTAGATTCACCATACATACAATATATTAACGTCCACTAGACAGTTTATGCACAAAACACATGCATTTACAAAAACAATTATATGGAGTACACAGACGAATTATAGAGAAATATTTAGATGCTGCCATTCTCTTAACACGGACAACATAAAAAAGAAATATTCACCATGTGGTGTCATAAGCCTAGAGAAACAACGTGCTAGCCAGTCCGTGGATAAAACCGTTAAGTCTACTGTGTACTAACCCTATTGGATTCGCTCACCTCAATATTAACCTATGGAGGAAATGTGTTCAAGGATTGCAGACTTGGACTGAAAGTTTTGTTTTAAATATTTTTAATTGTAGTCCGTAATAGAGAAAGAAATTTTACATCTTGGAGCATGTTTCTTTTTTTTAAAATGCAAATAGTATTTTTAAATTTAAATTATTCGGGGGAAAAAAACTGGCATAGTGTGTCTTAAACTCTCATCAATTCCTTTGGTGGACGAAAATTTTAAAACGAATCCTGTTGCAAGATGCAGAAAAGTCTAGGCTATCTGAAAATACCATTTTTATTAGATTATCAGCATTTATGTAGCTGTAAACAGTAGACAGATTTTCCCACATGTTAACATTGAGAGGAGCGAATCCAATACGGCTAGTTCACAACAGTCTCAATAGCGCCCTTTACACGTACGCTTTTTTATGTGAAACCACAATCCCGCGCGATTGAGTGCACGTGTAAAGTTTTCGGAGAGGAAGGGAAAGCTGCTTTGGAGCGTACTGCAAGTTTTCCCGCGCGCAATCCCGTACGCTCCAAGCACTCGCCAAAGAGCTTACGTGTAAAGGGCTCTAATGTACCCTTGCCACGAGATCTCTCTCTCCAGTAGTCGCTCAACTAGTCAACTCAGATGGACTTGCAGCTTCATCTATTGACGAAGCCAGGAAGCGCCGAAAACTCTTACTTGGAACTTTTAGTTTATTTTTCTGCGACAGATGGCAGATCTTAGATAAGATAGAAGGAATAAAAATTGGTGAAACGCAAAATGAAGGCAAAATGGCGAAGATTTCCTTGTTGCCTTTTATATGTGCGCAAGCTAAGAATTTACTGATTTCTTATGCAGCTCTGTTCCATAGGTATAACTCTGACAGGCTGCTTGCCTAATGTCACTAGTGAGATATATATTCGCAATGATAGGAGAATGTGCGACTGACGTGTTTCTCTATTGGTTGTTCCTTGCCAGAAGCTAGAATTTTCAGCCTTGTTTCCTATCTTAATTTTTGACATAATTTTAGTGAGTTGAGTGAAAAAGCTTCTGATATTGCAAATTTCTTATTTCTTTAGGTTTCTAATTCGGTTTAGGTCTTTATTCGGAGGTTCATACATTAGTGCCTCTGTGTTAGGGAGGGGCCTAGGGACTGAACATTTGTCCATCAAATCAGTAACGTGCCAACGCCTTGGAATCGGCGCATTTGACAATGGCGCCTTGGTCAGAAGGGCGCCGAACAGTATAAATTACAAACCATGTGGCCATTAAAAGGTGTGGAGCCATGGACTTGCCGAGGGCACGAGTCCATAGTTCCACCCTTGGGGATGATGTTGCATTCTCACAACGATCTTTCATTAAATTCAACGAGCTGCTATAACGAAAACTTTAGAATTTCACCGGACTACCTTTTGTTAAAAAGGTTTGATGTAATTTTGAAAAATCCGTGGGACACAAGATTCCTCTTCCAAATTTTTTCTGTCGGGAAATAAAACCCTTTTAAAACGAGAGGAACATTTGGGTATCTTCTTAATTCCAGGATAAAATTTGATTCTCATTTTATTGAACATTAAACCACGAATCATCAATAGAAGGAACGAACCTCTGTGCTGGAGCACTTCAGTTCCTCTGCTTCGTAGTTTACAATCAGCCAGCAATTAGATGATTAAAAGCCAGTTTGGTATGGGCCTCTTGCAAACAATGTCACGATGTTGCATTCTCACAACGCTCTTTCATTAAATTCAAGGAGCTGTTTGGATCAAGTAATCATGTTCTTTCGTGTGTGGATGAAGTGATATGCTAACCTTGAGGTTTTTTGAGAACGACGTTAAGCCATAATTTCATCTATTATCTGTTAGCCTTTGGGAAGCCGAAAGTTTTTAGTCGAATGTTTTCACCCTTTGTGTTTCAGCGAAACACAAAGGATTAAAAAAAAAATCTGCCCTGCTGCTTTCCGTCATCAATAGGGTAAAACATTTTTGTTTCCAGCTTTTTGGTTATGTTTTATGACATCAATAAACTGGAACAATAATCATCGAATATAACCAGTAAGCTAAAATTTCGGATTATGTATAAGGCACGCCTCTGCGTCAAGTCGTGACTCTGCGTCAAATCTAAGCGATATCTCCCTTACGGGAGATATCGCTTTATTAGTGGATGCGTCATCTATATTCCACCTTCTATCCATGGATTTAAAGGAATTCAAGATAACTTAACTATTCTGCCTAAATTAACATTTGAGATAATTTTATTAAACATTTCAGTTCATATGATTAATTGATTATTGAAGAATTTGAATTAGGTATTCATCATCATCATTGTGAGATGTATCACCTGTGTATGCGTCCCACATCATACAGTGGTTGGCACCACGAGCTTCCGTGAAGTCGGCTTGGGTTCGAATCCTGACTAAGGCATGGCCGTTTTTGTGATGTCTTCTCCTAGCGCCTAGGGTGTTGTTGGTACACCTATAGTATGGTGCTCCCGTAATAAAAAAAATGCCTACATATTCGTAGACAAATTTCAATTCAAAGTGCTAGCTGCTTCAGAAATAATTGCAAGATAAAAAGAAATTTTTACACACCATTTTTTTAAATGTTCTGTTGAATCATATAAACTTGACAATTCTATGTATTAATAAATACTTTTTTAAAATTTTTTTGATAAATTATCCCATGAACTTGAAAGAAAATGAAATTAACTGGAAGTTAACTTGCATATAACTTTTAGTTCCCGTCCCGGCCAATAGATGGCTGCACCAGTCTACAAAACAAAATTAACAGAAAATGAATTAAATCCTGCTTAAAGATGGCTAAGTATTAAAATAATGCACTGTCATCGTGTTTTGAGCTATTCTAAAAGTTTCAAATGTCTAGCTAGTCGGGAAGTTAGTTAAAGATCGATTGCAAGATTTGTACTGGAGAAACACACACACAAACAAGAAAGCGAGTTAATAAAACATGGTTAAAAAAAAGGAGATCTTCGACGTGCCCGCGAAAAAATGCTTGTCATGGTAATATTTGGTTGATGTCCCATCTTTAGAGAGCGTTCGAACGTTATCAATACCTAAATAATGTTTAATTTGATATAATTATATAAAATTTTTTCAATCCTTTCAATATTTTATTAATAATTCAAAAATTTAAATAACTATTCCTCATCATTATGAGGAACATTTATACTGAGCGTAGGAAAGATTTCTTTGGTGATGACTTATTTGGTTGATTTCACATTTTTCAAAAATACTCTTATCTTCTTCCTAGACTTGGATCCAGATGGGAAGTACACTCATGGACAAAAAAATTAGCGCACCAAGAAGGAGTCATCAAAATGAAACGAAATTTTACATACGTAATGACTACTTTGATATAAGTAAATGATAAGAAAATCAAAGAAAAAGGATAATTTATTTCAGAGAAAAAGGCAAAAGAACGGAGGAGTTAATACTCGGTTGGACCCCCTCTAGCGCGAATGCACGATGCGATACGATCGGGCATTGAGTCATACAAGTTCTGTATTATGTCTTGAGACATTTCGTTCCATATTTGCTGTAACCTTGCCTCTAGTTCGTTCAAACTCGTGGGATGCCCAACTCGTCGTCCCAAATGATCCCAGATATGCTCGATTGGAGACAAATCTGGGGATCGGGCTGGCCAAGGAAGGGTAGTAACAGTGCGGAGACAGTCTTGTGACACCCTTGCCGTATGAGACCGAGCATTGTCTTGTTGAAAAATGGCTCCTGGGAGCCGTTGCATGAGTGGCAACACATGTGGTTGCAGGATTTCATGAACATACCGCTGGGCTGTCATGGTGCCACGGAACAATACTAGGGGTGACCGTGTATTGTAGGCAATGGCACCCCATACCATCACACCAGCTGTGGGAGCGATGTGTTGCTGTACAGCAAAGGCAGGATTGAAGCGTTCACCACGGGCTCTCCACACACGAACACGATTGTCATCACTGCCGAGATTGAATCTGGATTCGTCGCTAAAGACGACCTGGTTCCATTCCGCTGCAGTCCAGTTTCCTCGTGCGCGGCAAAACTCCAAACGGAGGCGTCGATGGGTGGGCGTCAAGGGCAGCACACGTAATGGGCGCCGCGATACCAACTGTCCTTCAGCCAGGCGCCTTCGTATGGTTCGAGAAGACACAGAGGCCCCTAGTGAAGGTGCTACCTGTGCCTGGATGGCGGCCGATGAAGCAGTTGGCTGTACGCGTGCATTTCTTACGATGTGGCGGTCTTCTGGACGACTTGTCTGTCGAGGGCGTCCTGAGCCTGGTCTTCGTGTACATGACATCTCTCGGGTCTACTGGTCCCAACACCTCCTCACAACACAATCAGAGCGGCCTAATTGACGAGCTACTCGCCTATCTGACCACCCAGCTTCCATCATCCCAACGATTCTCCCCCTCTCAAACTGCGACAACTGCTTATATTGTCTTCGAACACGGCGTAATGGCATTCTATCTCAGCCCTTCCTTTGTAAATGATTCAGCACACTCAAACAAGCTTTGGTTACCTGTTTTATACTCCACAGAGTACGATGTTCAACGCCCTCTACCGGCTATACGTAATGCGCAATCACGCTGCATTTCTAATCATTTGCATATCTCCCCGACATGTACCTTCATTGCAAGTTTCGTTACGATCCCGCAATTATTTCTTGGTGCGCTAATTTTTATGTCCATGAGTGTATATGAGCTGTAGTTTTGCTCAAAAAACATCATTTATATAATAGAGATATTTTATACTTAAAGTGTACTAACCCTGTTGGATTCGTTCACCTTAATGTTTACCTATGGAGAAAATTTGTCTACGGTTTGCCAGCTTGGATCGAAAGATTAAAAAACAAATTTCTACTACGTAATAGAGAAAGAAATTTTACACCTTGGGGCATTTTTCGTTTTTTTAAAATGCAAATAATGTTTTTAAATTTAAATTATTGGGGAAAATCAGATATAGTGTGTTTTAAAAGCTCCTAAATTCCTTTGGTGGCCGAAATTTATAAAACGAATCCTGTTGCAGGGTGCAGAAAAGTTCAGGCTATCTAAAAATACTATATTTATAGGGTTACCAGCATTTATGTAGCTGTCAATAGTAGACGCATTTTCTCCACAGGTTAACATTAAAGGGAGCGAATCCAATAGGGTTAGTACATAACAGCCTTAATACAAATATTTTTCGAAGTGAAATAATGGTCATTAAAAATATGTATGAAATCATATCAACATCAAAATCATATCTGCTCATATCAGGAGTGCTGTATTTTTCTCAAATATAGTGCTATTGTGTTCTGTTTCTTTATACTGAAATACAGGGCAACGAAAGTACGAGTATTATTTGACTGATATGTATGAAATGCTATAAATTATTCTAACCTCTTATTAGGATAGATATGGAACATTCATTCTACAGACTTGAAAAATTAAATTAAAAAATGAATCCTCAATATTTTCGTTGAGCTGATAGAAAGTTAATCTATTACGCAAACATCTTTGCACAATTTTGATTTGATGGGGATATCAGAGTCAAATGCCCTGAGGTTTGTTTTCTAACGGCTTAATTATTTTACACATAATATTTCTTTCAAATCCCAGATTTCGTATTTTTCTTTGAAACTCCTACTGATTAAAATTGAGGAGTTGTTATTGCAAAAAATAATGACCCCAAAGGGAAGATGAAAATTTCTGGAAGAATTCTTTGCCTAAGGCACACCATTTTTGCTTTCAAAATATAATCATGAACTTAGAGCATGAACTCGCTAATCAAGGGCAAACCATAATTGTTCAGACTGAAATCTTGTAAAAAACTTGAGATGTATTTAAGTTAAAGTAAAGTGTCAAAATTTTATTGTGATATAGGGAAAGATCTAATCTTAAAAAAAAAAAAAACAACGTTAAAATGTAACTTATGGATTAAAACTTTTTAGTATATTTGGCAAGGGTTATAAAAGAAGACTTCTTCATCACAATCTGAAAATCAGAAAACTGATTTTCCAAGAACATGCCTATATAGACATTATGCAATAACTAATCTTCTGTACTAAACCACCATACAAATCAAACATAAACTGAAATCTTTTACATCCCTACTCAAAGAAAAAAAAATCTAAGAAATAGCCAAGACCCGAGGTCTAGAAACAATAAAAGATTTAACAATTTTTTTTTCTAATTCGGCAGGCACTTGACTGTTGAAGACATTCGGCCATCAACACCGCATAGTCTTGTTGGCTATTTTATTATGGGAACCCCATTTAGGTAAGCCGACATTGTTCCTTATGAAGGGACAACACAGGAGCGTTCAGGATTCACTTAGGATTTGAACCCAAACACAGATTCCAACCACCATACCACGTGGGTGGCCATTTCACTAAATTAGATTGTAAAAGATTTCTTGTTGTGGCCGTGATTATAAAAGATCAGCACATTGCATTGAAAAAATAAGAATAAAACTGGAATTCACTTACCACACTTTATTTACGACTTAAGTTAGGAGAGCACAAAAATTATTTGCACGTGGACATCTCCATTCTTAGCACGAAAATTATTTCCACGTGTACATCACAATTTTTAGAACGAAACTTATTTGCACTTGTACATCACAATTCCTAGCACGAAAATTATTGGCACTTGTACATCACAATTCTTAGCACGAAAATCATTTGCACGTGTACATCACAATTTTAAGCACGAAAATTATTTACACTTGTACATCACAATTCTTAGCACGAGACCAAGAAACATCGGTCAATTCCGCATTTGTACAAATCCGTCCAACACGTACGCAGGAACTGGGCCTACATAAGCTCGATTCGCATCTTAGAAAAACCCTTCGTAGACCAGTTGTATCTCCTTAGTACCACACGCGCAACCACGTGCTTCAGAAAACCCTCTCTATAAGAACATCGTCGGACACTCTCGCCGAAAAAATTCGAAGACTGACTTCACATAACGTTCTTCAGCCGGAAAATCAAAAAATTGCCACTCATTTCCAGTTGCCAACGTTTTTTTAAAACTTTGTAAGAAGTTCTGGAGAATGTCCGATTCGGCAAGCAGGAGAGAAGTAAAACCAGTTTCGTCTAATTTCAAATCGGATGCTCCGGAACCAGTTTTAAGTTGATGTTTTCATAACATAGATGTAATCATTGCATACACAGACTGATCTTCAGACAAACGCTTTAATAAGGGGGGACAAGAATGCTCATTATTCTGTTGTTGTTGTTGCTTATGCCACTTGACCGACAGCAACATCACATCAAATCACGAAGGCTGTGGGCGATGAAGGTGCGTCTCCTGTTTTGACTGGTAACACAGGGGTCGGAATCCGACTTGGCCAAAGGACCCATCCCGTAGTCAAGTGACCGAGTCAAGTGACGAGACCAGAACACTTGATCCCGCACCTCCAGAGGTAATTTTTAGAACTTGGAGGACATTGCAGCCACGACAGATTTTACGTACACCAACCGCCATTAGTGTACACGACAATGGATTTCCAACGACGAGCATTGAACCAGTGACTTTCAATGACTAGCCCGCTGCTCTTGCCAACTGGGCCACTGCACTCTGCGCATTGTTCTTCCTACGTCCATTGACTTTCCACGTTTCTGATTGAGACACGACGGTTAGGTACTGCAGTAAGTGGTTTGCAGTCCTAGAAGACTGAAGTATGTGGAATGAAATTTTTACTTGGTATTGAGTTAAAATCTGGTGAATATGAGTTCAATAAACAATAAAAAAATATAGTTTTTCTTCTCAATATCCCCCCAGTGTGTAAAAATATGTGACGAATTACACTTTGTGTCGCTGAATAGTCCTTCATGATTATAACTCGGTAGTTCAAAAATAAATCTGACTGTTGCAAGATAGGTTATAACGAAAACTTTAGAATTTCATCGGACTACCTTTTGTTAAAAAGGTTTGATGTAATTTTGAAAAATCCGTGGGACACAAGATTCCACTTCCAAATTTCTTCTGTTGGGAAATAAAACTCTTTTAAAACGAGGGGAACATTTGGGTATTTTCTTAATTCCAGGATAAAACTTGATTGTCATTTTATTGAACATTAAATCACGAATCATCAATAGAAGGAACGAACATCTGTGCTGAAGCACTTCAGTTCCTCTGTTTCGTAGTTTACAACCAGCCAGCAATTAGATGATTAAAAGTCAGTTTGATATGGGCCTCTTGTAAGCAATGTGATGATGTTGCATTCTCCCAACGCTCTTTCATTAAATTCAACGAGCTGTTTGGATCAAGTAATTCTATTATTTCGTGTGTGGATGAAGTGATATGCTTACCTTGGAGTTTTCTGAGAAAGACCTTAAGCCATAATTTCAGCTATTACCTTTTAGCGTATGGGAGGACGAAAGTTTTTAGTCGAATATTTTCACCCTCTGTGTTTCAGTGAAACACAAAGGATTAAAAAACAAAAATTCTGCCATGCTGTTTACCGTTATCAATAGGGTAAAACATTTTTGTTTCCAGCTTATTGGTTATGTTTTACTGGAACAATAATCCTTGATTATAACCAGTAAGCCATGAAAAATTTGGATTATGGCAAAAATCTTCTGGATTTCATTTGTCAGTCTACATTCGTCGTATTTAGGTTGCTGTAAATCGTACAAGCAAAGTTTATGGGATATAACAAACCAGAAAGATTTTAGCCCTTTCATTGCGAACCCTTTAATGAGCGGTGGTTCATTTTTGGACCGAAATTTTTCTCAGCCTTCTTTCACTTGCATTCAATGTATTCGAGTTAAATGAGCAGAAAATGACTAGTGCAGCCATCTGTTATCAGTTTAAAGAAGTAAAATCATTTTAATTCTTTAATTGAAAAAAATTTCAAGATTTTTTAGGTTAAAAAAACCGAGGAAAAAATGTGCACCGTGCAAACGGTGAAGGTTTTTGCCCCTGAAAGGATTAAAATACAAGGATAACGATTAGCATTGAGACGCAAAGGTTTTTACATTATTAAGGCAAGGAATAAACTTGATCTGAATAACAACTCGTATAATATTCTGAATTTTGCAAATATCTGCTGAATATTACAGCAAATATCTGCTGTAGTGTCCCACAAGTTTCCACAACTCCCCGATCAAGGCGTTCGAGCAATGTTCCACAATCGCCATTGTTTAGATTTCGGTAAATTGCACAAAATGCACTAGAGAACCCCGTGACGGTCTTCAGGAAAGTATCATGCTGTTAGATACTAATTTCTGGAAAACTTCAAAAGTTATTTAATAGCTTGAGAACGTGTAAAATGAAACAAAGCTCATACCCTAAGAAATTTGAAATGTTATTTGATGGAGAACATGTTTAAAAATTTTCAGTTGACTCGGGTCCTGCAATTTTTTTACACCCGCTGCGTTTGGTGAATTTTACCTCTTTTTAAATTATCCAACTTACGAATATTTCTTAATTATTTTAAAATTAATTTTATTCCTCCTTGAATTACATTTTTCAGATTTTCCACCGTTATATTTTGAATGAGACATGACGTTTGCATAAGACAAAACGTTATTATTAAAATTTTAGCTGGATTATGATTTCCTCAACTGAGTTTATGCTAAAAGAATTTAATTCCTGGAATTTTCATTATTTGACATTACAAAAACTAAAAGGGAAAAAAACCCTCATAAGTAAATATTAGAATCTGACGGGTGTAAGTTTATTTCGTTTAAAATTACGATTTTATTTTATTTAAAATTGTTGAACTATCATTAAATTTTGTACGTTTTCGCGACTGAAAGTAAATGGTTATCAAGAAAAAAAATCTAGATGCAATAGAAAAACCTTTAATGCAATGCATTAATTCCCTCTTGCACTTACTATATATGATGATTATAAGCATTTAAATTTCCCTGTAAGTGTATATTTTAAATTATGCTCTTTTTATTCGAATCCTGGGATTTTGAAATCTATTCTCGAGGAAACAACAATAAAACTGAGTGATAAAAATTTCCTATCACTAAGTAAAGTGAGGTAACAATATCTCAAGTAGGAAAAGTCTGTTGCATATGCTGGATAAAAACTCCATAAATATGTTTAAAATTGTAAATTACCTTATAATCTTTTTTATTTAGAATTTGAATCAGCTAAAGTCTGATTTATGTTACTGCAGGAGAAACTTATAATGGTAAGTATTTTACATAACAATAGCATTTTGAACAACTTTTAATGAGTTTTAGGGAAACAGTGCAATTTTTAATTTTTTATTCAGTTCTATTATTATTATTATTTATTTGCGTTATTTCTTTCCAGTCTTTTTTTATTCTTTTTTAATCAAGTTGAACTTACGATCATATTCCGAACTGGAAAAATCCCACTTGGTATTTATTAATTTCAATCTTAAAATCAAAAAAGGAAGCACTGAAGTCAATGACTTTGTAAGTTCACCTCCGAAAGATCTCTTCAACATCGACAAAATTGTCCACATCCCCAAAGCCAAGCTCTATGTCTTCGGGATTATTATTTTTTTCCGTCCACAAACTACACTGAACATATTTCACGAACAAGACAACAGCAAGCTTTCAGCGCCTAAATTACCTTAAAGTTATTGGATAGCTTTCCTTTCGTTGATCTGGAATGTTGTAGTGAGTTTGCTAGTTTATAACTCAACCAGTACCATGGTGGTATAAATGAATCAAAAGCAAAAGGAGGTGATAATTAGATTACATATATGAGGATTGATCTAGATCAGTATTTTCCCTTTTCGAGAGCGACCCTCTTACATCGCTGCTGAGTTGCCTCTGATCGCCTTCCCGATTGGTCAAAAGACTTTTTTAAAAGAATGAAATCACTTTCAAATATATAACAGCCTCAACATGCCTAAAAAACATTTCAGATCTAGAAAACAATTTCCCCTTTTCGAGTTGTGACCCTCTTATCTAATAGCTGAGTTTCCTCTGGTCTCCATCCAGATCAGACAAAATATATTTTCAAAAGTATGAAAATACATTCAAATGAATAACAGCGTCGACATGCCTAAAGCATTTCAGATCAAGAACAGTTTTTCCCCTTTTCAAGTTACGACCCTCTTACCTAATACCTGAGCTGCCCTTGATCTCCAAATTGATCAAAATAAGTATTTAAAAGTATGAAAACGCATTCAAAAATATCGTACTAGTAACCTGCCTAAAAAGAGTTCAATATCTATAACTTTATTTCCCCTTTCGACTTGCGACCTTTTTACCTGATAGCTCAGTTGTCTCTGATCTTCCTCCAGATTGATTAAAAGACTTTTTTTAACAATGAAATCACATTTAAATTAATAACAGCAGCGATCCGCCTCTAAAGAAGAGACATTTCACGTCTCCTTAACATTTCACGTCTTTCCGCCACAAAAGAAGAGACAACCCAAGGAGGTTAAGGAACCAGGTTTCTTGAACATTGCGTCAAATGGCAGCAAATACTTGAATGAAACTTTATTAGTTAAGTCAGTTAAGTGTCAAACTCGCGTGTTTCAAAACAAAATGTTCTTTAAGAAGAAAGCTATATAATTGTGGTAACGTAAAGTCAAAGAGCTGTGGAAGACTGCTTATTGAATAGGCGTTCGGATAGCCACGTACTAGATGAGTGAAGCAAATCTGTTTCTCAGCGTATTTCAACAGTGAACTAAGCTGTAGCGACTGGGGTTCTCACACCACGCTGATTTACAACTTTTTCCTCATTAAAAACAAACTATAGACGGGGAAGAGATCATAACCACTATCTTCTGCTTTGACTAACCTTACATTATCCCACCCTAAATGTCCAACAATGCTCGCAGACCTCGGAACGAGAATTCTCCAATTTTAGCTTGGCGTCACTGAAACGATTCCTACTCTGACACTGCATTTATTCACAATTTATCTCATCAACAATCGGAAATATTATGTCTAGGGCAAGAATTCAGTTTACCAAAAGTTTCAGTTTTTCGTTTTAAAAGAATGCAAATAATTTTTAAATTAAAATTATTCGTGTAAAAAATCTGGTATAGTGTGTTTTAAACGCTCCTAAATTCCTTTGGTGGACGAAGTTTATAAAATGAATATTGTTCCGAGGAGAAAAAAAATTCAGGCTACCTAAAATTACTATTCTTATTGCATTACCAGCATTTATGTAGCTGTCAATAGTACAGTGCGGTCATAAAAAAACTTTGCCGATATATGGACCTCTAGCGGCTGTTCCGTTCAACCGATTGAGATGAGATTTCAGATATAATTATTCAGAGGTATGAGCTCGGGATTCTGTGAACGGCAATTAAGTGGCGCTCACGGTTACGGTTATAGGTGTAGAAATTCGAAATTTTCGAATTTCAACGCCCACTTTTTCCCGTCGCAAAATGCTCAGCGCATGCGAAAACCCTAAAGAGCGTTGGAACGGTACCCGTATCACAAAAAAAAACGGACGCGTTAAGAACGCACAAAAAGCAGCTCTGCAAACGGCCAACAAAAACACGATGATGGCACCCATGTGGAAAATGTGTAATCCAAATAAAAGTTTTCTTTTGTCTGATCTGTGTTGTGATCGGTGATCGGTGTCTTGCCTCTGTCATATGAAAATTTCCTCCGTTTCTTTCCAATCATGTTTTTGTAGGACGTTCGCAGAGCTGTTTTTTGTGCGTGCATAACACGTCCGTTTTTTTTTTTGATGCACGTACCGTTCCAACGCTTTTTAGGGTTTTCGCATGCACTGAGCATTTTGCGACGGGGAAAAAGTGGGTGTTGTCATTTGAAAATTTTGTGTTTATGTATCTATAACCGTAACCACGAGCGCCACTTGGTTGCCGTTCACAGAATCCCGAGCTCATACCTCTGAATAACTATAGATGAAATATCATTTCTATCGGTTGAACGGAACGGCCACTAGAGGTTCATATATCGGAAAAGTTTTTTTATGACACATTATGAGTTTTTTTTGTAGACACATTTTCTCCATAGGTTAACATTGAGGTGAGTGAATCCAATAGGGTTAATTCCCAACAGCCTTAATACAAATATTTTTTGAAGTGAAAAAATGGTCATTAAAAAAATATGTATAAAATCATATCAACATCAAAATTATATTTGCTCATATCAGGAGTGTTAACCCTATTGGATTCGGTGACCTCAATGTTAACATATGGAGAAAATTTGTCCAAGGATTGCCGACTTGGATTGAGAGGTTTTTTTCGTTTTTTTTTCTAAATGCAAATGATGTTTTAAAATTTAATTTTTTTGGGGAAAAATCTGGTATAGCGTGTTTTAAATTCTCCTTAATTCCTTTGTTCGACGAAATTTATATAAAAGGAATTCTGCTGCAAGGTGCAGAAAAATTTAGGCTATCTGAAAATACCATATTTATTGGATTATCAGCATTTATGTAGCTGTCAATAGTAGACACATTTTCCCCATAGGTTAACATTGAGGTGAGCGAATCTAATAGGATAAGTACACAGCAGACTTAAGCCAAAGGACATGCCTAAATTTTGCAGTTTGCGTTAAAAGTCCATAGCTTGTTTTCCATACATCATAATCTGTATGCAATACAATAAAAAAATTCAAACCTAAAGTAATTTAAAAACCATTAGAAGAATTTATATAAAATTCCAGAATTTGAAAATGTTTCTTTCAAAAAGTTATAACTTTCACTCGCGCAAGCATTATAAAAGCATTTTCTTAAGGTCAACAGAAAACACTTAACAACACTCTCCCTCCTGAATATGTAAAATGTTTTAACGTTGACCTTTAAAAGATCAATTTCCACAACGTCAGAATAAGAAAGTAAAGGAAGCATCATTTTAAATATTCCATGCAAATATTTTATCCTTTATGCCAAAAAAAAAAAAATAAATAAATGTTTTTACTATCCAAGAACTACAGCAATTCCTCTCCAGTTTTTGGGGAAAACATTTTAAACGATAACTGCATCCTAGCTGTTATCTATGCAGTTTCAGCAAAAGATAAGGAAAATATTATTCGAGAGATAAATTATTTAAAATATAATCGTTTAATTCTTTGAAAACTGCATTGCCCCCACATTACATAACATCGCTACCTTGAAAATATTTTCTGTTTTTATTTCAAATCAACAAATAATACATTCTGCATTTTAAATAAATGTTGTGTTTAGTTAAGGAAACTAGAATTTAAAGGCTTCCACATATTTATTACAAATATTAGCATTACACAGAAGCAGAGATGATGCCTTTATGCAGTAACTATACATCTATAATAGCTACAATATTTGCAGATATCATGCATAGTTAAAACTAAAGATAAACAAATATCTTCGATAAGAAGCTAATTTTAAATATAACACGGATAAACATGGTAATAACAAATTTTAGAAATAGTTGTTTTAGAGGGCCGTTAAATATTCATTTTAGAATACAACTTAGAGGCTTGCAAAATAATGTAGCAATATACAGTACTGTTCAAATTAATTGAGACAAGCTTTGTTTTTCATAAAATTCCTCTTTTCCCAATAATTCCCTGTCTGAAACCGGTTTAAACGGTATTTTATTATGAAGGGAGGATGGACTTGACTAGTCTAACTGGTTTGATCACGTGATCCTCACACGTAGAGCATTTTCGCCTCAGTTGCGTTTGAGCTGCTGTAAGAAGTGGTCGATTGTGTGAGTTGTCTGGTTCTCACGTGTATGAAAAAAATGGATATCACTCCCAGGAAAAGGACTAGAATTCTTATCCTTACTCATCATACCTCTATGACTGTGAGGGATATTGCTGCAGCAATTGGAGTTGGAAAATCCAGTGTTTACAGGATTATTAATCAGCAAAATAAGTTTGGGACAGTTCATCCAAAACGGAAGAATAAATGTAGACGTAAACGTAAGACAACACCTCGGACAGACAAATTTCTTGTACAAAATAGAAAAATGCATACTCGCAAGGCAAGTGCAGATCTTTAGAGACAATTATTGACTACTGGTGTGAGAGTAGATTGATTGACAGTACGACGAAGGCTTATTGAAGCAGGGAGATGGGCAAGAACAACAGTCCAAAAACAGGTATTAATACCTGTAATGAAGAGAAAACATTTCTATTGGGCCAGGATATATCAATCCTGGACTGCACAAGACTGGAATAAGGTTGTATTCAGCTTCGAACCGCATTTTTTGTGCAAGGGTTGTGATGAACATTTGTCAGGCGAAGCACTAAAGAACCTATCAGGGAACAACATCTTAATCAAACAGTTAAACACCCTCAAAAGTAGATATTTTGGAGTTATTTTGCATCTGGAGGACCTGGCATCTTAGTATCAGTTGAAGGAATGATGGAATGATGGATTAAATCAAAAGCGATGGATTTTGGTTCACAGTCTAGTTAAAATACATCTAAAAAGTTCTCTCCGGTAAAGATGAACAACATGTGTTTAGAGCGTCTCTTTCTTGCACCAAGCAAACAAGCCGCTTACTTGATTGTTAAAGGTGAAATCTGTAAAATCAGGCAAGAAAATACAAGTCCGAAATTATAAGGTCCCTTAAAGGTCGTCATATAATAACTTCTATAATACATTTCAATACTACATTTCAATAATACATTAAAATACTACAAGAAATTTCAATACTATGTGCCTTTTATGCAGACGTTCGCTGGCGGTGTTGGTGTGTTTCAACAAGATCTTGCTCCATAATTCTAAGCTAGTAAAGAATTTTTTTCAAGAAAAGAAATTAACTATTTTGGATTGGGCTGGTAATTCTCCAGATGTAAATCCCATCAAAAATTTGTGGAAAACTGTGGAGAGACGTGTGAGTAAGATGGACTACTCAACCAGGAGAAAAATGATCGAGAATGTCATAAAAGTTAAGGTTTCGTGATGACGACGTCAAAAATTCATTTTCTAAATTAGTGGAATCAAGGCCAAATCGTGTGCAGGATATCATTAAAGCTAGAGGAGGACATATTTTACTACTAGACTGCTATACCACGCAAGTAAGTGACCTTATACTAATTAAAGAATATGTGAATTTTTTTTATTTGTTCCAACAAATTTGCACAGTACTGTACACTGACGTTCAAATTTAAGAGAATATGTACATTTTATAAAACTTCCAAAAAACTAATGGGCAGATTTTAATGAAATTTCGTATGGATACACAGTTATGTAAAAGAAAAGGTTATACAATTCAACAGTCATGAACAGGAATTCCAACGTAAATAAAGCACAAATAGCAGTCAGGTGCGATTTTGCATACGGCCGTTTCGAAGCTGCAGAGGAACTTCTTCATCAGTGCAAAGAACTTAGTAGTCGAAAACTAAGCCACTGCTTAGTTTTCGGCTTTTTGAGCTGCCACTAAGTTCTTTGCACTGATGAAGAAGCTCCTCCGCAGCTTCGAAACGGCCGTATGCAAAATTGCACCTGACTGCTATTTGTGCTTTATTTACGTTGGATTTCCTGCTTATTCCTCGAGCACAAAGGTTTTGTCTTTTCTTTTCAGAACAGTTATGGTACACACTCACGTTGCTTGCCCAGATCATGACACTTACACTGCCATAGCAATCCCTTTCTCAGTTGTTGAAGGAATGGTATCGGGTCCCAGGTTCTCCTCAGACGAAGATACGTCTAAAATATCTTGGCTGAATTACAACTCCTCTGTGAAGAGAAAGTTACCCCACTGCAGTCTGGACCAAGGCTGGTGCTACGCCCTGCTGAACGGCCGCACATATTTCCATGTCTTTGAAAGAGGGTCCCTGACTGGTGTAACGTAATGAAAGTATGGGGTTATTTTTCCCAAGACCTCAAAGGAACACAGCTGCATGTTTCGGAATACCATTTTCCAATTCCCATCGGATGAACATGTGTGTGGATTAAAAAACTATACCAGCGAATGCCGCCAGAATTTTTAGCCTGAAAGTTAAGCCCATGCATATCGGGTTCTCAAGCAAGCGTCTCCCACCATAGTCGTAAAGCTGTCTTTCTTAGCGATAGCGCTATGCGACTTTGTCACTGGAATGAGGGCATTTCTGGGGAGGGCACGGGGGGGCATTCTGGAACTCTTCTTCATTGAGCAGTGGGCTCTTTTTCTCTCAGTAGTTCCTGCCCCAATTGGTTCCTTATTATACTGCCCCTGTCCATAGTCTACGAAGTCCCTCACCACCATAATTTTCATTTGCAATACCCCTTTGACCCTTATCATCTGAAGGTTTTACTGAGGGCCGTAAAATAACGACCATCTATCTTGAAATATTTATAGACATTTGATCGCTATCAATGGCCACACCGACAGCTATTCCTCTATTTCCTCCTGGTTTACAAGCCCCTATTTACCCCTGCCTCTGCAGCCATTACAATAGATTTGTTCTTGACCACACACCGCGGGGAATTATACCATTCCGCTTCTACACGAAGGAACTTGGCAAAGTTGACGACAGTTTAAACAAACTACCTGCCGTCTTATTATCGCGTTTGATGCGCTGTTATTGAACTTAATATTAGCTCATGTCTTTGTTCACCAATTTATATCAAAGATCTCTAATTTCTTTAATTCTGTAAAAGCAGTCATTTGTTTTCTGTCTATGAAGGCGTTTAGGAGCCGCCTTGGAATCCGCTTATACGCAAATTTAACCGTTTATCCAAGAAATTCAACGTACTAAAGCCTCGTTCAAAACCAAGAATTCTACATAGAGACCAGAGCACAGAGTATAAGGAACATGGGGAGAAAAATAAAGTTTTTCAGTAAAATAATTTCCTCCAGCTCTGGTGCTGCCGATATCCTCCTATCCATCAGTTAAAATCTTAAAATGGTTACTGTAAAATGTGTTTAAAAGACTGAGGATAATTTGCTTTTAGAGCAAAGGTAACTCCATCCTGGGGAAGTTTGGAGTTACATGTACTCTCTTATGGTAACCCTTTCAGGGGCGGTGGTCCATATTTGGACTGCCATTTTTCTCGTCTTTCTTTTACTTGCATTCAATGTGTTCTAGTTAAATCAGCAGGAAAATGATTAGTGCTGCCATCTGTTATCAGTTTAAAGAAGTAAAATCATTTTAAACCTTTAATTGGAAAAAATTTCAAGACTTTTTAGGTTAAAAAATGGGGGGGGGGGGTAATGTGCACCGTGCACATTCCCCCCTCCCCCCTATACATGTGGCTACAAAATTATAATTTGCTTAATGGGTTTGCATTTCATTTTTTATGTCTTCTACTCAATTCAAATCTTCTATTAACGTGTTACCTTTTCGCCTTTCTAGCATTTTTACAAACCAATACATGGTTGAAACCATGTAAATTAATATTTTGAAATATTAGAATTTACAAAACGAGCTTGAATTTCTTTTTAGTATCTTCTACTCTTTTCAAATCTTGCATTAATGTGTTACGTTTTCGTATTTTAAGTATTTTTATAAACCAACAAATGGTTGCAAATATGTTTGAGGCCACGATAAAGTTATTTGTTAGATTCCCTCCCCCATCAATTAGGGTCATCTTAAAAATTCAATTTCGTTGCTATATATTGCCAAACGTTCCTAAAATTTGTTTTCTTTACTTACATAAACATTTCGAAATAAATTATTGCTAAACATTATAGTCAATATTTTTAGAGTTTGTAAAAACATATACCAGAATTATATTTTGGAAGAAACGCAGAGTTAATGTTTTTAAATTGATATATTTTCCATTCGAAACGAACAATGATAATTGCATTAAAATGTATAATTTAATAAGGTTTGTTGATCATAAAATTATTTTTGAAAGTTCTCTTTCTGTCAAAATGTTTGGTTTACATCAAAGAATTCAGTTTTGTAAAATGCCGAATAAAACGTGCATTTCAAAGCAAATGTGTGGCATTAAAGTACTATATTGAAATTACTTTTAATGTTCGTTAAAAGTAAGATGATCTTTTTAAGGAGAATAAAGAGAATTTTTTTCTTTATTTGCGAAGGAAAATCAATTTTTTCGACGCGTAATTTTTTTAGTCACCTTAAACAAATATTTCTCTCTTACTTTAAAAACAGGCAAAGATTATTAAAGAAAACTAACAAGCACATTTCGTATCAAAATTTGTTTTTCAAAATGCGCAGGAAAAAAATTTACTTGCTTTCCTATAAATTAATTTCTATAATTGAATTTTATGTTTTATTTCTTTTAAAAAACATTTTTCAGATTTTTCTTCTGAATATCGCACCCTTAGCTGCAACTTTAAGTGCTCCATTAGCTGGATTTTGTGCAAAATGTTTTTGCTAGAAAGCACGAAATGTTAAAATGCGTTTCAATCTTTTGATCAGACTTGTTTTGTAAGTAATTTTTTTCCATTTAAAATTTAAAGAGGCACTCGTATGTGAAAAAAAGGGGAAATTTAAAAGCATAGATATTATGTAAAATATCTGCATTTTTATGCTTAAATATTGAATTGCGATTTCTATCAGAAGACTGCTTTATTTAAATTCCTTAAATGCATATCGAGGAAAATTATTTACGTTCCATGGATTTTAATCTAATCCATTAATAAATCTCATACCATTAGATGATGGCACAAAATAGAGAGTAATGGTTGAGTAGCCAGACTAGTGAACGTGAGATACTGTTATACCTGTGAAAATGGTTGTATCGTGTAAAATTATTATATGATATTGTCTAATCTAATTCATTAATAAACTGGGACCATTAGATGATTGCACAAAGCAGAAAGTAATGGTTGTTCCTTAAATGCATATCGAGGAAAATTCTTTAGGTGCCATGGATTTTAATCTAATTCATTAATACATCTGGTACCATTAGATCATGGCACAAAATAGAGATTAATGGTTGAGTAGCCAGACTAACGACCGTAAGGAATTATTATATCTGTGAAAATGGTTGTATCGTATAAAATTATGGTGATATTGTTGGTTTGGAGCGCTACAGTCAACTTTTTGCTACACGAGGGCTAATTAGACCGTGACCTACAGTTTAAAGCCGATTCTGAATGGCTACAAACATCCACACCAACATTGGGACTCGATCCCACAGGATCTGAATCGAAGGCCAGCGCCCTAGCCATTCCGCCATCATCTGACGGTGATATTGTTGAAACTACCTTCCAAATAAAATTGTGACCAGGTGATGATCGCACAGATTAGAGTAGTGGTAGAGTTGTCATGGTATAGAATTTTATTGTTTAAACTACTTCCCAATGAAAACTGTGTCCAGAAAATGATAGAACAGAGTTGAGAGTTGTAATAGAGTAGTCATTGTAAAAAGCGTGATGAACCAAGTCACACGTGTGAAATTGTTTGTATCGTGTAAAATTATTTAGGTGATATCGTATAATCTAATCCATTAATAAAACTGTGACTGTTAGATGATGGTACAATGAAAAGAGTAATGGTTGAGTAGTCAGAGTAGTGATGGCAAGGAACTGTTGTATCTGTGAAAATGGTTGCATCGTATAAAATTATAGTAATTTTGTTTAAACTACCACCCAAAGAAAATTGTGACCAGGTGATGATCGGACAGTTAGTGAGTAGTAGTAGAGTAGTCATGGTGTAGAATTTTATTGTTTAAACTACCTCTCAATGAAAACTGTGTCCAGAAGAGGATGGACCAGAGTTGAGAGTTGTAATAGAGTAGTCATTGAAAAGAGCGTGATAAACCAAGTCACACATGTGAAATTGTTTGTATCATGTAAAATTATTTAGGTGATATGTTTTAATCTAATCCATTAATAAAACTGTGACCATTAGATGATGGTACAAAGAAAAAAGTAATGGTTGAGTAGTCAGAGTAGTGAGCGTAAGGAACTGTTATATGTGTGAAAATGGTTTTATCGTATAAGATTATAGCAATTTTGTTTAAACTACCACCCAAATAAAATTGTGACCAGGTTTTTATCGCACAGATTAGAGAGTACTGGTAGAGATGGTCAGATTAGAGAGTTCTGGTAGAGAGTAGTCATGGTATAGAATTGTATTGTTTATACTACCTCTCAATGAAACCTATGTCCAGAAGATGATAGCACATACATGAGAGTTGTAGTGGTGTAGTTGTTGAACATAGCGATATGAACCAAGTCACATATGCGAAATTGTTTGTATCGTGCAAAATCCTTAAGAGGAGTTGTTTAAGCTACTTCCCTAATAAAACTGCGACCAGAAAATGATGGCATAGAGTAAAAAGTTGCAGAGGTCTAGTCGTTGAAAAGAGCGTGATGAATTAAGTCACATATGTGAAATTTTTTATATCGTGTAACACTATTAAAAGGTGTTGTTTAAGCTACCTCCCTAATGAATCTGTATCCAGAAGATGATAGCGCAGAGTTGAGAGTTGTAGTGGTGTGGTCGTTGAAAAGAGAGTGATGAACCAAGTCACATATGTGAAAATGTTTGTATTGTTGCCCGGTGCCATCACAGTTTTGACCAAGCACCCCCAGGTATGACATTTTGTGGATTGTATACGCCTCCCAGCCCTACAAACCCCATAGAGGGAGTGTCTGTCACCCGAACACTCTCATTGCCGAATTTCAACGCGCTAACTACGAGTAAAACTGTGACCACAAGATGATGGCAGAGTAGAGAGTGGTAGTAGAGTAGTCATAGTACACAGCGCGACAAACCAAGTCCTACCTGTGATAATGATCGCGAGGAGTGAATGATCACACAGTAACTTCATTATGCTCTCAAAGTGATGGTGGTGTCAGGTTGGTGTCACACAGACGTCACCAAGAAAATGGCGTAGAGTAGAGAGTGTAACGGAGTAATCATAGTAGCGAGATCGATAAACCAAGTTCCGTCTCTGATAATGGTTATGATGAGTGATGAGTCGCAAGTGGATGTCACACAGACGTCACCAAGAAAATGGCGTAGAGTAGAAAGTGTAACGGAGTTGTCACAGTAGCGAGGTGGATAAACCAAGTCCCGTCTCTGATAATGGTTACGACGAGTGAGCAATCACACAATAACATCATTATGCCCTCAAAGTGATTTGTCAAAGGTAAAATGCCGTAAAGAAGTCCCCGTAAACTGTCAAGGAAAAATACCCGAGTATCATGATATGATTACTCTGAAGGTCATGCAAATCGGTCATCGATGAAATCGTGACTAGTGTGACTCTGTGAGATAGTGATACGATGTCACGAGGACTAACCGTTCTAATAGATTTAATTTTCCTTGCCTTTCAGTTCTTAATAATCCTTATAGTATGAGTCCTAATAGTCCTTAGTAAGTCCTTAAGTAAAACTGAAGTATAAAATACCTTTATTTTTTCTCTCTTTGTATGATTATGATTTATCAATTCGTCAGTTGTATTTCAATTTGGCAAAAAAATATAATTACACATTAAAAAAAAAGAAAACATTTTATTTCTTTAAAAACTGCGTCATGAATAGCTGCAAAGTCTGTATCATAAAAGCGCTAAAGCAGAAAATAATTTTGGAAGTTAATGGAAGGGAAAAACTTAAGTCCTTTAATGAAAGGAGTAATTAAGTTTGTGTCTTCATTTTTCAGCTCGCGTTGTAGTTTTAAAGAATATACTTTTTTACTTCATATAATCGGGGGGATTTAAAATCTATTTCGTTAAGAGAATTTGTCTTTAAAAATGCATGCTGTTGAGAACAGGCTGCTTACGTAATACCTACGTTAGGCAAAAGATGAATAGAGCATTGCAGAAAGAGCTCTATACAGCCAGCACATTATTCTATGTTACGAAAATTGCTTTTGATCACTTAATGGTGTTTCTGCGTTTAATTCTATCTCGGCTATTTAAATGAACGAAAAAAATTAACTACTGAGCTGATGTTAATTATAACAGTTATTTTAAAATTATACATTATCATCTAATACATTTAATTTAATTACTAAACGCTAATGTAAGATACTTGTTCTGTAATTACTTATTGAATTGAAAAAATGTTTGTTGCCCATTATCTGTTAAAGAAACATTTGCGTAAAATTATAAAATTTGATCTAGTACGTTTAATTAAATTACTAAACACCAACGTAAGGTATTATTTGCAAAATAATTACTTATTGATTTAAAAGAATGTTTGTTGCATATTATCTGTTAAAGGAACGCTAAAGTTTTCATGTTGATCCATTCGTTCAATGTTTTGATCGGGTTTGAATTGTTTGATTTTTAGTGTCCGAAAGTCATATTTAAATTACACAATGGGAAAGTAGACTCTATTTGATATACAGTGGTGGCCAGAATTGAGGAAACCTTTTGAAGAATGTGTATTTTTGAGGTTTGAGGGCTCATAACACCACTTATTTTTTAAGAAATACCATAAAATTATATATCAATTGAAAGAAAATTTTATCAAAAATGCAATGCAATAACTGTTATGAAAGATCTTATATTAGAATAGAAGTTATGAAGAAGAAAAGTGAGACACGTAGAAAAATGAAATAGAGAAAAATTATCACCTGGTGAGTTAATACTTAGTTGAGCAACCTTTACTTTCAATTACGGAGTTACAATGCCATCCCTTGGAGTGAACCATGTCTTTTAGTTCTTCATGATGCTATAATGTGACACCAAGATTGAAATATCGGTTCTATTAATTGAGTTTTATTGTTAGGTTGTTTCTGTGTAACAAGTTTCTTTAGTCGGCTCCAGAGATCTTCAATTGGGTTAAGTCTGGACTATTCCCAGGCCATTCCAGGATTGGAATATCATTCTTTTGAAACCATCCTTTGCAATCTTTATCAAAATGAAGTGAAGCTGAATCCTGTTGAAATACAAACGCTCCATTATCTTCGAAAAGATCACGTGCTTCAGTTTGGGTTCAAGTATTTCATTTATGTTTTTTGGGGCAATCATATTCCCATTCATCACGCAAATTCTGTCCACACCGTTTGATGTCATATACAACCCCATATCATAACACTAACCGGGTGTTTCATGGTACGTGTAATACAATCAGGATGCAACTCTTCTTCGATTCTTCTCCTTATGAATTTTAAGACATTACTACCAAATTGAGAGATTTTGGTCTTGTCAGACCCAATAACACTGTTTGATTGTTCCGCTGTGCAGTTAACATGTGTTTTAGCCCAGTTTAATATTTTCAACCTTTGTCTTATGGTTGAAAATGGCATTCTTTCGTATAATTCTAGCATTTTAAACCAAATCCCTGCAGTCTGCGTCGAACAGTCCTTGCAGCCAACTTCACAATGTCTTGCACCATTTTGCCTTGTATACACCCAGATGATTTTCTTTGGTCAGCTAGGCACAATGTCTTAATTATTCTACCATCATTTGCTAAGGTGCGCCTTTTCCAGCCTTTACCAGTCTGGTTTCGTAGTGCCCGTGTCTCGTTACATAGCTTGAAAAAATTAGAAATGTCTCCTTTGCATACGTTTCCACTAATTTGCATTCTAATTTCTTCATAACTGAAGCCTTGTTCACGTAATAGATCTATTTTAAATCACCTTCTGTGTGACCAGTTAAATCTTCGCGCCATTTCTTTACTTTTATGAGGTTTTACGGCGTTCAAAACGTCAATTACATAAAGCACTGTCTAACTCCAATAGCAGTAACATAACTCACTAAAAAAATGTCCTCCTCTCAGCCCCAACACATGCCAGCAACAGCTGAATCCTACTGCAACTTCATTGGCACAAAGCCAAAACCATATATCACCTGATTGGTTCATCGCCAAAGCCATATACCACCTTAATGGCTCTCTATACACTCATGCTCATTGTCTGCATTCAAATGAAGTAAAGCTACTTCATACTAAACTAGGCAAGTTGTGTTCTCTAGGCAAGTTGTGATGTTTCCTTTTCTGGTTATTTGGCTCTAACATTTGATAGAATACGGACAATTGGACAAACTTTATTCCATTATATTTTTGATTAGCGTACCTTTTCATTAATATATCATTTTATGGTATTACTTAACAAAAACTGGTGTTATGAGCCCTCAAACATAAAAAATATACCTTTTCAGATAGGTTTCCACAATTTTGGCTATTTCTGCATTTACACACACACACATATATATGTATTATATATATATATATATATATATATATATATATATATATATATATATATATATATATATATATATATACTAGCTAAAGTACCCGGCATTGCCCGGGATTTTAACAATGTTAACCAAAATCAACACAGTATAAATAACATAGAAAAAGTATATGTGAAATGTTATACACATCTCAGAATTCAGGAATTTCAGCCTTTCATCATTGAAGCACTAAAATCTGAAAAGTAAAAATGTCAAATTGCTAATGTTTGCTAACCAAAATTAATTTAAAACTAAACACGTATTAAATAACATAGAAAAAAACATGTGAAATCTTATACACATGAATAAAATGAAAACCCAATAAAAAAATATATAAAATTATAATAAACTCCTCGGAATTCAGCTAGATTTAGCCTTTTATCATTTGGGCATAAAAAGAAGCTGAAATTACAGGTTTAGCTGAAATTTCCAATAGAACCATGATATGACTCTAGCGTTGCCTCTTAAAAAATGAAGTGTTTGATTGAGGGCTGCAAACCATTCAACTCCTCTCCACATTAAACTCCTATAAACATCCTCTACATATTAAATTCCTTTTCTCTCCATAATAAACTCCTCAGAATTTTGGTAGATTCAGCATTTCATCATAGTACCACTAAAACCTGAAACATCCTCTCCAGAAATATAAATTTATTAATTACAATAATTAAACTCACGCAAATGTATGAATTACATAAGTTTTTTAACCAACATTTGAATAATTCGTAAATGAAAAAGCATATGAAAATAAAGATAATAAGAACTTCCGGAATCGAAATTAATTACCCTTAATTTTTAATTAATAAAAAACCAACATAATATGAATAAAAACGATAGTTGTTTAAAAGCATATGAAAATAAAGCTATTATAAAGATAATAATAAAAAAAGCATATGAAAATAATGCTCGCGTATGAAGTTAACTTTATGATATAAAGATAGTAATAATAATATAAACCGCGTGCATAAAATATTTAGCTTTTCAAGCGAAATAAATTAATTTTTAGAAAAAAACTACTTTTAATCGAGAAATTAAATACATTGCACAAAATTTTGATTTTACCAACTTTCTACCCTACAATTTACACCCTACTTCTTTGAAGTTGGGTCTTGAAACATCCTCTTTGAAAAATTTACACCCTACTTCTTTTGAATAGGGTGTAAATATAAAGTTTTAACAGCGAATTGAATGCCAGTTAAAAATTATTGTTGTTTAAAATCATATGAAAATTACGCTATAATAAAGATAAAAAAAGCATAGGAAAATAATGCGTGCGCATGAAGTTAACGTTACGATATAAAGATAGTAATAATAATATATATATATAAAACAGTTCCGTAACTAACTGACTGACTGACTGATTGACTGACTGACATACAACGTACAGACCAAACCGCGGGAAATAAAAGGGCTGAAATTTTGCATGGCGATTCTTCTTATAGTGTAGGAGTGCACTAAGAAAAATTTTTGAAAAGTTCTTAGATTTTTTTAAAATTAAATTTTTGAGTTGTTTTAGTAACTTTTTTTAAAGTTTGCATTTAAAATACTAATAATTTGAGGGTTATAAAATTTATATCACGAAAAAGATCATAAAAATTCCTTTAATATGAAATCTTTTTCGAATCTTTACCTCCATTTTATGATTTTTGGTGAATTTTTAAAGATTAATTTTTAGAATTTAACCTTTTACATGCCACACTATGATCAAGGAATAAAGTACCATATTTTGCTGCGTAACTTTGCTCGATAACTTCCAGGAAGTCGGTCCAACAGGTGTACTCCACTCATTCCTTTATTATATAATTTTATAATGTAAGGTTAAGGAAAATCAACTTTTATTTAGCTCGGACATATCTTTTTGCTCTTCCTAATGGTTCGTGAGTGATAAAATTTGATGTAATAATTACAACAAAACTATCGTTCCAATGGCACATATAAACTTCTCCATCGCATCGGTAATCAAACTCTCCACGTTGAAATTTCGATATTTCTTTTGCTGTTTTAAGAGAACATTGTCCCGTTCTGGAATCTCACACTGTGTCGATTGCCTTAAAGCCTTTGTTAGATAAATCTGTCAGCAGACTGTACGATGTAAAAAAAGTTATCGAAAAATATTTTGCGTTTCTCTGGATTGTCAATAAAAGATAATAGTTCGGAGACGACTTTTGATCCAAGTGGCAAATTTTCATTTTTCGAACTTTTTCCACCGTAGATAGACATAGCATAAGGATAACCATTTGCTGAGCAGATCATCCAAACTTTGAAACCAAAGCGAATTGGCTTTCCATGTATGAACACCTTAGCCGAACGATGTCCATAACACGGAACCATGGATTCATCGATACTCATATTTTCATGAAAAAAATCCACATTGACGAAAATTTTTTTCAACCTCTTTATAAAAGGGAGAAATTTTCCCTAATTTATCGCCTGGTTCCAATTTACTATTATCAACAATGTGGAAATACTTTTTTAACATCCGAAATTTATTTCTGGGCATTGTATTGTTAACAATTAGGATATGCAAATCTTCCTGAGAGCTCCAATATGTATTTTCATCAGGTACTGAGTGGTAGCCACTAAACAACAGTAATCCAAGAAACTGCCGAATGTCATTTGCGTCGACGCCTAAAGAGTCTCCTTTTTGTAGGGCATACAGCTTTGTAAGTTCGGCTGAATTTTCTAAGTAATCAGACGGCAGAATCACTGATCACGTGTGATATCACTGCTTTTGTATATCGTTACATGCCAATGTTCCTTTTTTGGAACATTGCATTTTACGCAGTCTTGAGGAAATATTTCTTGTTATTATTTTAATTTATTTTATTAACTCGTTAAACTTGTCCTTTGCAAGTACGATGGGGAAACTTTTGGGTGGATATGAATTTTTAGGAATTTTATAGAATTTTTTTTCTTACGTACTGTAAAAATTGTGAAAAAAGCTGATTTTTAGAAATTTTTCTACGCTAAAATATTCATATTTGAAAAAAATCAAAAAATCAATCATGCCTTCTATAATATACGGTAATTTTTTCAAACTGACAGATATCACAGTTTATTTTTAAAAAAATATTAAACATGGTGTTCCAAAAAAGAAACATTGGCATGTAAAAGGTTAAGTTATTAAAAGCTGATCACGTGATTTCTTTTTCTGTTACTTTAAATAAATTTATCTTCACATAACAACGAAATAGGCAAAAAAATACTTTTTTTCTTGCTAATGCAGCAGACGATTGGACATTATTAAAAAAAATATTAAAATAATGTAAAAGATATGTTCCTCAAATTGTACTACATTAACTGTACTATATTCTTTAGTATGTCCTATGAGATTTAATTTGAATATTTTCTTCTACATTATTTTGTCTATAAAAATATCCCTTACGATTTTTTTATTAATATATTTTTTTTTTTTTTTACATCCATCGTATACATTGATCGTCGTATTTATTATATATATATATATATATATATATATATATATATATATATATATATATATATATATATTGGCATTAATTGCATACAGTGACATTGTATTTAATTTGAATGTACCGTTCGTTTAGGAACACGTTTAGGAGGTGTTGGTTTATAGAATACTAAAAGTTTAAAATAGTGGCGCCATCTATTGCACATCTGTGAATCGAAAATCGCATCCTTCAAAAATTGTTAGTTATCCTAATTGTTAGCAATACAATGCCCAGAAATAAATTATTGATGAATGTTTGTTAATCAAAATCATTTTTAAAACTAAACACAGTATAAATAACATAGAAAAGATTTAGCCTTTATCAGTGGAGCAAAAAATTCTGGAAAGTAAAACATAAAATATATAAATTTATAATAAACCTACCAAAATCCATTAAAAAACTAAACACAGTATAAATAACATAGAAAAAAAAGCATACGAAATGTTATACACATTAATAATATGAAAACCAATTAAAAATATATAAATGTATAATAAACTCCTCAGATTTCAGATATTCTGTCTTTCATCATAAAAAAGCTAAAAAAAAAATAAATAAAAATAATTAAAAAAAATAATAAAATAAAATAAAAATAATAATTTAAAAAATAATAAAATAAAATAAAGATTATAATTAAAAAATAATAAAATAAAAGCTGAAATAAAAAAGCCTTCATAAAAAAGCTGAAAATACAGGTTTAAAAGCTGAAAATACAGGTTTAGCAAAATTTGCACGATCTCGTACTCGAACCCGAGTCTTACGGGGTACCAAATGAAGCGTTTTAACGACTACGCCACGATTATACACAAAATTGGTGAGTAAAGAAAAAAATATACGCAATGAGTTTTTTGGAAAATTGCTATGGGTTGGTGAATATACATACATTTATGGAGTAAGAGGAGTTTTAAGTGAGAAATAAGTTAGCAGGATAGAAGCATAGTCTTTAACTCTTCAATAGACATAAAGACATAAGCTAGGGGGATTGCAGTAGCGATTAAAAAAGATCGTGACACTTAGCGTGGTTGATTCGAATTTTCCATCGCGTGTGAGAGTGTCAATATGCCGTTGGATCCGATTTATTTTAGAGTATAAAATCTGACTTGAAAGATTATTATTTTCATTTATTATTCTGGTTTAATATATAACTTGAAACTTTTTGATTCTATTTATTTTTATCTTTTCGCTCGCTGTTTGCCCGCTAACCCTAACGTGGACGCCATATTCAGAGGGGTGATTCCACAAAGTGAAACAGCTTACAAATTGTTGGTTTTTTATTAATTAAAAATCAACGGTAATTAATTTCGATTTTTGAAGTTCTTCAGACCCTCGGCTGTTTTTAAAGACGTCTGTATGTAAAATTTCACGATCGTTGCTCCTAAACTGTGGATTTCTATACAATTACAGAGATACAAACATTCATTTTTATATATTAGATATATATATATATATATATATATATATATATATATATATATATATATATATATATATATATATATAGTGTGTCTACCGAAGGAGTCCCTGAATTCAAAATTAAAAATCTTGAAAACAATGATCTTTAGAAGAATGCAACAAACAGTATATTTATCGTGAAAGCTGTAAGAATTTCATGCACTAATTTTTCAAATAGTTACAAAAGCTGCTAACAGATAGCGCTGTTAGCCAAATTTTATTGGCGCAGGCATGGAATGGCCTCCATATTTGCCGGATCTGAGACCCTGTGACTATTTTTTGTGGGACGTATTAAAATATACGGTCTACAGGAACCATCCCACCACGCTGGACGAGCTTCAATCGGTGATCTGTGTGGCAGGTCGATTTCTGTTGCGACACTACAGGGTGTGATGGCAAATTTTATTCTTTGTTTGCGCCACCTCCGTATAGCGAATGGTGGACATTTTGAAAAGATTGTGATGTAGTGATTGCAAAGACTGCTTGCAAAGACTATGAGTTTATTTATGCATGCTGATACGAGTCGTAGAGCGCCATCTGGTGGCAGCTCTTGTAACTATTTCGAAAATTAGTGTATAAAATTCTTACAGCTTTTACGATAAACATACCGTTTGTTGCATTCTTCTATATATCTTTGTTTTCGAGATTTTTCATTTTGAAATCAGGGACTCCTTATCTGTACACACTGTATATATATATATATATATATATATATATATATATATATATATATATATATATATATATATATATATATATATATATATATATATATATATATATATATATATATATATACATATATATATATATATATATATATATATATGTATATGTATTTATTTATTGCCATTAAGGGAAATTTTGACAAAATCATTAAAATACATTCATATTCTTTTATTGCGTAAAAATTACATCTGCACATCTAGAAATTCACATACATGACAAAATTTTGCATTTGATTCTTTTTTTATGACTGTTATATAACTATTTAAAGGAAAATGCAATGTTTATATATATTCCCATTCATTCTCCTTTTGTCCCTTTTAGGCGCAATTCGTCACAGTCAGCTGTTTGATTATGAGTTTTGTCACAGTCAGCTGTTTGATTATAAAACAGGAAACACTTTTACAACACACATAAAACTTTTTATCCATTGAATTTCTCTGATTCGACTGAATTCAGTACACACAATAAATCTTTATTTTCAAACTGTTGACAATATCCAAGAAATGACTCTTTTGATCGCAAAAACAACTTTCTTAGAAATGGATGAACAAAAATGTTGTCGGAGAAATGCGAATGATACTATTATTTATGTGAAATAAAACTTGAAAAAAAAATAAGAAAATCTCTTTTAAGTCTTTCATTATTCCCTTTCATTTCCCGATGTACCCATAAATCCATTGACTTGACAAAATGTTATTTTTGTCTGTTTATTACGACATTTTTTTAACGATTTAAAGTGAAACATATATACACTTATAATAACAATATATATATATATATATATATATATATATATATATATATATATATATATATATATATATATGTATGTTAAGAATTAATTAGAAAAGAATAATAATTAAGCAATTTACAGGGGGCTTCAGAATAATTTAATTTCTAGCATTAAATATCATTATTTATCGTATTTCGAAACGCGCCAATTCTCAATCCTAAGGAAGAGAAATTCCCTTTTTGAGAAGAACCAGAAAGAGAGTCTAAAAATTTTATCAAACTTAGCTCCCGCCCATTCCTCATCTCCGGTGCAGACGTCATGGGCATGCTCAGCTGTATTGGGAGTCTTTGAGACAATAGGCAAGCACCAGACCAATGGGATTAATTCGTTGATAACAGACGCGCGCTAGCCGGGACCGCGGGTTTTGTAAAATGGCGAGTGCTAGACGCTGTGTTAATTGGAGAGTGGTTCTATCTCGGAAGAAATAATGAATATCTCGAAAGGATTATTGTGTGTGTTTGACTGTTGAACTGCCTTCCACTACGCTGCAATTCAACTAAAGGATTTTATATGACTGCAACATCATTTTATATACCGGGCGTCAAACGAAGCACGTCATATAATATATATATATATATATATATATATATATATATATATATAGTGCGTGTAAAATCTTTAAGCACAGAAAAAATTTAATTTTTTACATAAATTTCAAATCAGATGAAAAAAGTATACTATAATGTGTATCATAAAGTTGAAGAGCTAATAAAAAAGTTAAAAAAAATTATCTGTAAATATTTTATTACGAAAGTGAAATAATTATACAAAAACACTATTTCCGCCTGTGTAAAAACTTTAAGGACAGGAAAATAAAAACAATACAGTAATGAAGAAACAAATACTTAATATGTTGTGCACCCACCATTGCTTTTAATTACCGCAAATATTCTATCTTTCTTGGACATTATTAATTTTCGGCACAGTTCGGGACTGGTTTTGTACCATTCATCTTCAATCATTGATCCGAAGCTGGGAAAAAAATGCCTTCCATTTTTGTAAAGTCGTCTTTCTAGATATCCCCATAAGTTCTCGATAGGTTTTAGACCAGGACTTCTGGGTGTCCATTGCAAAACTTCAATATTTTTCTTCTGGAACCAGAGTTTTGCACTACGGCTTGTGTGGATAGGCCCGACATTTTGCTGATAAATCCCTTTTCCCCCTTACCTGCCAGAAGTGTTGCAACAGGCGAAAGATGGTCAGAAAGAGTTTTTAGATATGCCCTTGAATTAACTTTTCCTAAAAGAAATGCAAGTGACCCCACGCCGTAAAACGAAAAGAAGCCCCATGTCATAAATGAATCCGCCACCTAATTGACGATTTGAGAAAATTTCTTTTTCTTTTCTCAAATCATGCCAAAAATACTTCGAACCATCAAGATAATCTAAGTTCCATTTCTTTTTTCATTGGAGAAAATAACCTGCAGCCATTTGTCGCTCCACGTCATCACTTGTCTTGCAAACCGTAAAGGCTAGGTTTTGTGTCTAGTCAGTAAAGATGATTTACATAATTTACATGCTGTGTATTTGAAATTCCCAGATCGCGTAAATGTATTGCAGATTGTTTTCTTGCACACATTGAACCCAGTTGTTCTTAAAACTTCTTTAGTTGAGTATTTTCCAGTTGATGCTAACTTTAAAACTCTCCTTTCATCTCTGGGTGACAAGGCTTTTGGTCTGCCTACAGAGATTTTTTTTCCATACTCGTCTTTTAACATTAAAAAATTGTTGATGACGGTTTTAGATCTTCCTATATTTTTTTGCAACAGACCGATAACTCATTCCTGACAATGCAAAAAATGCAACAACACCTTTTTCATATTCAGTCAGTTTACTTGGTTTTGGCATTATTATAACATTAACAAAACTCTTAATAGAAAACGTCAGAAAAATCACTATACACAAGAGTATTTAGCGTGCAGGATCAATAATAGTTTTACGTAACATTTCTATAAAAAAAATAGGGATGTCCTTAAAGTTTTTACACAGGAGAAGATAGCGTTTGTTTGCATAATTATCTTATTTTTCGCAATACATTTTGTTGACTTTTATATTTGTATTTCAACTTTATGATCAACATTAAATTTCCATTTCAATTATCTCATTTTAAATTATCAAAATTTTTACAATTGTTTGCTGTTAAAGTTTTTACACGCACTGTATATCTGTATATATATATATATATATATATATATATATATATATATATATATATATATAATATCGGCTGGCGCGCACGATAAACCTTAACTTAAAACTATGTAGAGGAGATGAAACACAAACATGTTGTAGACGTAACACCGAGGTACGAGATGAAGACCATTTCTCGAGTTTTATTGTCGTTCATATGGAGTTCCCCATAGGGAGGGAGCTAGACCGTGTGACATATTATATGTACAAACATTAGCAGAAAAAGCCCGGCTTTCAGCCGTGTTCACATTTTTATATCTGGAACATACAAGAGAAGTGGTGCAAGAGTTAATCCCTATGACACTATGTTACGCCATGGACTAGGGCGTGTCCGTTGATTCTTATTGGCTCAGTCTCTCTAGACAGAGGCTGTTCTAAGTCTATGAGGATATTTATCTGTCTATAGGGGAACGAAGGGATTAAGTACTGCAAACTTTATGAGCTATTATATCATCTTCAGAAATCTAATAAATTATGTTTTACAGGAATATGGACAAGTCAGATTATTAATATAAAAATTATTTTTATATTACATATACATACATAATTATATCGGGTGACGCGCACGATAAACCTTAACTTAAAACTATGTAGAGGAGATGAAACACAAAAATGTTGTAGATGTAACACCGAGGTACGAGATGAAGACCATTTCACGAGAGCCGTTGACACATCGGGGAGGTAAAACCACAGAGAGGAGAGGCATTGGTAGGACGCTCACAACAGACATGCGACGCATATTATTTTATTCCGGATTATTCTGCAGACAAATACTATTCAGAAAAACACAGGTATCTTGACAACTGGACACACACAATAGCAACCGGTCCCTGCCGGGGAGCATTCAGAAGGCAGATTTTACATCGTTATATTGGAAAGTAGCGGAGCAGCGCGAAAACAGAACAAGGTTAATAAGAGAGGCGAGGAAGCAGAGCTAGGACAACACCACGACAAGACATAGACAGACCGTAAAAAGCACGCCGAAAACTTTTGCAGAAGGTTATAAAGTGTAGGGGTACTGACCGCGGGGAAATCTTTTTATTGGCTAGAATTGGGCATCTGACTTGATTACATAAGGGTCGCACGATGTTCCGAAAAGCAAAACGTGGCAAAAACAGCACGTGGTGTTGATTCGTGTTTTAAAACTATCTTTAACGCTCGTGAACTAAGGGAGAAATTAGTTAGTTAATTCGTTTATTTGATGGTCGCTGGAAAAAAGGACTGTCCTTCATTGAAAAGGGAATAATTTAGAATACGCGTTAAGAAAATAAGGTGGGGTGAAACAGTTAATAATGATGGGGCGTTATCATTACAATAATATATATATATATACAGTGGTACCTCGTCTTACGAGTTTAATTCGTTCCATGACGGAGCTCGTAACTTGAAATACTCGTATCTCTAATCAATTTTCCCCATTGAAATGAATGGAAATGCCATTAATTCGTTCCGGGCTCCCCCCAAACACCGCAATTTTTTGTTACATGTTTTTAAATAAGAAAAGTGTGCTTATAAACGACGAACATTGTATAAAAATACAATAGAATGTACTGCAATAAATTTGTTTTATTAAGTGTAATGTACAACATTTACCTTGGAGATCAGACTTGAAGACGCTGATGGAAGAGGAGGAGAAAGGCTGAACTGAAAAATTAAATCTTATTCGTTAATTTTTGACCTTTTCACCCCGCTTTCCTCACTTTCGCTTTTATTACCAGCTTCTCTCTTAAAGTGAACGAGTGAGACACGGAAGCTGGGAGATTGTTGCATCGTTCACTGTGGCTGTAATGTCAAGAATCTTCTTTTTGGGAATCGGAAGAACGTTAATCCGTAGAACGGGGAGAGCTTGTGATCCTAGGACCAAGGTCATCTAATCCCTAGACCCCATGAGGAGTTTCAGTGTGGGGGAGGGAATTGAAGCTATCTCTCTGCGAGAGAGGTTGGGCGCTGTTCGTTTCAGAGGGCGACTCAAGTGTGGGCAGAGCAAGCTGTCCCGTGTGGTAACTGTTGAGTGTTAATCTCTCGGTTTACGACTGGATAGTAGTCTCAGAATAATATGTATACAATTATATAATAATTGTACATAAAGGTTGAAAATATTATGTGCTTGTGTTCTCATTTGATGAGCATGTAACATGGCATTCGCTGCTCAAATTAGCGGTGGGATATCTGAAGTTTGCTCGTAACCCGAATTTTAGCTCGTAACTCGAAGCAAAAAATCTACCGATAGAATGCTCGTATCTCAAAAAACTCGTAAGTCGAGGTATCACTGTATATATATATGAATATATATATATATATATATATATATATATATATATATATATATATTCGAAGCTGTTAACAAGAATTAAGAAATGACTCTTTTGACCATGAAGATAACTTGCTCAGAAATGGATGAACAAAAAACGTTGTTGGAGAAATGCATATGCTGTGCCCATTTTATGAATAAAATTTTTATGAAAATAAAGTACTTTTTATGAAAATACAGCAAGAAAAACTTTTACTTTATTTTAAAAAAAGTCATGACCTTTCGTTTCACGATGTCTTCAGGAGACGGTTGTTGATTGTCGCAGATTTATTGATGATGATGATCATGATTAATGTTTGAAGTTTGAACACAAGTTAATTACAATTTATTATAAAGATAATTATAAAGCATGATTACTTTACTTAATCTGAGGTTAGAGATTAAAACAGCGCATGCCTTTTATGGAGGGAGTTCAGTATTTTTTTTCTTTGTAAGTTCATATATATGAGTAAATAGGCATTGCCAGATGACGTCACGGTGAAGAAAAATAAACAAACGGCTAGATTCTGCCTTTCACTAGCAATTGCGCGTATGATTAGTGGACAAAGGGTATATTATTTAAAATTGTACAAACGTTCTCCTTTAAATCTGTCTATCTATCTATCTATCTATCTATCTATATATATATATATATATATATATATATGTATGTATGTGTGTGTGCATATAATGTATGTTAATATTGGAACTTGTAAAACATATAATTGTAGTCGGCTCGGCACAAGGGGCCAAACCGCAATAATATACACAATTTCCCATATCAAAAACAGAATTATTAAGGCATTAGTAAGGGCGAGACGACAGGCATACACCCTTCCTGTCGTTAGAATTGGCATTTGGTCAGCAAATTTCGAAGACTGGCATTTCCTTATCAGGTTTTCCTTTTCAAGTCTAAAACTGCAAGGTGTCTATTTTCTCACGGGACATTTTATGATTAGAGCTTACCAAAGGTAAATATAAAAATTACGAAATGTTAAAATAGATTGGAAAATTAGTAATTTATAGGACAAATTAAGTTAGGGAATGAATTTAATTAAGTTAAGGAATTGTGAAATACTTTTACACACACACAACTATATAACTAACACACACACACACACACACACACACACACACACACACACACACACACACACACACACACACACACATATATATATATATATATATATATATATATATATATATATATATATATATATATGTGTGTGTGTGTGTGTGTATGTATAAATTCTTCAAGTAAGGAAGTCAAGTTGAGAATATTATATAATTAAACAGCTTAAAGTTAAATAATATGAACAACTGGCCATTTTGATCATGACAAAAGAAGTGTTTAGTTTCTGTCTGTAATTTTGTTGCGTTCTTTAATTCACCGTGATAACATTAATAATTCTTCAAGAAATCCTTAAAAAAAGTGCTCTTCATACGTAAACTTTTAAAATGCTGATTCTCACACTGGAATCGCCCCCCCCCCCAAAAAAAAATAAATAAACTGAAGCAACCAGAATGAAATTGAAAGTCTCAAAAAAAAAAAGATTCCAAAGACTATAAATAAGTTCCCGAGAATTTGCACGTAAAATTTTACAGCAGCAATAAATGTGTCTGACTCAAATAATTCAGCAAAAAGTATAATGCTCTGCTCTTATAGCGAAGTGAAGAGTGCTAACCCTTCATTATGAATATCTTTGTTTTGCCAATAGTGAATGTAATAATATTCAGAAAATCTTTTCTCATTTCTTCCTTTAGAATTCACATATCTATGGATAGAAACTACAAAATTATTTTTTTAGATATGAAGCTGGATTTTTATCACTTTTATAAGAAATAACGATTTGATATAATATTTTTTATTACATTTATTGCTTTTTTTCTGTATAATGCTTAAACAACCAGACAGAAATTAAAAGTCCCAGAAAAAAATCTCAAGCCAGGAAATAAGTTCTAGAGAATTGGGCACACAAAGTTTAACAGCAGTAATAAATGTGTTTGACTCAGATAGTTCAGAAAAAGTTTAATTCTTTGCTCTTATACCCCAGGGAAGAGTAAAAACCCTTCATTTTAAATAACTCTCATATCCCAGTAGGGAATGTAAAAATGCTTCAAAATTCTTCTCTCTTTTTTTTTTTTAGAATTCACATTTCGATGAATAGAGACTATAGAATTACTTTTTCAGACAAGAACCCTCGATTTTTATCATATTTTTAAGAAAAAAATTACTTGATAATACACTGGTTATCAAAAATTAAGGAAAAGTCAGAAGAATAGCGATTACTCATAAAGTTAAGCGTAGAATTTAATGAACCTTATACACATTATACAACACATAGGTAGGTATAAAATAGCATAAAAAGAAATCGCCAGACAATTATGGTGTTATAGAAGCTAGCATATATATACAATGAACAAATCGGATGTGTCAGTTTGGTGTAGGAAAAGTACCTTTAATATGGCGTATATTCCCCCGAGAAGCAATGCAGCACATATAGCGATGTGTGATGCTGTCAGTTATGCGGTCTATGAGTTCAGTAGGAAATGAGAGCCATTGCTCTTGCAAAGCAGTTTAAAGTGGGGCTAGGGTCCTAGACGGAGGATTAAGAGCAGCTATACGTCGTCCTAAAGAGTTCCAAACATGCTCGGTTAGATTCAGGTCCGGTGATCGAGCTGGCCACTCCATGCGCTGAACTGTTTTCTGCTCAAGATAAGCATTCCCATTGCGAGCCATCTGCGGTCTCGCCTTATCGTCCTGTAGCACGAAAGCATCACCTATTGCTCTGGCATAAGGGCGCACATAAGCATCAAGGATGTCATCTCTTTAGGTGTGAGCATTCACATCTCCACGGGGAAATACATGGAGGTCTGTGCGTCCACCCAAAGAGATACCACCCCAAACACAAACACTGCCTGATCCGTATGCATCTCTTTCACGGATGTGTGATGGATAAAAACGAATTCGAGGATCTCTACAATTCAAAATACGCCTACTATCGCTTTGGAGGCTAAACCTGGAGTCATCCGTAAAGAGAACAGCCCTCCATTGATCACGCGTCCAGTGGACATGTTGACGTGCCCACTGCAAACATTCCCGCCTATGGCGGGACGTGAGCGAGACGCAAATGACTGGTCGCCTCGCAAAAAGACCACCGTCGTGAAGCCTTCTACTCACGGTTTACGTTGATACCAACCTTCCGGAGCTTGCAGCGAGGGAGGATCTGAGTTCCGATTCTATTCCTTCGTTCGCATAATGACAAATATCGGTCATCGGCACTCGTCGTAGCGTATGGCCGTCCCTGGCTGAACCTCCTGTATGCCGAATCCGTGGTTAGAAATTGTTGCCAACGTCTATGAACCCCAGACGGACTCACATTTAGCTATCTGGCCATTTCTGTCTGACTTTGTCCTGCCTCTAGTCTCCCAATAGCTCGCCATCGCAGTTCTTCGGCCAAATGATGCCTGGAGGTCATTGTTACAATTTGGTTATGCCAGATGTCTAATCTCAGCATCGCAGTGACAACTGCCGCCTTGCTCTGAGACATGCACTTTTATGCTCCTCGCATATGACATATTCCGACTGCAGTGCCACTATTTAGCATAATGTAGTATTGTTCAGCACCATTTACTTAATAACATATTCAAATTGTCTAGTTTTCAACGCGTTATCCCTCTTTTTGTGATTTTTCCTTAATTTTTGATAACTAGTGTATATTTGTTTGCATGTGAATTACTATTTTCTCTATAATAGACTCGTAAGCAGTTGATAATAAGTAATTCTAGGAAATTTCACTAATTAGTTCACTGCTAGTTTGTACTACTAAATACATGATGAAGTATGGTGTTCCTTCGATTTACGGACAAACACATGTACTAATTTTTAACGCCTCAGCATATATATATATATATATATATATATATATATATATATATATATATATATATATATATATATATATATATATATATGTGTGTGTGTGGGTGTATGTGTGTGTGTGTGTAGAATTCTATTTGGCTGAGTCTGATAATTTTATATATATATGCATATAAACAAACACACACACACACATATATATGCACACATATGTATGTATGTATGAGTATATATACGTATATACACTAGCTAAAGTACCCAACGATGCCCGGGGTTTTAAGAATGTTTGTTAACCAGAATCAATTTAAAAAATAAATACAGTATAAATACCATAATATAAAAAAGCATGTGAAATGTTATATGCATTAATAAAATGAAAACCCAATATAAAAATATATAAATTTATAATAAACTCCTCAGAATTCAACTAGATTCATCCTTTCATCATTTGAGAAAAGGAGCTGAATTTACAGGTTTAGCTGAATTTTCCAATAGAACCATGAAATGACTCCAGCATTGACTCTTAAAAAAATGAAGTGTTTGATTGAGGGATGCAAACCATTCATGAAATGAAAAACCATATGAAACTAAAGATCGCTTTTTAAGCTAACGGTCCGCCAACTTTAAGAAAATGGCTAACATCGTTTGTAAACCACCACCTGTGATACCACTCTTTGCTATTCTATGAAGCTCAAAAAGAATGCAACAATAAAACGATTTAAAAAATATAAAATTATTAATTAAAATAATTAAACACGCACAAATATATAAATTACACAAAAGTTTATTTAAATTCTTTGATCTTCCGAAATCTCCAGTAAGGAAATAGTATTTCCGGAGCATTTACAGAACATCGTATATATATGTCTCTTGAAAACACGCATTTATTGAACATCGTCTCAACAAGAAGCTTCTGAATTGAATATGGTAACAAAGAACGTGCGTTTACAAACAACGGCGGTAACCGAAATGTCTTAAAATATAAATTTTAGAGTATAAAATCTCACTTCAATTTATTTTTCGGGTTATTACGTTTATTTATTATTCGGATTTAATATCACTTGAAACTTGATTTTACGTATTTTCTAGCGTTTTCGCTTCTCACTGTTCATTAGGCCTAACGTAGCTGAAAGTTGGTAGAGGACTGTGAATCCAGAGGGATAAATCCAGAGGGAAATGTAAGAGCGTGAGTCTCTTACAATTTCTGGATTCACCCTCGAAAAATTGTTGGTTTTTGTTAATTACAAATTAACAGTAATTAATTTCGATTCCGGAAGTTCTTAGTTGCCTCGGCTGTTTTTAACGACGCCTCTATGTAAAAATTTCCTGATCGTCACTTCTAAACTGTGGATTTCTGTACAATTACAGACAGACAGACAGACAAACATTCATATATATATATATATATATACAGTCGAACCTCTATTTATCGAACTTCCCTATAACGAAATTTTCTATATATCGAACTCTTAGCAAATCTCCATGTTCATTACATAGAAAAACTGTTTCTATATATCGAAAAAATCTCTATATATCGAAATTGTTTTCACGACATGTTGGGAGATTTTATTCCACTTTAGAATAAAATCTTCCAATTTTTGGCGTTTGAAACAATACTTCGTGGACTTCAATTCGTGGAAAATGTCCCTGATGAAGTTTTTAATGGACTGAATAAATGCGAATATTTCTTTGGTGAACTTTCCGCAAAACTGGCTGTTCAGCAAGATATTCGAAGTTTTTTTTTTTTTAAAGAATGTAACTGTGATCACTGTAACCACTGTCTGGATTATTGCTTTTTTAAAGGTATATAGTACTCAATAAATCTTTCACATTAATTCATTTTTTAGTTATTAACTTTCATTTAATGTGATTCGCATATAAATTGGAAATGGAGTTTCGTATACGAAAATTAGCTTTAATTTTAATGTTTTAGGAGAATTATGATAAAACTAAGATCCATTCTATATCGAAATTTCTATATATCGAATTTTTTTCCGGCATTTTGCTACTTCGATATATGGAGGTTCGACTGTATATATATGTATATATATTTTGTTAGAGCTATTTTTTCTTCAAACAGATACTTTCCCCGAAAAACACAATTATACCAAAAATCGCACTTACTAGCAAAAGTTGAAAAAATGACGGCAACTTCGGGAAAAGATAGTAACCTTATAACCGAAGTAATTTGTATGTGTTGGTACTCATTTTTCGCAAAATTTAATGCTCTAAAAATTTTATATAACAGTTTCTTTGATTAGAGGAACCGGTTTTAATTTATTTTGAAAAAACTGAAAAAATATCTCTTTCTCACTCAATTTTTTTTACCTAACCACTAGCGCTCGCCTTGGCCGAGGGGGGAAGCTCAAGATATTCATATTTGACCTACAATAAAGTGATTTCAAAAGTTTCGACCTTCGTTTGAATTATTTCCGAATCCGGTATTTTTCCCCCTGCCTACTCGCCTAAGTGGGGCATTCTAAAAATAGAATACAACGCGCTTCGGATAGGTCTAAGACAAGAAGAATAAACGTGAGGAGTGTAGAGGCCTCGCTAGATAATTACATAAATATGCACACTATTCAAGTATGTGTGAGTAAAAAAATATATACGGTTGTTATGAGGGGTACCAGAGATATCCCTTTGCGTTGGGTAAAATTAGGGAGGTGAACTCCAAGGGTTACTATGCGTTTATAAATAAAATAATAATAACATATATTATACACTGCTGGCCACTGTAAATGCAACACCCTGAAGGAAACATGCAAATAACATGAAATTTAAAACATGCATTAGCGGAGGTGAGATATGCAAATGATTAGAATTTCAGCGCAGACGCACATCACGCGCGCCTGTGGCGCCACTTCAAAGCGCTATTTAAGGCTTGGAGATTTCAACGATTTCAAGTTCGGCAATTGTGTTTTTCTTGTGGTTTTTTCAAAAAAACGATCAATTATGCCTCGTCGAAAACAGCGATCATCTTTTGATCAAGTATCCGAGTTCGACAGAGGAAAGATAGTGGCCTACCGAGGTTTTGGATTATCTTTCAGGGAAATCGGTAGTCGTGTTGGACGAAACGAAACAACTGTAATGCGGATATGTGATCGTTGGATGCAGGAGGGTACGACGGACCGGCGTGTTCGATCGCATCCACCTCAGCGTACCACTTCACGTGATGACAGGCAAATTGTGCGCATGGCAGTGACGGACGAACGTCACGTCACGAACCAAAGCACAGTACATGCAGTCTGAAACGCATCATCCAGTGTCTGCGCGTACCATTCGACGCCGTTTACAGCAGAGTGGTCTGTCCGCAAGACGTCCATTGCTTTGTCTACCCTTGAAGCAGAACCACAGACGTCTCCGCCGCCAATGGTGCGATGACAGAAGGATGTGAACGGCAGAATGGAATGAAATTGTCTTTACTGGCGAGTCACGCTTCTGTCTGCAACACCACGATGGTCGCATTCGAGTCTGGAGACACCGTGAAGAGAGGATGCTGAACAGCTGCGTTATGCACCGCCACACTGGTCCTGCACCGGGTATTATGGTATGGGGCGGTATTGGATATCACTCTCGCACACCTCTAGTACGCATTGCCGGTACTTTAAACAGCCAGCGCTACATCTCCGAGGTGTTGGAGCCAGTTGTCCTTCCTTACCTTCAGGGCTTGCCCACAGCCATATTTCAACAGGATAATGCGCGACCACACGTGGCACGCATTGTCCAACGGTTCTTCGTCAATCGCCAGATTGAATTGCTTCCCTGGCCGCCTCGCTCTCCGGATCTTTCACCGATAGAAAACATGTGGTCCATGGTTGCTCTACGATTGACCCAGATTCCATCCCCTGCTGCCACAGCAGATCAAATTTGGCAACGTGTGGAAACTGCTTGGTCTGCTGTACCCCAAGAACTCATCCAAAGTCTCTTTGAATCAATGCCGAGGAGTGTGGCAGCGGTGATCTCCAACAATGGCGGCTACTCTGGCTACTGATTTTGGCAGGAACCACACTTCACAGAAGTCTATAAATTTAATCATTTGATACTTGGTCAACATGTTATCTACAAAATAAATTTTGTTGTGATATCTCTTGTCTTTCTTGGTGTTGCAATTTGGGTGGCCAGCAGTGTACAATATTTTGCAAAAAAGGTCAGTTTTAATTATTATATATAAGATCTTGATTAGACATATTATAACAGAATTAGGGCATACTATATCCGCTTTCTGCGGCAGAACCATTACGGGTCGAGTGAAATAAAGTCATATTTATCGTAATCTCTCAAAAGGCACCAGCACTATTTAAAGGGAAAAAATGACATTTGACCAAACTGGGGAGCTTTGACGAAACAGCAGTCCAAGGCATGGAACCGTTAGGGCACTTCTACCGGAGGAGGGAGCAGGTATCGGGCTAAAATGATGGGGTCCTTTATTGGAGGAGGCAGGAGGATCGGCGCTGGCGGTTGAACACGGACATCTCACTTTTGCGGGGGCGTCTTTTCACCGGACTTTCTTCGCAGCTCGCCACCTCAATCTCTTTCCCCCTGCCTCCGTTCCTCTCGTTTCTCTCCCAAACTCGGGGTTCATTTTTCCCCCTTTTTGGATTTGACTCCTCTCCAGGTTGGTTTCCCACGTAAATTTATTGCCTTTTCGAGTTTTTTATTCGAGGGCAGGATGATCCGACATCCCCACGGTTGACTCACTTGGTACTCTTATTTCCAAGAAAAATTTGATATCCGTTGAATTTCCTGGAATTTCTTTCTCCCGTGCCGAGGAATTCAGGGGGTGCGATGTTTCTTGGAAATTTAGTGCAGTTCCCCCTTTTTCCAATATGGCCGTTTTATGACCCGTAATCGTGTTGGAAAAACAAAATGGTTAGGACGTGGGAAGGAGTCCAAAATGTCCAAACTGTGGATCCTTGACTAAGAGTCCAAAATGTCCAAATTGTGGATCCTTCACAACAACCCGTAATCGTGTTGGAAAAACAAAATGGTTATGATGTTGGAAGGAGTCCAAAATGTCCAAATTGTGGATCCTTCTCAGCAACGTTGTAATACACATATTTTGCATTTCTCAAATATATTTATATCTATAGCAATTGTACGAGTTAGTGTCATAGAGAAGTAAGTTTTGCGTCTTTCTTTACAAGTTGAATAAAATATCCCATTTTCCTGACGCTGTAGCAAGCTTGTTATTGGGTTTAGAAAAAAGATGTAAGCGTATGATTTGTTCAAAATTTTATCCTCTTTAAGATTATGGTTACAATCTAAGCTCTAGAACCAACCATTGCCGAAATATTCGAAAAAAAAAAAACCAAAAGTCAAAACATTTCGTTGTTTTTAGGCCACAGAAAATTCCGCCGAGGCCTTTCGAATTGGAAAACTCGATTTTTCACTACTGGACTAAACATATACAAGTAAGGGGAAAATAATCTAGTACCCGATGTCTTGCGCGGTAAGATGTACATAGCTACTGGGCTATACAGGAACTTTCATGATTTTTTACTGAAGAATGTGTAAGGTATACACAAGATTCGATTCACAAGAATCGAACTTTTGAGTGAATTAAAGAAGCTGCTTTAGATATGCTAATTTCGGCATACGCGCTTAGTATAAATACCACGCAGCGTCATTAATGAGAAAGGGAGTTGTTGTTAAGGTTGAAAAGGTGTTATCCTGCGCTAGTGCTTTACGGGCCAGAAGTTTACGTGGCAGTACTGCTGGTTTGACTTACTGTTCGTGAGTATAAAAATATATTGTCCTTAAAAGCTGTATTTACATTCCGTACAAGTAGTACGCATGCTTATTGCTGTAAAAGCCAATTATATGTGCAATGAATCCAATAAACATTGTTTCATGTATAAATTGTGTTTGTATATAATTCAAATAGAGTGCCACTTCAAATTATATACACCCAAGTCTGGGTAGAAGTGAGCATAGATTCTCTATACTGGCGCCCGAAAAATATATATACCCTGGTAGTTAGCGTTACATTTGTAACGAACAACATAATTGAAATTTAAAACTGTGTACTGTGTACGTATATTGATAAAATTGTTGCAAGTACTTATATACTATTTAAAAAATGAGTGTTGTAGAACAAAATCCTGCTGGAAATTTTCCTCGGGTAATTATGGTTCAGCAAATTGCGCCATTCGAAGCCACCTTCAATGGCGGCCCCTCAAGCCAATTCCTAAAGAAAATTGAGCATTACTTTCAGCAACAATGCACCCCAGAGGGGGATAAACTTAAAATTGCTCTAGCCGCTTTAAGAGGTAGTGCATATCAGTGGTACACGTGTATGAAAAGCAGTAATCTGATTTTTGACTATTTGTCATTCAAGCAACAGTTTCTTAGTGTTTTTCCAAAGACCTTTAATCAAAGTGAAATTGAAGCGGAAATTTATTCGCTAAGGCAACGTGAAGGTCAGTCTGCATTAGATTTTGCTATGGAAAAGATTTCCAAGTGTGAGGAATATTTAGAGGGAATGACGGAAGCGATAATCTTAAAAATAGTTATCCAACGTTTGAAGCCAAGTGTTCAAGATTTTTTAGATAATCAAACAATTACAAGCAAGGTTACCCTCCTTCAAGCTTTAGCTAAATATGACAATAGACATTTCTTCGCTACCCCTCACCGTCATTCAGGTACGAGAAGTTTTATACAGCCGCGCCAAAATTTTTCGCGAGTTTCAAACCAGCAGCGTAAGCAGTACCGCAGGCAAAATAATAGAAGCGCACGGCGTTATAATGAAATTAGTGCACCTAAAGAAAATAATATGCAAGCACCTTACTTGCACTGGCAAGTTGATTCACATGATATGGTTCAACCTGTTGAAACTGTTTGGTCAAATGTATTATTTTGTCCGAGTAGTAATCATTATTTTGAGAATAGTGAAAGTCAGGGTATTTTTGTGGCTTATAAAGAAAGTCAGTCTAGCTGGAATAATGCGGTAATTCCAGTACAAATTTCTGAAAATAGGGCCGATACTAATGCTAGTGGTTTAGAAAATAAATCATCGGACACTTCTATTAATGCTATACCTGATATTATTAATGCTATACCTGATATTTTAGATGATATTCACACATCTGTTAATGAAGGAAATTTAGTAGATGACGAAGTATGCGTTACGGAAGTTAGTGAATACTTATTAGTTGACGACAATAAAAATTCTTTAAACGATAGTAGGAACTTGCTAGGTGATGATATTATTTCAAGTTTCCAGCCGAATGGGGATTGTGTAGGCCAGGTTGATAATATGGTTTTAAATAAAGTACATGAAAACCAGACTGAGAATCAGGATGAAAAGTTGACACAGAGTTATACTGTAGGTAGTTTAGCTGATGCTTCGGAAGTTATAGAGAAAGTTTGCAATAAAACGCACGAGTACGAAAAGCTTAATCTTCCTAAAACTGAAGCAGTGTTAAAGAATTTAAATGATAACGATTCTGATGTCGCAAGTTTCAAAGAAACTTTTTCGTCAAAAGAGGATAAAACTCAAGTTAAGGGGGATAAAAAACGTGAAAAAGCGCCTTCAGGTTCCAGCATTAAAACTGCTAATACTGAAGTAATTAAGGCGGTAAACAAGAAGTCGTATAAGCACAAATACGAAAAGCAGAGTCAGGTTGTTGAAAAAATAGAATCTGCATTAAAATTTAATACCGATACAAGCAAAAGTACGAAGAAAGGTAAAGTGTGCACTACAAAAACTCCATCAAAGGAGGAATGCGTCGCTGATAAGGTACACAAGGTTATCAAAAGGAAGAATGACAATTTTAAAGTTCCTTTGCATAAGTACAGGAAACGGAAGATTTCTGCCGCCCAGCAAGGTTGGCCTCCTCCCAAGAGACCTCCTGTCCATCGTCAAGCCAGACCAGCGCCTCAGGACCTACGACCTGCTGCACGAAGGATGACCACACGGTCAACGAACCCCTTTACTAGGACTGCGACCATCAAGAGAGGTTCAGCGGATTGGACAAACTGGTGCAAGGAAGTTGCTGCATTCATGAGGAACAAGTCTTGTATCAATTCTCTTATTCTAACTCCCACCCTTTAATAAAACCGAACCAAATTGGTTTGAAGTTCCCCATTGTATATACTGTGTAAACATTTTGAGGGGAAGGGGTGAGCCACTGAAAAAAAAAACGGCATACTATTGTTTTATAAATTTTTGAAGGGGACATGTAGTGAAAAAAAAATACATACTAACTACAGATAACAAACAACTAACATACTAACTTCGCAAATCATAACACATGTACATTATAAATTGGGGGAGAGCAGATACAGTCAAGAAATGTCATGCTGTGCAATTGTGTTGTCACTTTTAATTAAAATAGATATTTTAGGGCGCAGTTGGCCAGCCCAGTATCCGCAACTCTGCAAATCCACTGTGTAATGGTGTCACCTGGACCCTTCGGGGTTAGTTTTGTAAAATGGTAGTGGCGTTTTTCCCCCACACAACGTGTGGAAGGTTTTTTGGCTTTGCCACCCATTATGTAAAAAGTCAGACCAGCACGCGTTTTCAATTAGTTAACTGAAGCCGTTCAGACCTCAGTTACCTAATTTTTTTTTCGAGGGAGGCCAGTGTAAGGTATACACAAGATTCGATTCACAAGAATCGAACTTTTGAGTGAATTAAAGAAGCTGCTTTAGATATGCTAATTTCGGCATACGCGCTTAGTATAAATACCACGCAGCGTCATTAATGAGAAAGGGAGTTGTTGTTAAGGTTGAAAAGGTGTTATCCTGCGCTAGTGCTTTACGGGCCAGAAGTTTACGTGGCAGTACTGCTGGTTTGACTTACTGTTCGTGAGTATAAAAATATATTGTCCTTAAAAGCTGTATTTACATTCCGTACAAGTAGTACGCATGCTTATTGCTGTAAAAGCCAATTATATGTGCAATGAATCCAATAAACATTGTTTCATGTATAAATTGTGTTTGTATATAATTCAAATAGAGTGCCACTTCAAATTATATACACCCAAGTCTGGGTAGAAGTGAGCATAGATTCTCTATAAATGGTATAATATATTATTAACCACTATTCATGACTTGTATAATCCAATTCGAAGGTGAATCAATGTTATTACATGACAAAGTTGATCCTAGGTCTTATTAATAAAGATTTTCTTTATGTTTCTTAGTGTATCCATTATTTTGATAACCACCTGCATATATGGATTCCATTCCATTTTCTTCTGTCAAAATAGAACATATTATATAGTCTGACTTTCACATTGCATCGTTTTATCATACATATATCATACATTTTATGCATTCGATAGTTGATTCTATTTATATTCTTCCTTATACCTCAGATATATAACAGGTACTGTTTCGACAGCCATTTCCTGTTCCTATTTTGCTTTTCTTTAGTCAGACTGGATTCAGTACGCATAATCAATCTTTCCTATCAAGGGAGAAATCAGGAGTTCGGAACTTTCTTCCTGGAATGGAAATAACTTTATAATGATAAAAAAAAATTCCCGGAGAAATGCATGATTGTGCATTCACGCATTCAGGAATATTACGTGAATTCACTGTGATGGCCAGAAAATGAGAAACGTCTGTTGGATGTTTGATTATGAAAGTAGTTGGGAAACATGGCAAATAATTTAAATAATATGAATAAATAAATCTTTGCTCGATGAAAAAATTATTGACGGTAAAGAATATTTAAAATGAAACCTTGAACTGATGAATTATTGTAATTGCATTGATTGTAATTACTTAAAAAATATATAAACATGATATATATACAGGGTGTAACGAAACTCTTGGGCAAAACTTCAAGGGGTGATAGTACACCTCAAGACAAACAATATTATATAAGAAACTTAGGATCCCAAACGTCTTCCAAAGGAGATAAACGCCATTAAAGTTTAGGGTCCGAAATTTCAAATGATTATAAAAAACAGAAAAATGGGTCAAATCGTTAGCGGTTTTAGCTAAAATTATTCTTTTTGTCAGTATTTTCTTGAAAAATAAATGTAAAGATAAAGTAAAAAAAATGTCGATAGAGGGCGCTTTAGACTTTGGAGTAACGAACAACTATTTTTTACCGTTATTTTTTTTTATCACATTAAATGCTTTCAAAAGCTTAGCCTTAAACTTAAATTTTGAGCTCAAAATCTGATTCGTTGGGGGTGGTTAAGTAGCGCAAACGGAATTGTGTTCAGGAGTTGAAATTTCCCCCCTCCCTCCTGAACAGAGTTCATTTATTCCCGATCTTGGTGTCGTAGGACTTTGTGTCGTAGACCAGGCAGAAACTACTACCTCCTAGACGTAAAATAAACTAGAGAGGGATGACAAAATTAAAAAATTTATTCATAAAACTAGACATGAGCAATTTCTCCTCTCGAAATAAAAAAAAAAAACAATTTGATGTACGCACGTCATGCGCATGAATGAAGGTTGAATGAATGATGACACGTAGAAAATGGTACACGCATGATTTTCTTGTGGAATCACAAAAACTGCTCGAAAGAGCGCCCACCAGCAAGGATGCAGGCCTCACACCGCCGGCGGCGGGACTTTCGAACATTAGCGAATACCCCGGGCATCTCCCGGATATCGCCTGCTACGACAGCAATTCTCGCAACCAGTTCCTCGTTGGAGTCGACAGGGCTTGCGTAAACAAGACTCTTCATATGGCCCCAGAGGAAGAAGTCTAGACAGGAGAGGTCAGGCGAGCGTGCCGGCCAATTTACCGGACCACCCCGTCCAATCCATCGCCCTGGATATGCTGTATCCAATGCACTTCTCGCATTTGCGCTGAAATGTGGAGGCGCTCCATCATGTTGGAACCACATACGAGCCTTTATGTTGGCTGGAACACTTTGCAGCAGAACTGGAAGCATCTCTTGTAGGAATACCAGATACGTTCCGCCGTCCAGGCGCCTTTGCAGAAGATATGCCCGATCAAATGATCGTGGATAATTCCGGCCCACACATTTTTGTCATCCCTCTCTCGTTTATTTTACGTTTAGTGGATAATAGTTGCTGCCTGGTCTACGACCGAGCATCCAAAATCGTGAATAACTGAACTGCAAGGGAGGAGGGGGGGTTCAAATTTCACCTTCTGAACACTGTTGAGTTTTCGCGACATAACCACCCCAACGATTCAGATTTTGAGCTCAAAATTTAAGTTTAAGTCTAAGCTTTTGAAAGCATTTAATCTGATACAAAAAATAACAGTAAAAAATAGTTGTTTGTTACTCCAAAGTCTAAAGCGCCCTCTATCTGCATTTTTTTAACTTTATCTGTAAAATTTATTTTGCAGAAAATCTTGACATAAAGAATAATTTAAGCGAAAACAGCAAACGAATCGACAAATTTTCCCGTTTTTTATGATCATTTGAAATTTCGGACCTTAAAGTTTAATGGCGTCTATCTCCTTTGGAAGACGTTTGGGACCCTAAGTTTCCTATATAATATTGTTTGTCTTGATGTGTACTATCACCCTTTAAAGTTTTGCCCAAGAGTTTCGTTACACCCTGTATATATTATATATATAATGTCTGGAAGCAAAAACTAATTGATTTATTAGGGATAAAATTACGCAAATTAGCGTTAAACGGTAATTTACTATGAAAAATTTTAGTGTTTTTCCAATTCAGGAAATAGTGTTGCTTTTTAGTGCAGCGGAGAATTCACAAGACGATGAGGTCATCAATGATTCATTGCCTAGCGCGCGTTTGGACTCACCCAATCGTCAAATGTTCGAAAGCACGTGATGGCTGACTCAAGCATGTCAGAAGGTGTTTCGTCCGCATAATTGCAGAGCTCGAAAAAGAACAAAGCATAGATTGGAGTTGTCCGCTGTTGGACGAGGTCGCATGTTGTGCGCGCATAAAGTAACCGGACAATTTTTTTATAAATAAGAAAAATATGACTCACCTTCAAATAAATTTATCTCCTTCAAAATAATCGCCAAAGGAGTCTATACAATTTTCCCAACGTTTCTCCGTCGAAACGCTGTTTATAGGCGTTGGAACTAACCGTTCGCAAAATACGCGTAACATTTTATTTAATATGCGAGGCGTTTTCGAATCTCTGTCCTTTCGTGGCCATCTTAAGCTTCGGAAAAAGGAAAAAATCAGCTGTCGATAAGTCGGGGGAATAGGGTGGGTAATTTATCATTATAATTGAATGCTTAGCAAGATATTGTTGTACAGAAATTGGTGTATGGGGCCTAGCATTATCGTGTAAAAGAAACCATTGCACAGAATCGAACAGTTCCTTCCTAACTCGCCTTATACTGTTTCTTAATCGAAAAAGCACCTCCTTGTAAAAATACTGATTAATTGTTTGGTTTTCAGGAACAAATTCGTGGAGAATAAATCCTTTGTAATAAAAAAATGCAAAATCCATTAAAGGACAGCGATTTGAAAACGTCTCGGATATTAAATGAAATGTTACGCGTATTTTGCGAACGGTTAGTTCCAACGCCTATAAACAGTGTTTCGACGACTTGGAGAAACGTTGGAAAAATTGTATAGACTCCTTTGGCGATTATTTTGAAGGAGATAAATTTATTTGAAGGTGAGTCATATTTTTCTTATTTATAAAAAAATTGCCCGGTTACTTTATGGGCGCACCTTGTGTATATATATATATATATATATATATATATATATATATATATATACAGGGTGATGTTTTTTAAACTGACACTACTCATAGCCATCTGTAGCGTGATCTATTAGCCAGAATTCCACCAAAATTGATATAGGGACTGTGGACGACATGGGAAAGAGTTTCCGTGGGGAAATTAAAAAGGTTCAAAAGTCGCCGATAGGGAAAGATATGGCTCTATTCTTGTCGGAGCACCTGAGAATTTGCATAAAAGACAAGTAAAACATCAAAATACAAATTCGCGACTATGTAATAGACAACAGCGCCAGTATTTCGGACTATAAAGATAAGGGATGAATACCGAAAAAGTTGTAAGCAGACAAATGAATAGTAACAATAAAATTTCACTGCAACACCACTTCATGCAGGAAATTCCCTTCTCCCTCCTTCAAGGTGATCACAGTACTTGTGGACGACACATTGCATCCTTAACACTACGTTCTCAACGGCCAAGCTTAACATGTCACCAGGAATGTTCATCAAAGTCTGGGATATGTTGTCCTTTTGGGCCGCCAAGTTCGAGACTCCACCAAGATACACCTTAGACTTAAAATAACCCTTTAGAAAAAGTCACATGGTTTTATTTCCGGGGAGCCAGGTGGCTATGCAAGTGGAAAAAAGCGACTGATGACCCTTCTGTAAAAGGAAGGCGCAACAGACTCCGCACCAATCTTTATAGCCCAAAATTCTGGCGATGCTGTCGACTACGTTGTTATGAATTTGCATTTTGATGTTTTACTTACCTTTTATGCAAACTCTCGGGTGAGCCGACCACAACAGCGCCATATCGTCCCCTATCGGTGACTTTTGGAACAATTTTATTTTTAACGGAAACTCTTTCCCATGTCGTCCTTAGTCGCTCTATCAATTTTGGTGGAATCCCGGCTGATAGATAGCGCTACAGATGGCTCTGAGTAGTGTCAGTTTAAAAAAAAATCACTCTGTATATATATATATATATATATATATATATATATATATATACAGTCGAACCTCCATATATCGAACTTCCACATATCGAAATTTTCTATATATCGAACTCTTAGCAAATCTCCATGTTCATTACATAGAAAAACTGTTTCTATATATCGAAAAAATCTCTATATATCGAAATATTTTTTCACGACATATTGGGAGATTTTATTCCATTTTAAAATAAAATTTCCCAATTTTTGGCGTTTGAAACAATACTTTGTGGACTTCAATTCGTGGAAAATGTCCCTGATGAAGTTTTTAATAGACTGAATAAATGCAAGCATTTCTTTGATGAACTTTCCGCAAAACTGGCTGTTCAGCAAGATATTCGTATTTTTTTACTTAAAGAATGTAACTGTGATCACTGTAACCACTGCTTGGATTATTGCTTTTTTAAAGGTATATAGTACTCAATAAATCTTTCATATTAATTCAGCTTTTAGTTATTAACTTTCATTTAATGTGATTCGCATATAAATTGGAAATGGAATTTCGTATACGAAAATTAGTTTTAATTTTAATGTTTTAGGATAATTATGATAAAACTAAGATCAATTCTATATATCGAAATTTCTATATATCGAATTTTTTTCCGGCATTTTGCTACTTCGATATATGGAGGTTCGACTGTATATATATATATATATATATATATAAGGAATTATCATAGGGGGCTAACCGTAAGATTCTTTAAAAGGGGTTTTTTCTAGAGAAAATGGGAATTAGCCATTAAATACTATTAATTTACGAGATATAGGGATAAAAGCATCGCGGTGAAAATAGATAACAAGGTTGGATTTGACTGACAGCTATAACACCGCCTGGGCCTCATCTTCGGTGCAAACGTAAGAAAGCTCTTGTGGGCATGCGCGGTATTTCTAGAAGCTGACAAAAGGGTTGAAATTTTCAGAGACAATGGGATGATCGACTAGGAAAGACGTGGTGCTCGGCAGGCACACATTTTGGACAGGGGTGGGACTAAATTAATTTTATTAATGGAGCTGATTTTAGAATGAGATTTAATAAAGATATTTCAGAGATATTTGGTGTGATGTTATTGCCACTCGCCAAATCTGACTGCTATTTAGAATAATTACTTAGGGAAAAAGTTGAGATGGAGTAACGTGATATAAGACACCATGTCAGAAGTCGGTAATTAATAAGACTCGTGTCATATATATATATATATATATATATATATATATATATATATATATATATTAGTTGGTTCAATTGCAGGAATACTCATTGAAAACATTTCTAAATCGAAAAACAACTCTAAATTTAATGCAGTATTCCTAGCACACCAATGACTAGCGGCATTATTTGATTGCAAATTTATCGGTAACAACATATTATTATGCTCTCTGCCATGACTAGAGTTCTGCAGAAGCGATGGGTGCTTGTGGTCGTACGGAATCGGACTGTAGGTACCGGACAGATTAGCAAACGATGTCAAGATATGCTCTACATACAGTGAACCTTCTCTATGACGGCCGGTAATGGTTGTGATAAAAAGTGGCCGTTTTGAGGGGTGGTCGTCGAAAAGAGGTTATTCCATAACATTTGTTGTATGGAGTCGTGAATCATTTCTGAACAAAATATGGAAATTTAAGAGGGGTGCTGCTAGATAAATTTCCCTGTATCAACAAAATCGATAAATCTGGTTTTACATATATGTCACTGCAAATTTTTACATCTTTAGCAAGCGCATACTATCGATATCCGTCTAAAAAAATACACAACACGTATTAGAAAAATGAAGAATTTATCTTGGACCGATACATTAAAGAATTTTTGTATTTGTTTTCTGCAAGATATAATTTAGTTTGGGAGTTCACGCTCCCAGTGCAGATAAAAACAAGAAATATCTTATCAACTTTCGTTAACAAGGAAATTGATCGGGGTCGGTAAGTAATTACTTTAGGTTCACCCCAAGATACGCAAATTCTAAGAAATATTCACACCTCGTTGATTTCTTTTATAATTCACGAGACTAGAATTTTGCCTTTAAGTCTTATTTTCCTTCAAAATTGTAGACACACCGTGAACTAAATTTTCTTTCTAAATAAAAAAAAAAATGTTAGCTAATAAGTTTCTTATAAAGCTCATTTTATAAGAAACTTATCTTTTATGAAGAGGCTTATTGTTTTCATGTAATTGAATTGAATTTTTGTTTTCGTGCTTTAAATTAAACAAATTAACGTTATTTTATCGAACTAAATAAGCTGATACATATCATTTATGAAATGAATTTTCAATGTAATGAAATCCCTTTTAATAAAATGTCTTCAGAATTATGAATTTCAGCAAAACCAGAGCGGATATTAATTCCAATATTATTTAAAACTGTTTGTATATGGTGAGGTTTTCTTTTCCTAGAAAGTGAGTTGAGAAATGCTGAAAACATTCTGTATAATTTTATAGGTATTAGATTTCAAGAAACTGCTATTAACACAATGTAGCAATCTTTTCAAAAATGTTACAATTTTTACGAACAAAACCGTTTTATTAAAAATCGGGAAAGATATTTCTCTCACAGTGAAGAAATATATATTAGTTTCGAAGCATATTTTGCGGTCCCTAGATCTCCATCTTGACGTCTGGTGGTTTAGTGGTTAAAAGCTTCAAGCTGCCACACCACCAATCCAGGGTTCGATCCTGCGACTGGGCAAGGGGGACTCAGCCTTTAATCCCTTAAATGGGTCATTAAAATGACACCAAGAATGCTTCGGAACGTACTCTAGGAGTCCCGCGTGAGGTTGACCACTTGACCGAGACATATGCTATATGGCACCCCAAGTCCGCGGTCAAGAAAGGGGAGATTGGCATCACCGGCCTTGGTCCACATCGAATTGCTGTGCCATGAGTTTAGTTTTAGTTTCGTTTAGATCTCCATCTTTCTTTTGAGCCGTTAATTAGGCCTTGTACATCACCGAGGGTAAAGGATTGTTCACATTGTTTACGCAAAAGAATAGCGTCGAGCTCATCTGATTGGCTGTTGGTCGTTCCTGTATTTTTGATTATTGGCAGACGATTGTTATCTGGATCTGTATATAGATTGTTATCTTTATATATATATAATTAATATATATATATATATATATATATATATATATATTTATATATATATACACTAAGAAACATTATGAAAACCTTTATTAATACGGCCCAGGGTCACCTTTGTCATGCAATACCACCTGTCTCACCTTGGATTATACAAGTCATGAATAGTGGTTAAGAATATATTATACCATTCTTCAGGGAAAAATCATGAAAGTTCCTGTAGATATGATGTGGTGGATATCGATATCTTGCTCTATCCGCTTATACAGATCTCAGATGTTGGATGGGGGTAATAGTCGGGGGAGGGGATTGTACAGGGCAAGATAAGATACTTGACTTCTTTTTCATGTTCTTCAAACCAATACATAATAGATTTAGATGTATGTATAGGGGGATTATCATGCTGGAGAACGCCATTTACTGCAAGAAACAATGTTTGCACCATAGCATAGACTAGTGAGCTGAAATTTCGACATAGTCCTTCCCATTCAGTCTCCCTTTTATTGTTACAATAGGGCCTGAAGAAAACCATGAGATGCCATCCCAAACCCTGATAGATCTACCTCCATGATTGACAGTTGAGATGAGACAGCCAGAAATTTACGCTTGTGAAGGTGTTCTCCAGATCTCCTGTTCTCCAGACGTCTTGTTACCAGGAAGAGTGGGAACAATGATTCGTCGGACCAAATGTCGTTTCTCGACATATTACTCGACCAGGAATTGTGGGTGTCGCCATTGTGGATGATATTTTGTATCTGCATCTATTACAAGTGGCTTGGGAATAGCTTCTCTTCCGTAAATGCTTTGTTTGTGAAGTTCCCTTCTACCTCTAATGGTTGATATCGGAACATGATGATGCGGATTGAGCTCTTCGGTCATTTTGGTTGCAGTAATTTTCTTTCTTCATGTCGCAATCCGCTTCAATACATCGTAGGACTCTTTCACTCAGCTCTCCCTTTCGTCCACTATTCTGTTTGGCAAAGGATGTTTCTCCGTGCACTCTGTATGCTATCATTCGATACGATACCTCTAAAAACTCCCATTAGCCTGGGGGTTGCATAATCAGATACTCCAATATAAACGCGCTCCAACAATTTGCTCTTTTCGCAAGGACTGCAATGTCTGACATTTTACGCTGTTCCTCTCAAAAGCACGATGCCCTTAGCTTCATTACTGCTACTTGACAGTAGAATAATACATGCACTATATTATATAAAAAAATATCGGTGGCCAGACTTGTTTTTTAAGGAAAACGAAGCACATTCATAAACACGACTAATATTGATAGGTGTTTCCATTTTTTGGTAACCACCTATATATAATATACATATATATATATATATATATATATATATATATATATATACGTACACACACACAGACACACACACATATATATATATATATATATATATATATATATATATATATATATATATACATATTTATTTGTACATAATACCGATTTGACGAACCATTTGGTCTTTGCGCCTTGCGTTGAGACATCTTCAGTTTAAGGACTTCATTGCGTTGAGATCTACGATTGGTTAAAATTTTCAACGCTGAGTCTCGGAAGTAATGTGAACAAGGTTTTATGAGAGAGCAGCACAACACCATTCCAAACCCTTGACCTCACAAGAGGAACGAGGGTGGGATGAGCAAATTAGATCGGACCATCGAACCCTGCATATATTTTGTGATGTTCAAGTACTCTAAAATTTTTGCCGTAGTGCGTGATGGACTTATGGCCTGTTCACATAGAATCCGCCAGACTCAGCGTTACTTGAATTGAAATATATTTAACCAGTCACAAACCTCCAGCAGTCGAAATATTTAAGGCCTGTGATTAGTTAAAAATGTGTCATCACGAGTAACGCTGACCGTTCCAGATTCTATGTTAACATGACCATACATGATAGACTTTTAACGCTAACGCTGATACTCCGATAGCAAGGTGAGCAAAGCCGAGGGCTCGTTACGTTGTGAGCTGGATGGCATCACATTGTCAGTCACAAAAATTAAAAAGAATACGGCATTTGGAATTCTTTAACCCCCAGAATACTCATCAGCTAAGCCATGATGAGGAGCTCATTACGAGGGCGGAACCTAAATCCAAGGCTCTTAGTGCGCTGCAGATGTATATTTCAGCAATTCTGGCTCCTCTGACAAAAGCATTTTCATACACAAACACACATGTATCTCCCCCCCCCTCTCTCTCTCTCTCTCTCTATATATATATATATATATATATATATATATATATATATATATATATATATATATATATCTTATATATATATTTCTTCTGTCCGTGTGTATGTAACTGAACTCCTCCTAAACGACTGGACTGATTTTTATGAAATTTTGTGTGTGCGATTAAGTTGATTCGAGAATGGTTTAGATTCACAATTTGATCCGATAGAAAATGTTTTTATATTTTTAATTAATTAATAAAAATCCAACAATTTATAAGGGGGTGCGTCCGGTAAATGGAAACTGTTACAGTTTGTGGAATCACCCCTCTGGATAATGGCTTCCACGTTAGGTTTAGTTAGTAAACAGCGAGCGAAAAGATAAAAATAAAGAAAATCAAAAAGTTTCAAATCATATATTAACCAAAATAATAAATGAAAATAATAATCTTTGAAGTCAGATTTTATACTCTAAAATAGATCAGATCCACGGCATATTGATATTCTCGACACGCGATGGAAAATTCGAATCAACCACGCTAAGTGACACGAGATCTTTTTAATCGCTACTGCAGTCCCCCTCGCCTATATCTTTGTGCCTATTGAAGAGCTAAAGACTAAGATTCTATCCTGCTAACTTATTTCTGACTAAAACTCCTCTGACATTTATAATCACCAGCCCACAACAACTTTCCAATAGCGAATATGTTTCACTTTACTCAGTAGAACGCCGTGTAATCGTGGAGCATTCGGAAGGTCACCCATTCGGAAAGTACCGTGCTCTCGGCCAGTGTTCGAATCCAGAGTTGTGTAACTTTTGCTAGACCTGTTATTTCGGCCTTTTTTTTAAGAATTTTTTATTTCAGCTTTATTTTATTATTTTTTTAATTATTATTTTATTTTATTTTATTATTTTTTAATTTTAATTTTATTTTATGATTTTTTAAAGTATTATTTTTATTTATTTTTATTTTTTTCAGCTTTTTTATGATGAAATACCGAATATAGCTGAAATCTGAGGAGTTTATTATGCATTTATACATTTTTAATTGGGTTTTCATATTATTAATATGTATAACATTTCGTATACTTTTTTTTCTATGTTATTTATACTGCGTTTAGTTTTTTAATGGATTTTTATCGGTTTATTATAAATTTATATATTTTATGTTTTACTTTTCAGAATTTTTTGCTCCAATGATAAAGGGTAAATCTTTTCTATGTTACTTATACTGTGTTTAGTTTTTAAATTGATTTTGGTTAACAAATATTCTTAAAATTCCGGGCATCGCCGGGTACTTCAGCTACAATTACAACGTTTGAACAGGACAACGTCTGTCGGGTCCGCTAGTATATATATATATATATATATATATATTTATAACTAGTTTCAAACCTTTCCCTTCATTAACTTTGTCTTATCGCAACAGAACATTATCCCTCATATTTTATTACCTACATTTAACCTAGTAATACCCAAATTAATCTATTAGATCTTCCCCGAAGTCCGCGTGCTAACAAAAAGCTTATATATGAAGATTGTACTAGAAGCTATGACGTGACCTCGTCCGATGCGGCGTGATGAGGTCAGGTGTCACGTTTTAACCAATTAAAAGTTCTGCTCGCCTCTACCTTTCGAGATCTGAGCGTCTCTTGGCAGCCTTTGTGTGTCTGTCGCTGAGTGGAAAACATGCTCAACTTTTAGCTCTACGTTCTTTTCTTTTATCCTGTGCTGTTCCGACAGCCTCAGGACGGTTTTTAGGCATGACAGTCCTGTAGTAATTAAAACTGTGAATATAATTAAGTCCAATGAAACCATCGAAGTATTTCAAAATTAAGAGACTGTTCCATCAACATTTCGGATGTCTATGTTCCTCTACCGCATTATCTGCCCATGAGTTCTCCCCAGCAACCGACCACGACCACGACTTTACCGCTCAATTTTTCGTTACATGTTACCGGCCTGCAATGCATCGTCCCGCCACAGCTATCATTAGTCCTACCTGTCCTCCGACATCTCTCCTTTGTTTTATTACACACACACACACACACACACATATATATATATATATATATATATATATATTAATTCATCGGCAGAATTCTGCATAGAAAAACAATGGCTATAATAAATGCGAGAGCAGTCTTCATGTTTAAAAAACACTCTGTTCGCAGAATACTGAAAAGATTGATGAGGATGTCCTCGGAAGATTACGTCATCCTAAGTTAGGTGACTGCTCAAAGGATGAATAGGTTTTATTTTTTTTTTGAAAGAGAGTAATTCTTTTCAAAGAGAGAGACATTGCTAAGTACTGAAAGATGCGAAAAAGCTTCTTTCTCGTGCATATTTTATGATATTTGCTTGAAATATGCATCTTGAAAATTCTATTTGATGTCTCTAAGGGATGAAAAGGGAGAAATATGTTTGGAAATCTAAAATTCCGAAATGCGTTAAACAATACACGTTATGAGAACGCCTTACGATGGCCCAAAGACGTTTTTCCTTTCGTGGATTATTTAACTGAATAGCAATAATTGCCAGTGCCATTGCATATTACTCTCCATGCATTAAAGTTTGAAGTGATTATTATTTCATAGATATGAATATCTTTATATAAAAAATATATAGTATTTATAATAGTACTAAGCAGTTTTAGGGATGACTGTCATATGGTTTAAAAAAGAAAAATTGTTCTTCAGCAATAGTTATTGTTAGTTTCAATCTATGTGTATGAACGTGAACACGAACGAACGAACACGAACACACACACACACACACACACACACACACATATATATATATATATACAGTGGAATCTCGATCTATCGTTTTTCAAGGGACCGATTGAAATGAACGATAAATGCGGGAAAACGATAGATGCGGAAACATAACAAAGCAATATGATTGTTGGGACTGGATAAATTAAACGACATATACGGAAAAACGATGGATCCGAAAACGATTGATCGAGATTCCACTGTATATATATATAAAAGTTCCGTAACTGACTGACTCACTGACATACAACGCACAGACCAAACAGCTGGACCTAAAGGGCTGAAATTTTGCATGGCGATTCTTCTTTTAGTGTAGGGGTGCACTAAGAAAGAATTTTGAAAAATTCTTCTTAGATTTTTAAAAATTAAATTTTTAATCTGTTTTAGTAACTTTTTTAAGTTTGCATTTAAAATAATAATTGACGGTTATAAAATTTATATCACGAGAAAGATCATAAAAATTCCTTTAAAATGAGATCTTTTCGAATCTTTAACCCCCATTTTCTGATTTTTGGTGCATTTTAAAGATTCATATTTAGAATTTAATTTATTAAATGCTGGTACTTTAAATAAATTTATCGTCACGTGATAACAACGAAATAGAAAAAAAAATTTTTTCCTTGCTAATGCTGCAGACGATTGGTTATTACCCCAAAAATATTAAAATACAGTAAAAGATACGTTCCTCAAACTGTACTATATTCTTTAGTATGTCCTATTAGATTTATTTGAATATTTTCTTCTCATTATTTTGTCTTTAAAAATATCCATTAAGATTTTTTTATAAATTTATTTTTTCGTTTTTTTACATCAATTGCATGCATTAATCGTTGTATTTATTATAATGTATCTAAACATATTTTTGGCATTAATTGCATACATTGACTGTTGTATTTAATTTGAATGTACTCCGTAGCGAAGTGCGGGTTTTCATCCAGTATATATATATACATCCAGTATATATATATATATATATATATATATATATATATATATATATATATATATATATATATATATAAATATATATATCTTTACATACGTCGCATTACAGTAATATTTGAGCAACATTAGATCTATATATCTATATCTATATCTATAGGAAGTTGGGAGCTCGGATTCACGAAGAATATCTTCAAGCTTTTAGGAAATAAGATTTTCTCAGACCATTAATGTATTGATAGAGGAAGAAGACACCGTTGTCATGTAATCGTGGACTGAGAATAATTAAGAATATCTTTATATAGATAATAAATTTCCTGCTGTTTTGGGTGGATAGAGGGAAAATCATACACTGGGAGTCCTTTTCCATTGAAATGGAATTTCAAAATTACCTAGAACATACACCGCAGACCATTAAGAGATTGATAGAAGAAAGACATTTGGAAAATGACTGGGAATGTAAGTATTCATAAATGACGGAGTCCGCAGCTTGCGCTTATACGCCTTGATCAAACTACCAACTGGTCGCTACGTAGCAAAACCCGTACTCGCAGCCGAGGGTTAATTTCCCAACTTCGATGACATTTTTCATTATTGTTGGGCCCACGAGTGCCGGATGGACAGTAGGCATCCGCCAACCAAAAAAGGCAACCCCGGGGCCTTTACTGGGATTGTAAAATTATTTGAAACTAGCTGAAAACCCGCGCTTCGCTACGGAGTACATTGAAATTAAATACAACGGTCAATGTATGCAATTAATTCCAAAAAATAAATATATATATATTTATAATAAATACGACGATCAATGCATACAATTGATGTAAAAAAAACATATTTATAAAAAAATCGTAAGGGATATTTTTATAGACAAAATAAAGTCCAATCGTCTGTCGCATTAGCAAGAAAAAAATATTTTTTGTCTATTTTTTTTTTGCACGTGATGATAAATTTATTTAAAGTACCAGAAAAAGAAATCACGTGATCAGCATTTAATAAATTAAATTCTAAAAATTAATCTTTAAAACTTCACCAAAAATCAGGAAATGGAGGTAAAAATTCGAAAATAATTTCATTTCGAAGGAATTTTTATGATCTTTCTCGTGATATAAATTTTATAACCCTCAATGTATTAATTTAAATGCAAACGTAAAAAAAGTTTAAAAAATAGCTTAATTTAATATAAAAAAATCTAAGAAGAATTTTTGAAAAATCTTTCTTAGTGCACCCTTACACTATTAGAAGAATCGCCATGCAAAATTTCAGCCCTTTAGGTCTAGCGGTTTGGTCTGCGCGTTGTATGTCAGTCAGTCAGTCAGTCAGTGAATGAATGAGTCAGTTACGGAACTTTTTTATATATATAGATTAGATCTTCATACATCATTTGGCTGATACGAGAATAAGCCTTGAAAGCCATTGCTACAAATTTGGACTTTCGCAATTATCCAGAATATCTTCGTAGCTGTACAGATATCAAGATAACTCAGCCTTTTTCATGTTGATAGAGGAAATGGTCGATGATAAGGATTACTGTCATACAGTTTTATCTAGAATATCTCCATAAAATTTAAATTTCAGACATTCATCACCGGTTCACTTAATCTTGATAAATTAAAAGTGTTGCATAATCCATTTAATGACAGTAGAGTAACATATATTTTTGGTTATTTAAACATTAATTTAGCTAATTTTTCCAGTTCTGAATTTAACGAAAGAAATTTTAGTATGAAACAATTTATATCTGTATTATAATTCTTCAATTTCTAACTATAAAATTAAAACTACCGCTTTGAATTACAATTGCAACAATTAGAATATTGCAGGTTGAACGCAATTAAATCCGTTTTATTTTTAGATTTTAATACCCTGTGCGCCACTTTTATGTCGTAAATTGTTAAATTTTATGGATTAATTGTTCAGCTATTTTAAAGAGCAATAAGAACAATTTACATTAATTATAAAATGTGTTTTACTGTTTAACTCCAAAAGAACTCTTTAAGTATTTTGTCTGAAAAATTAATACTTAAGGGATATTAATGTAACTGAACGAAATTCTTCGCAGAGACTGAAATAAGCTCTGGAACTCGCTGAAGGCTTTTCAGTACTTTATTCATCTTTAAAAAAATAACGGCAGATTAAAATGCGTCTGGCGTGGCGGATTTAAGTCGGATTTTCTCCAGATTTGCGTAATGAAGGAAGCATTTTTCGAAATTAGGATGAGAGAATAAGTTTTGAAAATATAACGTATTTTACAAATTATTTTCTTCGGGTTTTCAAGTTTCAGGGGAAATACTTTGTTCTTCATTTTGTATTCAAAAACACAGAAATTTGAATAGAAACTGGTAGTTTATCTTAAGTTTTTTTATGTATTCACATACGCAAAAATTAGCCGTAGAAGTAGTCAAAACATCCGCCGATGCACAGTGGCACTCGACAGCTGTACAAGCAACCGTCGACGGAAAATTTACGGATCGTTTCCCCCCACCCCCACCCCCAATGTGCAAGCTCCAATTGACTTCTGTGGTCTACTGTAGGAACGACGTCGACGGATTTTTTTCCGCCACGGATAAAAACGCCGTGTGTGCAACGGGCCTAATGGGCTTTCAAAAACGTATACTTTTCGGTAAAAACTAACAAAACCTTTACATTTCTCTGCTGGTTTCACCGTATTGTCTTGAAATACACAAAGGGATATCTGATGTTGCAACACCGAGAGGATAAATTCAGAAGTAAGAGTTTATAGGTAAAATAAGAGTTAGGCCGTCCGCACACGGAGTGACTCAAAGGAAACTGAACTGGTTAGCGAATGAAATTGCTTATGGGTTGCAAACTCGTTAGTGATGCATCTCCGCACACTGGCCGACTCAAAAGTGATTCAAATCAATAGTTTGCGACCTGTCATGGAAGGAAGAACATCATTATTCCGGGCATTATTTTTAGTTAAATTATTATCAGAAATTAATTTATTTTAAAAAATCGTCACAATAGATTGTCTTTGATCAATCGTTTAAAAATGGACTGTATATATGGGCGCACATATTCCATGCAACAAAAAACGTTAGAATTTCATTTCATCGCTAGGTATAAGTCACGTGACTCGTGTACGTCATTTGGCAGCTTGCCAAAAGAGCAGCTGTAACATAGATTGTGTAATAACACGCACAACGGAAGAGAAACTGGCGACTGAAGTTGCTAGCGACTCGACACGTTGAGTTGCCTGCGACTGATTACAAACGCGTTGCTGACGGGTATGTAACCAGTTGCGCCGTGTGCGTGGCTCCATTCAATTACATAGGTTACGACTCATCACGGACTGGTTTGTGATTTGAGTCAGTTATCAGTTTCTTTTGAGTTGCTCCGTGTGCAGACGGTCTTACAGTCTCCCCAAGGTAATTTAGAGTTGGAAACCCAATGATGTTAGAGTTTTTATTACTACAAAAGGAAGAAAAATGAATAATGTAAGAAAATACTCATTTTTGAAATTACGGCTTTTTTAAACGGAAATTATGTTGGTATTCACATATCGCACCCCGGCAAGAAAAGTGACTTAACTCAGAAATGCAGCTTTTGAGAAAAATCAACTTAAAGAATACTATACAGCTTGAGTTAGCATTACAATAAAACCAATACAACTGCCTTCAGGTGGACAAATTGCGAGATAGAGATGTGTCGCTTTTCGTGCACGATTGGACACTTTATACAAATAATTATTACCACGTTTTTTACCATGTTTTTATTAACTCGCTTTCTTGTTCGTTTGTTTTTGTGTGTGTGTGTGTGTGTGTGTGTGTGTTTGTCCAGTGCAAATATTTCAATCGATTTTTAACTAACTTCCTGATAAGTTAGACATTTGAAACTTTTAGAATAGCTCAGAACACGATGATAATGCATTCTTTTAATACTTTTAGCCATCTTTAAGAAGAATTGAATTCAGTTTCAGTTAATTTTGTTTGTAGACTGGTCTAGCCATCTATCAGCCGGGACGGGAACGAAAATTAAACACAAATTAACTTCCAATTAGCTTCATTTTCTTTCAAGTTGATGGGATAATTCATCAAAAAAAGTTTTTTTAAAGTATTTATTAAACATAGAATTGTCAAGTTTATATGATTCAACAGAAAATTTAAAAACATGGCACATAAAAAGTTCTTTTTATCTTGTAATTATTATTAACTCACTTTCTTGTTTCTCCAGTACAAATCTTGCAATCGATTTTTAACTAACTTCACGACTAGCTAGACACTTGAAACTGTTAGAATAGCTCAGAATACTATGATAATGCATTCTTTTAATACTTTTAGCCATCTTTAATTAGTACTGAATTCATTTTCAGTTAATTTTGCTTTGTATGGTAAGTTTGTTCGGAAAAATCCGCAAGGTGGTGCATCGATCGAATTCAACGCTTGCACTTTTGCGTAACGGCGTTTGACGATTTTGAAAGCAGAATACATGTGAATTAGTTTGTTTACAAAATATTGTGCGAAAGATTTAAAAAAAATTATAAAAGTTAGCAGTTTATGAAGTTTGTGAATAATGGAAACGACTAAAACGTGACTAAAATTAAATAAAATAAAGTTAAAAAGAATAATTAAGTGAAGGTTTGTGCAATTAGTTTATGTGATTCAACAGAAAATTTAAAAACGTGGTATATAAAAAGTTCTTTTTATCTTGTAATTATTCTATTTTAGCACGAACCTTTTTTACACTAATTTGATTTAACACGAATTAAAAAAAATATTTCCTTCTCTTTTTACGCGAGTCATTTGGTTTAACACGAACTGTCCAATCCTTTACTCTCACGTTGTAAGTTATAACAGTGGAAGATAACACATATCTTATCAATTTATAAACTGATTAATTTTTACGTTGTAGTACATAATAATGGAAATTCAATTTTTCGAAAATTGTTAATTATTTATCCATGAACTCATTGTAGTCAAAAGACACTTTACTAAGTAGGAGAGCAGTTTATCTGTATTGCATTCTTGAATAGTTAATTATCCCACTTAAAATCTATATTATAACATTTGATTTATTTATAGTTACTTCTTACAAGGAAATTATATCCTATCTCGGAATCTAATAGGGAAGCAAACATGTATTTTAAATTTGAAAACGCATTAATAATTTGTAAGATAACACATATCTTAACAATTTATTGACTGATATATTCTTTAGTTGTACATAGTAATGGAATTCCAATTTTCGAAAATTATTATTTCTTATCCGTGTACTCATTGTACTAAAAAGAAACTGTACCAGATAGGAGAACAGTTTATTTTTTACGCATTCTTGGATAGTTAATTATCTAACTTAAAATCTATATTATAACATTTTATTTTCTTATACATAGTTATTTCTTGTCCAGGAAATTATTTCCTATCTCGAAATCAAACAGAGAAGCAAACGTGTATTTTTTAATTTGAAAAAGCACTAAAAGAGATAAGATAACATAAATCTTATTAATTTATAAACTGATTTATTCTGACGTTATAGTAGATAATAATGGAAAATCCATTTTTCGAAAATTGTTATTTATTTATCTGTGTACTCATTGTCTTAAAAGAAACTTTAACAAGTTGGAAGACAGTTTATCTGTTAAGCATTCTTGGAAAGTTTATTATCTAACTTAAAGTCCATGTTATAACATTAGATCTTCGCATGCATAGTTATTTCCTACCGTAAGCAATTGTTTTCTATCTTGAAATCAATTGAGTAGCAAATATTGAAAAGATACTTTAACAAGAAGGAAAGCAGTTTATCTGTTAAGCATTCTTGGAGAGTTCACTATCCAACTTAAACACTTTGTTATAACATTTGATCTTCGCATGCATATTTATTTCCTACCGTAGGCAATTGTTTTCTATCTTGAAATAAATTGAATAGAAAACATTGAAAAAAAACTTTAACAAGTAGGAAAGCAGTTTATCTGTTAAGCATTCTTGGAAAGCTTATTATCCAACTTAAAGTCCATATTAAAACATTTGAACTTCTTATACATAGTTACTTATTTCTCCAGGAAACTATTTCCTGTCTCGAAATCAAATAGGGAAGTAAATATACAATTTTGAATTTAAACGTTTTAAAAATTTAAAATTTAAATGTTTTTTGACATTATTCTATGTTTTTGATTCTGGGACGTGACTTTTGATTAAAAGTAGAAATCTAATTAATATCACATCGTACGTTTAAGCGTGTCAGCCAGTGACAACGAAAACCAAAGTAATTTATCACATTCCGTTTTTTTAAAAGATATTTTGTTAAAAGCTGTGAATAAGTGTAAGGGTTATATAATAAAATGCATTAAAAAATCTTAATACAAAACTCCACGAGACTTCATTTACATGTAATTTATCTTACGTAACTACTTGAATATTAAATTAATTTTCATTTCCATGCAGTTAGTTGACTTCGTTTAATTAGAAAAAAATCTATTATTTATGAGGTCTCATTACTTCTCGGAAATGGTTACTTTAAAAACTGTATACAATTTTATATATATACAAGTCATATAATTGTTTTATGTCTGAAAACGTATGCTTTTAAATTAAATAACCTGCTTTTTATACACAACATTTCAACTATTTTCACTCTGAAAAAATGTTCATATTATTTTGTACTAACAAAGTAATTGAAATAAAAATTCAGCATTCTTACTTGAAAAAAAGCCTGCATACGTCTCGTGAAGAATATAATGAATATATCTGAAGCATAAATTTCATTTTTAAATTTAATTCACTTTCAGATCTCGTTATTTAAAACTTTCTACTCCTGAATTAAACGATGAAAATGTCTAAATATGCACAAAATTTGTTCCGAAATCAATGAAAGATATATCAGCAGAAGAGTTCATTTTATGCTTAACCCGTACAAGTTTTATGCTAGTTTACAGTATAAAACTAATATATACTAGTTTCAATATAAGAAATCCAATGTTCGTAAGAATGCAATTTTAAATAATATATCCATTTATTTAAAAGTTTGAACCGAAATAATAAATTTTAAATCGAGTGTATAAGTTTCATGAATAGATCTATGCTGAGAAAATTTTAAAAATTATGCATGCATATTTTCAGTGCATGTTTCAGGAGTCCAGGTTTAGCCTCCAAAGCGATAGTAGGCGTATTTTGCTTTGTAGAGAACCTGGAACTCGTTTTCATCCATCACACATCCATGAAAGAGATGCATACGGATCAGGCAGCGTCTGTGTTTGGGGTGGTATCTCTTTGGATGGACGCACAGACCTCCATGTCTTTCCCCGTGGAAATGTGAATACTCACACCTATAGAGATGACATCTTTGATGCTTATGTGCGCCCTTATGCCGGGGCAATAGGTGCTGCTTTCGTGCTACAAGATGATAACGCGAGACCCGCACAGGGCTCGCATCGTAGATGCTTATCTTGATCCGGAAATAATTCAGCGCATGGAGTGGCCAGCTCGATCACCGGACCTGAATCCTATCGAGCACATTTGGTAAGCTTTAGGACGACCTATAGCTGCTCTCAATCCTTCTCCTAGGACCCTAGCCACGCTTTCAACTGCTTTGCAAGAGCAATGGCTCTCACTTCCTACCGAACTTATAGACCGCATAATTGACAGCATCACACATCGCTTTATGTGCTTTATTGCTTCTTGGGGGGATCTAACGCCTTATTAAAAGTACTTTTCCTATGCCAAACTGACACACCCGATTTGTTTAATGTATACATATGCTAGTGTCTATAACACTATAATTGTCTGGCGATTATTTTTATGCTATTTTATACCTAATTATGTGTCGTATAATATGTATCAATTTCATTAAATTCTACGCCTAACTTTTTGAGTAATCTCTATTTTTGTGACTTTCTTTAATTTTTGATAACCAGTGTATATGTATATATATATATATATATATATATATATATATATATATATATATATATAAATGTTCGACCATTAATTTCCCAGACTGATCTGATAACTCCAGAAAATATTACATGAAATACATACCCATTTAATATGATTCGAAGTAACGCTCGATTGTATAACTTTCGGAAACCACTTTCAAAGACCTCTTTCGGAATGCTCTTTAGTGTGGATTTCACCGTTTCTTGATTGCTCCAACATCCTCTTGTTACCTTCAGCAAATTGGCCCAGCATGAGGTCGTGGAGATGTAGCATCCTCCATTTACTCCGAACTTGGGAACGGAAGACTTTTTCTTGTTTCCAAAACTGAAAGATTTACTGAATGGAACAAGAATTGAGGATATCGAAGCCATCAAGGAAACGGTGACATCGAAATTAAAGAGCATTCCGAAAGAGGAATTTAAAAGTTTTTTCCAAAACTTATACACCCGAACATAGAAGTGCTTTAAGGCAGGTGGGAGTTACTTCGAAACATATTAATTGGGTATGTATTTCATGTAATATTTTCTCGAGTTTTTAGATGAGTCCTGGAAATTAATGGCCGCACCTTGTATATATATATATATATATGTGATAATATTACTAACTACCTATAATCACCCATTCTGTACTTCATCTCTGTCCTGGTAACCCCCCCCCCCTTCTTGTCTTGGCGTAAACGCTTCGCCTTCCCACATACTAACTTCCTTCGCCAATTCTGGCAACCTCTTTGACCTAATTCAATTTTGGCGCTTTTTGCGGTAGACACTGGACTGGCTCGAAGCGAGTAAGATGTGTTGCTTTACTGTTTAATAAATTAGTTTATTCCTGAAGATGACTTTATTATTTTCCGGCCACGATGTAAACTACTATTTCATGAGATGTCCATCCGGAACATTTCATATAATATATGTATATATATACATATATATATAGGGTAAGTATGCCGAATATGAGACCCCTTTTCATTTTCATATATAACTAGGAAAGTAAGTGAGGGATTATAGTACCAACTTGATATCCTGTTTAATACATATATTTTACTACATATAACAATGACAGAAAATGAAAATAACCTTTCAATTTTCTTGTAGGAAATTATAAACACAAGTGTTCCATTTTTTGGGGTCTGAAAATGGTAGTCCTAATACGAGACCCCCATTCTACAACTCTAAAGATAAATTAGAATGACTGAAGAGTTTGTAAAAACAAAACTGTGCACAATAATTAGATAACAGTTACGTATATACACTAATAGATTAAAATGAAAAGTGACATTTTAAACAAATTAGTGGGTTTACACTACAGGTTTTCTTTACTTTTTGTTTTTAGATTCAAACTTTTCTCATTCTATACAAATAAAAAGTTCGTCAGCTCCACAATTTTCATGGGTCCACCTGAAATCCCTTATACATTGACACCACTGCTCTCCCCATTTGTCTTCAGAAAATAAACAAGCACAAGAAAAGCATTAAGCGTCGTTTTCATTAACTCAATCATCACTGCTGTCATGGAGAGAAAGTTTTTCACCATCTTCAATTGGGCTGAGATCATCATAGCTATAATTAGCTTATTCATTCTCTGTTTTTAACTAGTGTTGTATTTTCATCCTTCCTTAATTTTCCCCTTCCTGTAGGGACTCCTTTGCCTTTCCTTTTCCCTTTATTGCTTCCTTATTTTTTTTCTTTTTTACCTTGATCTCCTTTTCCTTGTTAACTTTTGATTTATTATTCTTTAGGTCTATTCCTTTCTTTCTTTTAGGCAACAAATTTTTTTTCTGAATATGCTTCAGTTCTTTTATTATTGCTAGCAATCAATTTAATTTTATAGGGTGATGATGTGATAATATCGGCTTTACGGGCCTCTACTTGGTTTTTGAGGTGTTTTTCTCAGGTAACGTAGACAAGGGATTTATTTCTTCAGGAGTCACAAAGAACTGGTTTGAACTTGCTGTTTGATCAATATTTTCCACATTGTCACCGCTGCTACATGGTGGGGATTTCGCCTGGGCGTCGTTGCATCTGCAACTTCAGAGGAAACAAGGCTGCGAGAGTGAAAACTAAAATGCCTTATATGAGACCCTATATCATATTAGGCATTCTTTGGGGTCTAATATTGGGCACGACCATGTTGTTGAACACATCAACGAATTTTTTAGGTTAGGATTGACGTTAGCTTAACAACAACAGGAATGTTTACACTCCACATTTATAGCTACCTATCCAATACTAACAGTTTTAATAAGAGTCTTACCTTGAAGGTGAAAACAGCCAATGAAAATAGCGATGCAAAAAAGTCGACGAGCACACATTCAGGAAAAAAATACTGCACCTTTGTGTGCGCTTGCAAACACTCGACTGGATCACCGATTACGAATTATGCAATAGACTACTGTTTTACGCTCCAGTCGCCAGGTGGCAGTACTTGATACGTCCTGTAAGCTGGGGTCTCATATTCGGCATACTTACCCTATATATATAAAGTATGTAAATATGGGATTGTAGCTGGGGGTGGGGGTAGGTTCGATTCGCATCCCGACTAACGCCATTAAATAACATCGTGTCAATGTTGTATAGGGGCACGTTAAATCTGTAGACCGTAAAGTCTGCCAACGAGGTCAGAGAGGGTTGTAGATGGTACAATCCCCCAGATTTTGACCGTATGGGGTCCTCCGTGTGGGATCCAAACTTGAGGTAGCACAAGGGGGTTGTGATGCGAATGTTTTCCGAGACAAGTGCCCCGCGTTGTCAAAGAGATAGAACAACAACAACCTATTTTATCCTTTCTTTTTTAAAGAACTAAATGGATTTTACTCATATTTTTAAAGAAACTGAATAGTCACTAGTTCAAGGAAAATAAGGAATGTTCCAGAACATGAATGATTTTGGACATTGCGAGGATGTAATATTTGAAAAAAATATTTTGGCTACTAATTATGCTTGATTGTCCATGCTGAAGAAAAAGCATACAGAAATAAATAATTTGGAGTTTGGAGACATTTGTATCTGCAGTTGAATCTACAACTGAATGTCCAATTGAATTTCTTTATACAGAGACAAAAAATTATTTATTCCAAGGATCCTTCTGGATCCCGGGATATCATCCCAGAATAATAAAAATATCGTTATTAAAATATCGTAAAAAGTCAGTCTAAAATAAAAATATCGTTTAAAGTTTGTTAAAAGAAACCCAACTGTTAGCCTGAGGCAAATCTGTGCTCTAAAATATCGCTTTAAAAATTTAACTTCCATATTTATTCTTTATAAATGCAAATAATGATACGTCAAGAAAAGCGATGGAAATAATTACTTTCCACTTCGAAAAATAATAATTGTTATTGGAGGCGATATGTAGAAGTTGACAAAAAAATTTCTGGCTCTCTCTCTCTGATCCCGTCAGGCATGCATGAATTTATTAAATATTTATGCAACTCCAATAAAAGCAAAAACCGCAGCAATCTTTGTTTATTTTTCATTAAAAATTTCGTGACTTCGAAGGACAGCAATAAATTAATTTTAAGTTACATAAGAGGCGTATGTGAAAAAAAGAATATTCAAAGTCTAGACATTACTTAATATCTTAATATGCATTAGCCTTAGAGACTTCTGTTGACGTTTATTGCTTTTCTGATAATTTGTTATTATTAAGGCTTACGTTGAAATGGCTATTTGGAGCAAAATTTCGAAATTTTCTTTATTCCTCTATTTCAAAGGCCAATCTTTTAGGATTCTGAAACTTCTTTACTTTTGTTCGTGCGATCATTGGATGAGAACGTATGGCCAATTTAAGAAACCGAAAGCTATATTAAAAGATCTGAAGCAGTATCTCTAAATGCATTATCTAGAAAACTCATTTTTTCAGTGACTTTTGTAAACGAGAAAGCTAATAATTTAAAAAGTTTTCAATAAATTTTAATGAATTGTGCTGTAGTGTTTTGCGTATCACTAACTATGTTTTGACCTAAAAGCTAAGATATATGTGTTAATTGAATCACTCCACAGGCACCTAATAAAAAGATAATTTAAAAAAATCAGTGTTGTTTTTAAACTTTTTTTGGTATATTTCAGTGATTTTGGGAAATATTATAAAACTTTTACTTCAGACATAGAAGGTATAACAGAGAAATACCTTCTATGAGGAAGGTATTTCTCTGTTATAAATTTGATGATGTTTTTTTTTTCAAAAACATCATCAAATTAAAAAAAAAAATCAAATGAATATGTATTGCTATCCCTTACCTTCCTACTCTCTTAATACCCCCCGAGAGGGATCGTTAGGGGTACGTAAATTTCGCATAAAAAATATCGAAATTTCGCAAAAAAAATTACGGTATATAAAATTTCGCATTTATTCGCACACACACACACACACACACACACACACATAAATATATATATATATATATATATATATATATATATATATATATATATATACATTCAAAACTTTCGCATTCATTAAAAAAATCACAATAATTACCATGATTTAATTAACTCGCTTTGTATGGATGAATAAAATAAGTAGGAATTTATATGGATGAATAAAATAGTAGTATACAATATAAAGGAAATCAAAATATATTTAGTTGAATGGAGTGTAGGGTTGTTCCGAATCCTCACCTGATGGCGCTACTGCGCGAGCCTATATAAAAGAACCGTAAACGCCCTCGGGCGTGTCTTCTAAAGAGCTAACGTCCTCTATCTTAACTTGCTTACTTATTTTAATTCTTAAAACTCCTCCCTTCCTGTATATTCACCATCCCCCTAGACTTTACTATAATCTCGGTGCGAATGTATTCAACTAATCACATCGACGTGCTGTGATAGGCTGGCACAGTGGTAGAGCGCGCTGCTCCTATACTTTGGTCCCCGGTTCGATCCCGGGGGATGCTTTTTATGTATATAATTCTAAATAATTGAAATTTATTCTTTTAATTCTTATTATAATTTTAATTTTACTTATTTGAAGAGGGCTTAATTTTATATTTTTACCACTGTTGAGCACATATTTTCTGATGCACATATCTTGCTACTGGAGGTAAAGTCGTTCGACCATGGCACTCCAAGAATCTGTATATACCTCGCTACCTCGCTACCTCAAGGCAGGAAAAGGCCTAGAGCCATCCGGTTCTCTTTTTCAAGTATTGTTTGCGACGTTTTCTTTTTTCGCTTAAAAGATATAACAAAAATAACAAAACAACAATATAATAAAACAAAATAAAATAAAAAATAAAAAATATATATTTGGCTTGCCAAGGCAAAAAACATCATCAAATATAAAAAAAAATCAAATGAATATGTATTGCTATCCCTTACCTTCCTACTCTCTTAAATGCGCAACTTTGCATCGATCGTAAACCATCCAAATTACTGTCCATGCAAGTTGCTTGCTCACTTTGCCAACTACGAACTCACGGATCCTGAGCGCACCAAACACTTTTCTCCTTTTCTCTACTTTCTGACTAATCATGGTTCCCCGCTGCTTACTCTCTGACAGCTTGCACTAGAGGGCGTGGCCCAGGAAGTGCAGTTAGACCCATTTTCTTATGGTCCACACTTGCTGCAAAAGTAATAAGGACGCTGCGCTATTTCAATCTGCGTCTTATCGGCGTTCCAGTACACATTTTCACGGTGATAGGCGTCAGCGGCAGTCCCTCGTTTGCCAACGAACCGAGATGGATCGTTAAGGGTACGTAAATTTCGCAAAAAAATTACGGTATATAAAATTTCGCATTTATTCGCATTTATTCATTAAAAAATCACAATAATTACCATGATTATATTAATTCGTTTTCTTGTTTGTGTGTGTGTTTGTCCAGTACAAATCTTGCAATCGATTTTTAACTAACTTCCGACTAGCTAGACATTTGAAACTTTTAGAATAGCTCAGAACGCAATGACAATGCATTATTTTAATACTTTTAGCCATCTTTAAGCAGATTTGAATTCAGTTTCAGTTAATTTGTTTTGTAGACTGATGCAGCCATCTATCAGCCGGGATGGTCTTAGATAAGCAATTATGTTATTAAATTATAACTATTATTACCTAATTTTGCTTAAAAAGCCGTTTATTACCAGATTTCGCCGAAAGTAGTAAAAAGAATAATTTTCGCATTTATTCGTTCATATCGGCAAATTTCGCATTTATTCACGTCTATTTCGTAAATACGAAAATTACGTATCCCTATGGATCGTACACGCGCCCAAATATTTAAGAAGAAAGTTGTTTTTCATACTAGTGTAAAGTACGTAAATCGTGAAATTGAAATTAGAAAAAGGAAGTACTGGATTCATCCATACAAAGCGTGATGTACTTGAAGGGAACTTTTAATGTATGCTTGATGGATCTCAGGGAAGATGATGACAAGTTTTTTAATTATTTTCGAATGTCAATTCGATTCTTTGACGAATAGCCGGTCGAATCAGCGACGCACTTCAAGGAAAAGTAACCTGCACGAGATCTCTCATACCACCCTTGGAGATGCTGGGCAGTAACATTGAGGTACATAAAGACTTCATATTTACATTATAGGTTGTTTAAAATAATGTAATCTTATGTGTAAGATGCCTACTGGCATGGTGCATAAATTATTTCAAATATATTACCTTTTCAAATAGATTCTTTGAGAAGGAAAGAAAATTATAGATTATTTATTTATTTTTATTATTTTTATTGACAATAAGCGCATCAGCATTTTGTAATTATCGCTATTTTCATTATTATTTGAACAATATTTTATTTAAATGTATAATGCACAGAATTGCAAAGTATAACAATAAAAAAGTATAAATAATATGAAACAAAAAAAAGTCATTAACACTACATCTAATCCACATTTTCATTAAACATCGAGTAGAGAGACTTCGCAAGCTCGATAGGAGATAGGACGCTGCGGCAGATGTGCAGTCTCCTATAGACAAATGAGTACTGCCAGCTATCGGGTTACAGGAATGTGACGCGCGTCCCACAGAACCTGCGGCAACCTCGATAGCTATCAGGAGTGACGCTGGCGTAAGATAGGTATCGGCGGCACGTGTTAATCCAATAGAAGTTGCTCTGCATTTCTTCTTATCGGATTGAAAATGACGCAGCTTCCCGATTACTTTTGCAGCAAGTGTGCACCGCCACTAAGGCACTGGTTACTGTAGCCTCTGTGGGTGAGCTCTCGCTGTGAGTGAAAATGTAAGCTGAACCGCCAGAAGAAGGCAGACGGGGAAATAAATATATTTTTTTGTTTGCTTGTAGATTTGCCCTCCGTTTCATGATACATAACGGCCGGGAAGTAGAAGTACAAATTTTTTTTGTGTGTTATAGTGCCCACAGATTTCTACGGAAAACTTAGTTTGATTTGCATTTATTCTATTGAATTATGTTGTGTTTCTACACTGATGGTGTAAGAAATTAAGAGAATTTGCAGACTTGGTTGGTTATCTCTAGAACTACTGTACAGATTTAATGAAATTTGATATGTACCTACATTGATACAATACAAAACAAATAACTATTCAATAATTTTAATACACAGGGATGATTGTGCCTAACACTCGTTGGAGTCGGAAGGAATAAAACAGCGGTTTTTTTTTCTTGGCAATGGCTAGTTGCTAGCGTAGTTAGTTTATGTATAGTTTTTTCTTCGTAGTTTTGAAGCCGCATTAAACTGCAGACAAATGTTAATTATATAAGTAAACAACTGGATATATGATTTATTGTGTGTCGTAATGTCTTCGCATCGTTAAAGCAATCGTTAAAGCAATCAAGTCTAATCCATCGTTAAGTTCGCGTTGACTAGAAATTATAAACTAATTTTAGTGATGAAACATTTCCTAAAATATATTTTTCCTTATCTAATTAAGTAGACTAAAATTCAATATACTCTCCCTTACACTTGTTAATTCAAAGAGAGAGTATGGAAATAAGCAGCTTGCATTAATGACAACAATCAAAGAGTTATTAGTGAAAATATCGAAAAGCGGGAAATAAATTGCTCAAGAGAAGAGTACCGCTGAAGTATTCAACCATATTCTATTCTTGTCATTATTAGGAATTCCTTATTATCACAAAAGCAAGCTTGCATAATTCTACTAATCAAATTTAACTGCACATATTGAGACCCTTCTGAATAAAATTACTCAGTGTTAAATTGAATGTGATTTCGAAAGGTGTCTTCATAATTCCCGACTCTATACAATGTATGAAAATAAGTCTATTGACTGTTTAAAGTGAAGAGTGGTTCAATGAAATTACTATCGCTGAGACCTTTATGAGTTTAAATAAATTAGTACGAATAAGTTAGGGAGAACTACAAAAGGAAAATTTTAAATAATGCAGTCGCACTAAATTCTTGAATTATCTCTAATTGGCCCTAATTGAGGTGAAGTCTGAAAGAGATAGCTTCAATGCGAATCTTAATTTACGATATGCTTGTTACGATATGAAATGTAAATTTCAGTGTTTAAATATAAATGTGATAAACAAATTATGAATTCGTCTCGTAAATTCCCATTTTCCTGTTTTCATCTAATCATTCGACAAGTATACTTTTATTTCTGAATTTCATCTAAAAATTACGTCATTGTTGGATTATTTTTCCTGCCTTCTCACCACTTTAGTGCATTATTTGTGTTGTTTGCGTTTCCTGGTGATATCCTTGCGAAGGTTTGAGGACATACATTTCCCCGCCCCCTGTTTATCTGACCCACTAATCCCCATTCATATCGCCAATCATCGACACCGAAGTTCCACGAAGTTCTGAAAATTCAGCCGTTCCCCATACTTCGAATTGTATGATGACCTATGCATGAACAGTCCATAAATACAACCATGTGTATTGATCACCGGCCTGACGAAGGACTAGTTTGTTAGCTGTAAACGGTTGCGGATTTTAAGTCTTAATCTTTATTTGAAGATGCTGTGTGTGTGCCTTTTTAAGGTCCACCATCGTTTACTGACAATGATAACACAACTGGACAATTTTTTTTCTTACCAGATGGTGGTGATCGATCACCGAATTTTGTATTTGCAAATGGTTCTTCTAACCGATTTAGCTTGACAGCTTGACACAAACTTTGACATAATATGACTTTCATATGATGCATTAGCAAGGCACCTGAGAGCAGAGTTTCATATCCTCGATAAGGATAATTTATGTGGCTATATTTCCCGTTCTTAGGGTAAAGTAAAGAATATATATATATATATATATATATATATATATATATATATATATATATACATTATGGGACCCGGAAATGCCACTACCTAGCGCGTTCCCCACAGCGATCCCGTCGGACGAAGGAAGGGAGGATAGAAAGAAAGGGGATCTCCCCGAAGGAAGGGGAGATAAGGTTTGGAGGCGATAGAGAGCGGAGGCTCTCGGGCGCCAGAGTTGAAGGGATGAGTTACTAGGAGAGACCGAAGAGACCCCGGAAATTTGGGCCTAGCTTGTTAGCTACCGTGCCGAATGGGGGTCGATAGTAAAGCTCCCGTGTTGAGGAAGTCTGAGTGACTTCAAGGAGTCCAAGTTGGTGAGTGCTTGGCAATATTGTCATTACCCTGAGAGGTCAACCATTATATGTTAAATGTTATATGTGAATTGTGGTGTCAACTAAATAACGTCTGTGGTTATTGTTATTGAGGAGACTATTCATGAGTCATCCTGAGTCTTGTGTTAATGTGGAGTGCTAGATTGTTATACCAGACGACTTGTTAGGATAATCTAAAGGTTGCACCCCATATATATATATATATATATATATATATATATACACTGGGTGGTTATAATTAAAGTTCAACTTTGAAATGGTTATAAAAGGAAAACTACTGGACCAATGTTATCAACTTGGTAATAGCTTAAAGGAGCTCATGGGAATTTCTTTTCCACCCAAACGTTCAAGAACTCACCACCAGGGGGAAATGGTGCTGTATGCAATATTGTTAAACGAAATAAGGGTCGGAATCTAACTTAATCTTTTGTTACACGGGTTTAATATTTTGTATACCCTTAAGAAACATTGACATAACAAAATTACCATTTAAAGTGAGTGCATTCCGGAAATCGTTTTCTTACAGATCGCTAATTTGATTTTCCAAATAGAAGTGAGCCTGTTGTCAGAGTTCTCATTGTTACGAATTGACAATGTCTCTAACCATGCAAGACCGTGCTTTTCTCGTTAAATGTTATCATGAATGCGATAGCAATGAACGGCGTGCTTTGCAAAGGTATCGTTCAGTAAGAGGAATACGCCGAGGGCCAATGACACTACAGGGTTTCAGGAAAATGATGGCAAAGTTTGAAGCCACGTGTTTGTTATCTGTTGCACCTGGGAGGGGAAGGAAACCTGCTTCTGTGGAAACCTAGGAGCTGTTGCCTTAGCAGTGGAGGAAGCAACAATGGAAAGCACCCACGGTACGTGCAGCGTACGTGCTGTCGCACGTCGAATGGACGTACCATGGAGTACGGTGTACAAATTGTCCGAAAAGTGCTACAGTTATACCCATACAAAATCAAACATTTTCAAGAACTTAAACGTAACGATCCTGCTGCAAGAGAATCTTTCGGTTTGGAATTCCTTGCACGGATGGAAATGGACGAACATTGGCCATGGAACATTTGTGGACAGATGAGGCCCATTTTTACCTAAATGGCGATGTCAACACCCCAACTGCAGGTTTGGGCCAAACAAACCCCTCATGTTATCTACCAGTTCCAATGCATTCTCCTAAAGTCACCGTTTGGTGTGGTATGACAGCTAGTTTCATAATTGGACCATTTTTCTTTGAAGAGCAGTCGATAACTGGACCTGTTACATGCACTGTGACTGCAGCTCGCCTAGAGTCAATGTTAAGATGTTTCGTGATAACGGAACTCCAGCAACGTGGCATTTTAGACACCACGATGTTTATGCAGAGCGGGGCCCCACCGGACTTTGGTACATGTGTCCACACTGTAACTTAAGCAACATTTCACGAATGAACGGATTATAGGCCGAAACTTCCCCACCAATGGCCACCCCGATCACCAGACCTCAACCCTGTGACTTATGGCTATGGGGTTACCTCCAAAGCACTGTTTATGATGATAATCTAAAGAATTGGCGGAATTGAAAGATGCGATACACCAACATGTCCGTAACATTCCTCCTGATATGCTAAGAGCTACTGTTGAGAATGCAGTAATGCGAATCAACTTGCTTTCGGAAAATGGTGGACGCCACATTGAACATGCTTTGTAACACGTTTCAAAAAACGATTAAACACATTTTAAACCGATGTCTTCATGTCTTATTTCGCTTAACAATATTGTATACAGCGCCATTTCCCCCCTGGTGGTGAGCTTTGAACTTTATTTTGGCGGAAAAGAAATTTCCATGACCCTCCTTTAAACTATTACCAACATTGATAACATTTGGTCCAGTAGTTATCCCTTAACATTTGGCCCAGTAGTTTTCCTTTTATGACCATTTTAAAGTGGAACTTCAATTATAACCAACCTGTATATATATATATATATATATATTATATATAGATATATATATATATATATACGGTGGTTATAATTAAAGTTCCACTTTGAAATGGTCATAAAAGAAAACTACTGGACCAAATGTTATCTAACTTGGTGATAGCTTAAAGGAGGTCATGGGAATTTCCTTTCCGCCAAAAAAAGTTCAAAACTCACCACCAGGGGGGGAATGGAATGCCGAAAAACTAACCAAGTTGGATTAGATTTCTTAGGAGGATGTAGAAAATTCAAAACAAAACAGAATCACATAGAAATGTATCACGGAAACGCAAACCTGGTCAGCTAGAGGATAAACAAAGATGCAGAGATATTTCTGATTAAGTAACCAACGTCCGATTAAGTAAGCAGCGCCCTTTAGCTGTCAGGTTTGCGATTACGTCATACATCCCTATGTCATTATTGCTCGTCTTGATCATTCCTCTGAATTTATCGGTCGAATTCCGCAACACCCTATATATATATATATATATATATATATATATATATATATACACTGCTCAAAAAAATTACGGGAGCAAGCAAAGAAGTTAAGAAACCGTGCGAGACAGCCACGTATTGCATAAAATGGATAGTACAACGCGTAACAACGCGGAATACAGAAAAAAAGACGTAAAAAATTTGTAATTAAGCTTAATTCTTTGAAAATATGGTAAAAACATGAAAAAGATGATTTAGGGCAACAATTTGGTTACATGTAAACGATAAAAAAATATTGTTTAGAAATGATGCAAGATTTTTAATATGACATGTGGTCTCCTCGAAACAGCTAAGACTGCTGCACACCTGTTTTCCATGTATGCCATGATGTTATCGATAAGACTTTGGGGGAATACTGTTCCACTCCTCAAGAAGTGCAATCTCCAAGTCTCGGAGAGGTAAAAGGAGGCCTTGGTCTCGCAGCAATGCGTCGTCCGAGCATGTCCCAAACATGCTCGATTGGATTCAGGTCAGGAGAGCACGCTGGCCATTCCATACGCTGTATTGTTTCAGCTTCAAGCATGTTCTCCACAAGACGAGCTGTATGCGGTCTGGCATTATCATGCTGGAAAACAAAGGAATCTCCAATGGCTGCAGCGTAAGGTATGACATGAGGTCTCGGTATCTCGCCTGCATACCTTCGGGCCGTCAAAGTACCATTTCCGAATGAGATGCAGGTCCTACGTCCACCTATGCTGATTCCATCCATACCATAAAACCAGCTCGTCTGTATTGTGAACCTTTCACGAACGAATGTGGGGTTATTTCGAGTGTCCCTTTCCCTCCATACCAAAACACGCTGGGTGTCACACTCCATTCAGACTGAATCGGTACTAGTCTGTAAACAGCACTTGGCTCCAATCATGTTGCTCCCAATCTCGATGTTCAGCAGTCCATCTTCTTCGGGCCGACGGTGGCGTGAGGTCAATGGAAAGCAGACCATTGGCCTACGTGCATAGAGACCTCCCTGATGAAGCCTATTACGTAGTGTTGGCTGGACACCCTCTGTCCTGTTGCTAAGAGCAACTGCCTTTGCAGCTGAGTAGCATTGTCTGTTCTGTTTCGACGAGCTGTTAACAGTATATACCGGTCATCAGTTGCTATAGTGGTGCGTGGCCGACCTTGCCCAGGTCGACGTCTAACATTCCTGTTTCTTGGAATCGTTTCCATAGCCTTGCAACGACACTTCTGGCGACTCCAACAGCGTCCGCGACACTACGTTGTGTTTGCCCGTATTGAAGTCTGCCTATAATGCGCCATGCTATGGATTCCGATAAATCACATTGTTGAGACATTTTCAAGTCACCTTTTCCTCAAAAGAATAACTGAGCAATCGAATTTCACAGTTAAGGCAGTGATACGTTTCTGCAACATCCCGATTTCCACCCTTATGTTCTTTTCCTGGTTTTTGACGTCATGAACTTTGATTTGCATATGAAATTTTCTTCTTCTGTTTCCTGCTATTGATTAAATTATGGATGATTATTTTATGTTACTTATCGGTGTAAGTATTTGCGTAATTTCGTTAAAACCACGTGCTTCCCTTAATTGTTTGAAGCAGTGTATATATATATATATATATATATGCTAAGCATTAATTGAGAAAATTTACAGGGGGCTTCAAAATAACTAATTTCTAGCGTTAAAAGACATGATTATTCATAGTAAATCAGATAACACGCGTCTACGAATGCATAAGCAAAAGGAGTTATAAATAGAGTTGAAAGGCCTTTGGGGGAATCAAGAAAGGAGAATCGCAGGCATCATTGCGTGGGGAGTTGTTTTTGGAGTTTAGACTGGGTTTCGCGTGAACATTAATTGCAGAATAAGCAAAGATTCTTCTAGAAAGTTCGGCAGACGTCATAATGAGCATGCGCGATAAGGTTGGATGCCTTGAGGAACAATAGAGTTTCGGGAGAGCGGGATTAGCATTGAGATTGATCGGTCACGCATCGCGGGGATTCAGATGATTACTTGGAAAACTAAATTATGTGAGGATTGAATTGAGGGTAGTTACTAATAGTTAGAATAACTTTTTTCGATTTAGTTAATATGTAATCATTTACCACGGCCAGTGTTCTGACTGCAATATTATTAATAAGTATTAGAGAGTAATTAAGAGGGATTTACGATATAAAGAGCACGCTTCGAGCCCATTTTAACAGGCCCGCCATATATATATATATATATATATGTGTGTGTGTGTGTGTGTGTGTGTTTGCTGTGTAAAGAGCGTCCTGTCCAAATTGTAATTTTGAGAAAAAGGGGATTGCAAAAAAAAAACGGCTTTTATAAGTCAGTTTTTTTTAGTTTAATTTTAAATTTTTTAAGTAAATTTTTCTAATTTTATTTTTGTTGAGTATAGAGTGTTAAGTCCTTGATTGGGACATGACCATTTGAACACTAACATATTTGTGTTTAGTTTCACATATCCCAAATTTTCCGTGAAGAAAAAAAAATATTTAGCAGGGGAATTGAACTAAGCTTTCTGTACCGTAGCCCTTGATTTTTCAAACATGCCTGGTTTGATAATTTATTTTAGCCCATTTTGGACTTAACACCCTTTGCACTACAAATATATATATATATATATATATATATATATATATATACAGGGTGTCCATAATTAAACTTCCCTACTTTAAAGGTGTCTACAGCCGAAACTATTGTTTAGAAAGTTATGAAATTATGTGTAGGACATTTTGAAAGGATGGGAATTTGTTTGAGCAAATAAAATATTAGTTAAAATTTTCACCACCAGAGGACGTTTTTTGATGAATTACACATTTAGCGAACATTTACTATAGTTAAAAAAATGATTACAACAAGACATGTTTAACACGACGGCCATCATTTTCAGCTACCATTTGAAATCGTAAGATAGCATGTTCTACAGTTGACCGCAGTGTGTGCGGGGAAATGCTGAGAACATGTCGTAAAATGCTGTCTTTCAGAACAGGTATAGTTCTTGATTAATCAAGACTGACTAGATGTTTCACATGCCCCCAAAGCCAAAAGTCGCATGGGTTGCGGTCTGGGAGCTCCATCTGGTAATCGTAACGATAACATTCTGATTAATAATAGCAAGCACGCTGAAAACAAAATCTCCATGGAAGTTTTCTAGGTTTTGTAACAGCTTCTGCTCTATAGTCGACAAAAACTAATTTGCATATTTGTTTCTTCTTCGTGTCCTTCAAATCTTTTGTTCGAAAATTAGTTATCGAACAAGTTTCCGATCGACTTTTCAATCACTTTAACTCCAGAATTACGGCGGCGGTCATTTTACCAATTTCCAAATCCAATTTCCAATAGCATAACTTTTTATTTTCTTATGTATATTATGATAATTTTTGACTTTTCCTAAAACCTTACGAATATTACGTAGTTGTATTTTTGTTATTTTAAGTAATTATTTTTGCCAATATTACTCAGTATACCTAGAATTACGGCTAGCGGTCAATTTGACCTCGTATACAAAATTCTATTTTTTATGTTATTTGCAATGTTTTCTTGGCTATTTACGGTATGCTGATAGATAAATAGATGCACTTCTGGCGAGGATGGTCGTGTATTTCTTGGAAGGGGTAATGAGGGGGTCGAGGGGAGAGGGGAGGCTGTAAAAATAGCTGTTTGGTATTTTCTCGCGTTATTTGACTGCGCATTTCCTTTGTGTTATAAATGTTATCTTTTAACGGACACAGTTCGATTTGGATTATTTCAGCGTTCTGACGTGCGTATTTTATTTAGTGTTCTGACCAACGTGACTTGCGTATCATAATCGCGTAGAACTGTTGGTAGAAAATACCTATCTCAGGAAGATGCATTGAAAGTTTTAGAAATATTTCGTATGCTGATTTTGGTTCTGAAATTGAACCTGGTGAAGATGTTCATACCGAAATTGATTTTTCCGACGAAGACTGGGTTGTTCCTGCTGAACCAAGCGAATCCATTCCTCTGATGTGGAATGTATTGAAGAAACAGAAAATAAATGTAAACATTAGGTCAAGGAAATATTTCTTTTCCTGCTACTAGTACAGTTTCCAAAGTGAAATCAGTGGTAGTAGTTCAGATCCAGAACGTGGTCAAGGGCGGCAAAAGAGATCTCGAGAACAAGGAAGACGCATCCAAATTGTTGAAAACCAAATAGATGAAGAAACGGCAAATGATGGCTCAGTTTCCTAAACAAGAAATATTTCGACAAGTGTCACAGAGAGACGTCCGAAGCAGAACGTCTTACGAGCAGTAGCTGGACCAACTTCGTACGCCAAGAGGAAAATAATTGATGGCAACCCAAGTAGTGCGTGGGAGTATTTATAAATGAAAAAAATATTGCGTCATATACAACAACTAGCATTATTGCCCGGCGTTGCCCGGGTAGATATATAGATATAAAATTTTCATGCATCAAAAAAATACTGGGCTGCACCCCCCGCAAATAAACACTTCGCCCTCCTCCCCCCAATGATCCCCAGACCAACTCTCAATACACCCCTCAGAACAACCTCTTTTCCCCCGCGTATCGAATTCGACTGGTTGTGGTAAGGGGCTGTATCCACATTTAAGAGGTGCGCTTAGGGGCACAAAACATCATTAAAAATTATTTAAAAAAAACTAATTGAGCCCCAAATTTCGTTTTTCCTGATTTAAGTTTCTCGGGACTTAAACATTAACTCTGCCGAATTTGGTCCGGTGGGTGAAACAGTCTATGATCTATAGCGGACAAACAAACAGACAATCTCTTTTATATATATAGATGCACTGAAGAAGATGCACGAAAGAAATCCCAGATTCCAAATTGGTGTTTGTCACTCGATGAATTAGATGCTTTCATTTCACTACTGTATGCTCGTGGGGCTTTGGCTGAAAAAGATCTTTCTGTTTTGAGTTTATGGTCCAATTCCTGGGGACCGACATTCTTTGCTGAGACAATGGCTAAGGATAGATTCCTTGACATTATGAAGTACTTGCGCTTCGATATGAGGTCAACCATATCACAAAGACTGCAAACATTTGCTCTAGCTTCAGATGTTTGGAATTCTTTTATAGAAAATTGCATCATGTGTTCCAAACGAGGTGTAAATATTACAGTGGATGATCAACTGTTTCCCATGAAGACTCGATGCCGATTTATTCAGTATATGAGTAAAAAGCCCGATAAATTCGGCATTAAATTTTGGCTTGCTACTGATGTGCAGTCAAAATATTAACTAATGGATATACGTATGTAAGAAAGGATGAATCTAGGCCAGCTGGAGAAACAGTAGGTGAACATGCAGGATTTTTGCTTGCTTGAACCATACTATAACACTGGAAGGAACCTGACAACGGACAATTTCTTTACTTTACTGAAATTAGTTACAAGAAATGAGAAGCGTAGGTATAAGGCTGTGTTGGCACAATCAATCGATCAAAGAGAGAAGTTCATCATTCTTTCCAAAAAAAAAAAAAAAAAAAACTCGAGATGGGCCTATATTCTCGTAAGATTGCTGAGCGTGGCAATATAAAGCTTACGTCTTATCAGGGAAAAAAGAATAAAAACGTTCTTCTCCTGAGTACGCTACACCTAACATTGGAAATCACTTCTAATGAAAAGAAAAAACCCGAAGTTGTAAATTTTTACAATTCAACCAAATATGGAGTTGATGTTTTGGACCAGATGGCCAGAAAATACTCAATGCAGTCCTCATCTAGAGATTGGCCAGTTCAAGTTTTTTTAATATCCTTGATTTGGCTGCGATAAATGTATGGATAATTTACAAGGAGACAACTGGCAATAAAACCATCAGCCGCCGAGATTTTATTTTGAATACGTCTGAAGAGCTTCGAAAGATATGCATTTCATCAAAAAAACCCAAAACCTTCTATTTCTAACCAAAAGAGAATTTATTCTTGTGATACCATTACTCGTAAACGTAAACAATGCCAAATAAATGCATGCAAACGCAACAAAATATTTCACATTTGTGAAAACTGTAAAAAGTATGTTTGTAGAACCTGTATAGGTAAAATTAAGAAATCAGTAATTCTGTGTTCACTGTCAAACCGAGTAATGTAAGTAACAAATTTATTTCACTTTAAATAAATATATTTCGTAATGAAACTATTGTAATGGAATTTATTAACTGTTAACAAAATTTCAAAACATCTACACTAATTTTGACTGTCTTAGCCCTTTGTTATGTTGTATTATACTTTGTTTACTTGATTTTATTTGTAATTTATTTAAAATCAATAAAATTTTATATTTATAATCTTAATAATGCTTAATATTATATTTATTTTATATTTATAAGCTTTAATAATGCTTAAAATTATATTTATTTTACATTTATAAGATTTAATAATGCTTAATATCAGCAAAACGTACGCCTTTCCTTTTATTTGGGACAAGCGGTCAAAATGACCGCTGTTCGTAGTTAGAGGTATAGCGGAAAACGCCGTATGCTAGTGTTAAAGATTGTAAATTTAATGAGCATGAGTTATTGTGTTAGGTTGACCTGTGGATAAAGATATGGTGAAATCTTAAGTGTAAGAACCAGTCGTAAATGTGTAATTTATCAAAACGCCCTCTAGTGGGTGAAATTTGAACTAATATTTTATTCGCTCAAACAAACTCCCATCACTTCAATATGTCCTACACAAAATTTCATAACTTTCTGAACAATAGTTTCGACTGTAGGCAACTGTAAATTAGGGAAGTTAATTATGGACACCTTGTACATAATATGGTATTATTAATGTCGTTTAAACCGCCGTTTGCGTAGTGAAAAAGAAATTAATAATCAACGGCAGAAAGTTAATTATCAACATTTTACCAGAACTCCAATTTGCATGCTCACCAATATCTATTTGGTTTCCATTATTTACCAGCAGTTGCAGAGGAAGGAACGGTCATTAAATGCTTCGTATTCAGTTGAAGAAAACAGTGAAAAGTTTGAAAATTATAGATGAAGTGAAAAGTTTGTTATCTCATAAGGTTTTAATAAAATATCTTAAAGGAAACTTAAGTTGAACAGTTTCTACATCATTATGGGGAATCGATTTTTGAAGGAAATTTTTTTCCAAATTCTCACTAATGCTTTTGAGAACATAAATTTGATTAATGATCCAAATTTAAATTACTTTCGCAGGGAATTGGATGGAAATGTTATTTGCCATTAACAAGCATTAACAAAAGTCATTAACAAAAAATAAACTTTTTCAGGTAAAATTGGACTTATACAGTTTTAGATAGCTACTAGACTGGCCATGTGTCTTTTATAACCTGCTTAAAATAATTTAAGAATTTCTGCTAATTTTAATCATGCATCGAAACAGAGATTATTTTTAATAATTTTTATTATTGCATTATATATACAATTTGTATTATGACCAATTCAGAAACTGAAATGATTTATTCCTACTTTTTCTAAAGTAACCCCTCTTCGTTAATCATAGTCAGGATTTTTGTACGGCATTTTTTTTTTTTTCTACTTTCAAAACAAATGGAACGCTTTTCTCTGACGTTTCGCCACGCAGAAAAAATCTATTTAAACACTAGTTCCTTATAAAAAAATTAATAAAATAACGAAATTTTTAAATATTCCGGGAATTTTCTTTTAATGAATTAAATAAATAAAATAAATTTGGGAAAATGAGCTTTAAATTTATTTATATAAATTTTAATAGCATTTAATATTATTAAAATTATGCAAACTTTACAAATTAAAAAAATTAGTTGCTTACTTCTCTGTAAATTACTTTTCCTGTAAATTTTTAACTAGTAAAATGTTTATAATAAATTAGGCTTTATTTATTTTGTATTAGTTATTAATGCTTGAAAATATTCTTTAAAATGTTAATGTTAAAATTTTAATTTATATTTTCACTACTAATTTTTAAACAAATTGTTTAACGAAACTATTTAATTTCTTGTCTTTGGTTATCCTCACTTTTTGTAATACCCGTTAGTGTACTTAAATTTTCAATAGAGAGAAAAATCTATCGAAACTGTTTACAGAAAATCATCGTAAAACATTTTAAAATAGTTTTCATCCCTTCTTATAACTTAAAAATAATGGTAGATATTTTTATATCAAGTTCAAACCATCCATATGAGGAAAGGTACTTAATTTTTTTCTGAATTATGGTCACCCCTAAATAAATTATGCCACTTTTATGCCAACCTTCAATTTATGCAAACCTATTATTTTTTTTTCTTGATTAGTACATAACAGTAAATACATTACAGATATTTCTCGACTTACGACCGAAATAGTGACCAAGACATTGGTCATAAGTCGAGTTTCAAACAATTTTCTTTTTAAAATTTATGTACATACTAGCTGAATACCCGCAGTTCGCTACGGGGTACATTCAAATTAAATACAACGGTCAATGTATGCAATTAATGCGTATATATATATATATATATATATATATATATATATATATATATTATATATATATTTATATATAATATTTATAAAAAATAAATAAATATACACACACACACACACACACACATATATATATATATATATATATATATATATATATTAGGGCGGAGCTTAAAAAAGAGTTTTCGATTTTGTTTTTGCCCTAGTGCGGAAAAAGTTGGGTACAGGTGGGTAGGTCACTTATGCAAAGTTTTGTGAAAAACAAAAAATATCTTCCGTCATCATTTCGGCCGTGATTTTTGGCAGGTTTTTACCATACAATTAAAAATGTGTATTTTCATTGTTTTGTATGAAGCTGTTCGCTTTTTCTGAAATAAAATTCAGAAAAAACTCAGAACTCACCACAGGGAAGAGGCTGCATAGCGAGTTCCACCCGTGCCCACCCATCCACCCAACCATATCGGCACTTAACTCCTTTGCCCTTGCAGTTATTCGGGTTTTACTCAGTACTCGCATTTGGTTTCAAATGATAGCATAGCTTTTCTCGACCCTGTTTGGGTTCTAACTAAACAGACACGCTTATTTTTGGCTTCCCAGGTGTTGAGCTACAGACTAGCCACTGGAAATCAAATTTCTCAAATCATCTTTTGTCAATTGGGGGTTCCGTTAAATTACATTTTTGCCAATAAATAAGGTATGTATATGAAACTGCCTCGAAGTTGAGTGATGGAATGTTGTAGTGTCTGATTCCTTCCTTTTTTCCTTTCTTGCTCTTAAAATCCTACGTAGTCTAAGTTCTCGAATGGACTGTCTGTCGTCTGTGATCATTAACAAGATTTTGCTTCCGGGTGGCCGAAATAGCCATTTCTCTGGATAATGGGATCGACTACAGTCTTTAAATCTTTTTAAGATAGCGTGAGACGTTTATTGTCTTCCACATATTTCGTGGACCATACGTGCGATATGGATTTAATGTGACTGCAAACCACATAGGTGGGTACACTTTCATGATGAACTCTGCCAGAGTTTGAAGTTGGTTTGAAAGCTCTGACGAGCTAATGTGTAAAAGCTTTATTTGATTTGAAATTGTTAGCAAACGTGCATGAGACATTTTCGCAGGGTGCTTTTGTTGACAAACTTGATGAGCAGTTTCTATTTATGACAGCTTGACAAATATCCCAAAGCTATCGCTTGTGTGTGCTAAGATCCTTTATGTCGATTTTCGGAAATTTTAACAAATATCACAACTGGGAGGTTTTTACAATTTGCCAATGCTTTCCCAGTAGGACCAGAAAATGCATTAGGGACACTCGTTCTACCATCCAAATGCAGCACTATATGTCGGAGTGGCAACTCATTTGCGTGTAACTGGCACATAAACCAGTTCAAGGGGTACTGGTTTATTTCTCCAACGGCTTCCCCAGAAAGGCGAATCACGCCGATTTTATAGCAAGAATTAACAACTGTTCCATCGCACCCTATTGTTACTAGTTGATGAATGTCAATATTCTTATTCTCTATGAATTGCAGCATCATTTTAGAAATACTCAAAGCTGATGATGAGGTTAGTGCTATGTGTCCAAGGTACTTGCTTCCAGGTTCCTTAATCACTGTAACGTGTGCTTCCAGGAATGTTTTCTGGTACATCTTTCCCCCTACGCTCTGTTGCATTAGAGTTTTGTCCTTCCTTCCATCAAAATAAAGTCCCTTCAGTGGTTCCTGCTGTTTTTAATTTGATTGCTGATATTCTTTCCAAATTTTTTCCTTCTCTCTTCTTATTTTATGTCTATCAATTACATTTAAAGTGTCTGTTTCGGTAATCATCCCCAAATCTTCCAAAATAGCACTTGCAATGATGGCTCCCGCCCGATCTGAAACTCCGGTTCTGTCACAAGCTATAGCTACTGCTGGGTATCGGCTTGATCGTAACGTCTTTTTTCCTTCAGATTGAGTTAACACTTCGGTTAATTTTTATCACTTGGATGCTGATGGGGAAGGCTTCAAGTAATCTGTGTCCCTATCGGAGTTATGTGGATCCACGTCAGAATATGGATCAGGAAATTTGAGCCTAGATGGAGTAACAGATAGCGAAACGTATATTTTAAGACTTAAAGCTTCTGTCTCTTTCTGCTTACTTACGGCTCGTTTCCTCAGCTTTTAGTTTCTTTTAAGTGAACTGCGCCTGTCGACATTTGCCTATGTTCCTGTTGGTCTATAAGAAAAGTTCGTTCCATTTCAGGGATCCTTTTATGCTTTGGGAAAGAACATTTGTTTAAAGAAACACACTTACATGAAGAGATGTCGAACAATTTCCGTGAGTCTTTCTAGAAGGTTTTAAGCTTCGTTTCTAAAGTTGTTGTTGACAATGTTTTCATTCCAAAATATTTCTTTACCTTTCTGCACGCAGTGTGTCAGCTGCTGCCTTTCTGTATTAAGTTTCGAATTACCTCTGTATTTTATTTAAGAACAAAATGACGAGTTGCATACAAAACAATGGAAATACACATTTTTAACTGTATGGTAAAAATCTGCTAAAAATCAAGACCGAAATGGAAACTGAAGATATTTTTTGTTTTTCCCAAAACTTTTCATACATGATCTACACACCAGTACCCAACTTTTCCGCACTACGGCGAAACGAGATCGAAATGTTTTTTTACGATCCGCCCTAATATATATATATATATATATATATATATATATATATATACACAGTGGACGCTCGTTAATTCGAACTCGGTTAATTCGAACTTTCGGTTAATTCGAACTAATCCAAAGGCCCCAAAGAACTTGTATTGGAGTTAATGTTAAACATATCTCATTAATTCGAACTAAATTTTTATCACTTCGGTTAATTCAAACTAAAAATTTGACAAAAAAAATTATTTTTCCTCGTTTAATGGAGAAAATACACACTGCATTTATTATTTTGTGTGTCAAAATTTCTTTTCTGTGTAAAGAGGCACATGGCTGCATTCCTAGACTATTGCATGTCCGCTAAACGTTAGTAGCTATTGTCCTTCTTATTAGTGCTAAACGGAAAAAGCAATTTTCCTTTATTTGGATCGATTTTCTTAGAATTTCAGAAAAACTAGTCTTTATTACAGATTCTAGGGAGCTGCATCAGTTATAACTGCAGTGAAGACAAGTTAATGTGGTCTAGTTTTTCTTCCTCATTGTGTGGTGTGAACGTGTAAAAATTCAGGATGTCTACACGTGGAAAGTACAAAACCCTAACTTGGAGACAAAGGTAGAAGTTTTATAGAAAGTAGAGAATGGCGAGTCAGCAGCTGAGTATGGAATTAAAAAAAATGCCTTGTCAACTAATTTGAAAAACAAGGAGGCAATTTTAGATTCATGGGAAAAATCAAAATTTGCTAGAGGAAGGAAACGCATGGGAAATGCGTCCCAAGAAGTTCTAGGAAAAGCTCTACTGCTATGGTTCCAGGATGTTAGATCTCGAAATTTTCCGATAAATGGACCCCTAGTGCTGACGAAGGCTGATGAATTGGCAATTCGAATGGGTATTGGAGATTTTAAATGCAGTGATGGATGGCTTTCTCGATTTATGTCAAGGCACAATATTTCTTATCAAACTGTATGTGGCCAAAGCTCTGATGTAATAGAAGACGTATGCACTAATTTCGGTAGGAAACAGCCAGGGCTTTTCTCTACTTACCTGCCGAAAGATATTTTTAATGCGGCCATAATGGACAAAGCCTTAATGGACTCTATTAAAACTCTGAAAGCATTTATTCAGATGGAACCTTCCTCTGAAAATGAATTGAAATGTTTACTTCAAATCGAGAAGCTGGCTGAACAATGTATGCATCATAAACAGAACCAAACATCCATGTTACAGTTTTTCCCCAAAGTGTAATTCATGTTTTTAATAAAGTTATTTTATACTGCATATCTTCTACTTCATTTTATGATTAAGGTAAGTCTGTATTGCTTTTTATATGTTTAACTTTAGATAACGTAGTATAATATATTTTCTGGGGTTATACATACTAGGAGAGTTTCTTCTTCAGTGATACACATTTAAAGTTATATATTTTCTCTTAACATCGGATAATTCGAACTTTTTTCTGAGAACCTTTGAGTTCGAATTAACGAGCGTCCACTGTATATATATATATATATATATATATATATTTATAATAAATACGAATATTTATAAATGTATGCAATTGATGTGAAAAAATATATATATATTATAAAAAAATCACAAGGGATATTTTATGGACAAAATAATGTAGAAAAAAATACTCAAATTAAATCTAATAGGACATACTAATTAATATTGTACAGTTAATATAGTACAGTTTGAGGAACATATCTTTTACTGTATTTTAATATTTTTTGGATAATGTGCAATCGTCTGCCGCATTAGCAAGAAAATTTTTTTTTTGTCTATTTCGTTGTTATGCACGGACGATAAATTTATTTATAATACCAGAAAAAGAAATCACGTGATCAGCATTTAATAAATTAAATTCTAAAAATTAATCTTTAAAAATTCACCAAAAATCAGAAATTGGAGAAAAGAATTGAAAAAGATTTCATTTTAAAGGAATTTTTATTATCTCTCTCGTGATATAAATTTTAAAACCCTCAAATTATTATTTTAAATGCAAACTTAAAAAACGTTACTAAAACAGCTTAAAAATTTAATTTAAAAAAATCTAAGAAGAATTTTTCAAAAGTCTTTCTTAGTGCAGCCCTACACTATAAGAAGAATCGCCATGGTAAATTTCAGCCCTTTAGGTACAGCGTTTTGGTCTGTGCGTTATCTGTCAGTCAGTCAGTCAGTTACGGAACTGTTTTATATATTTAGATATATATTTTTTACATACCTACTTGCATCCGTAAACAGGATCTACACTTGTCAATCATTCTTCTTTTGGATCCATCATTTCTAATTACTGTAGTCATTTATAACTCTAGTGAAAAGTTGAAGCCATTTCTGAAGCCAATGAAGGTTCTTTTGATTTATCGTGTGGATATCGAAACTATTGCATCATGCATTTTTATTATTGCGTCATAAATTTATGCATTATTGCAGAATATTGCATCATATTTTTACTATGTTTTTATTGCTTTCTTGTTTGTGTGTGTGTTTGTCCAGTAAAAATCTTGCAATCGATTTTTAACTAACTTCCCGACTAGCTAGACATTTGAAACTTTTAGAATAGATCAGAACACGATGACAATGCATTTCTTTAATACTTTTAGCGATCTTTAAGCAGAAATGAAATCATTTTCAGTTAATTTTGTTTTGTAGACTGGTGCAGCCATCCATCGGGACGGGGACGTAAAGTTAAACGCAAGTTAATTTCCAATTAACTTCATTTTCTTTCAAGTTGATGGAATAATTCATCAAAAAAATTTTAAAAAAGTATTTATTAATACATAGAATTGTCAAGTTTGTATGATTCAGCAGAAAATTTAAAACATGGTATATAAAAAGTTCTTTTTATCTTGTAATTATTTATAATTATGTGATACATATAGGTATGTTTTCGTATATACATTCGAGGAATAGTATTTTTGAGAAAAATAATTATTTTTATTTAAAAATTTCGGTCGTAAATGCGAGCTGTAATAAGTTGAGGAATACCTGTAGAGGAATACCTGTTCTATGCCCATCGATTTGAAGAAATGAGCCAACCATCTAGGCAAAGCTATAAGTTTTTTTCTGAATTATCGTCTCATTGCAACAAAAAAATCACATCCTTTTCTAAGCCTACCATCTCTGTATGCAAAACTACATTTAATTTTTCTGAATTATCGTTTCACCGTAAACAAATAATAATACTCTGTATGTCAACGATGCATCATGCAAATCTATTAAATTTTTGCTGAATTATCACCTCACCGTAAAAAATTTAACCGCTATCTATTCCAACCATCTATCTATGCAAAACTTTTAATTTTTTTTATGATTTATCATTTTATAAAAACACCGCTTTCTTTGCCATCCATCTATTTATGGAAATGTATTAAACTTTTTCTGAATTATCGTTTCATCATAAACAAATTTTACATTTATCTATGCCCGCTGTAACTTCCTCGTCGTTGAAAATAAGCACACGAGAGACAGAACTATTTAAAAATCCAGCTTGTATTAAATGTACAATATGTACACTGGCAGAGAGTCTATTCTTGTCTGCATCTGACACACATTCACTCAAGATTTCACAAAGACTCTATCAGTGTTTAGCCGAGAGACAAACTCGCACCGGTCAGCACCTGGGACTGCTCCGTCCCAAATATTCCACTGAACTTGTTAACAGAGGCTCTGACCCTCTCTCTGGCTCCCCGCCTCCGCGGCTCTGAGTTTCTGCCTCCTGTTGTCGGGCGCTCATATATATAAATATATATATATATATATATATATATATATATATATATATATATATATACAGTGGATCCTCGCATAACGAGCATAATTCGTTCTAGAATCTTGCTCGTAATGCGAAACACTCGTTAAGCGAAACAATTTTTCATACATAAATTAATGTAAAATACGATAATGCGTTCCATGCCAAAACTATTCAAATTTGTTTATTTGAAAAGCTTATTTAAAGAAAATTCCTTATACATAAATTGTTAAAGAGCAAAATCCTCAATACGTAGTTTATTATATATAAATTTATGACATAAATCTAATTCTTTTTTACTAGAAAGCTATCCAGAAACATTTGCTTTTCTCGGCGCTGCTAAATTTGGTGAAAATGTGACACCGCATTAACATTGAATAAATTTACTGCTCGCATAGCCACCGTCTTATTACGGTGATGCTTTCCTACGTACGATGCAACAATTTCCCATGCTTTCAACATTTCTTTTATTGCTCCATAGGATTGTTACTTTGCTTGTTACTTTGCTGACAAACTCTCCTCTACAACTTCTTGCTGTGATAGACACTGCAGTTCTATAAGCTGTTTGTTGGTCAGCTCTTTGTTGTGCTCTTTCCCAAGCTCATTAATATCATTGTTATCCAACTCCAGTCCCATGATATCGGCTAAATACACAATCTCGTTGACTATAGTCTCCACAGGTACTATCTCCCATTCAACAACGCTTTCTGGACAACGCTTCTTCCAAACAGAAGTGAGGATTCTCTTGGTAACCCCTTCCCACGCCTTATCAATCATCTTGAAGCGGGCAACCATGTGAAAGCGATCCTTCCAAAACTCTCTTTGATTGATCCCTTCAGGATAGTGCAAATCGTTGATGTAGACCGATTGTATGTGCGTGTTAGACTAGCCACGTTCACATCTCGTTCTTGCTTTTCAACGATTTCACGTTTCGTTTCTATGGCTATTTTTTTTCTTATAGCTGCCTTCTTGGGGTTTATTCGTCGGGATATTTTTGCAAGGGTTATTTAACTTTAAACAAAAAATTCACGAACAATGGTTAAACACAAGTTTCGAAAATATGTAATCACAAACGGCACTAACATGCTAGCGCAACGAATCCTGAACACAGACTGATGCAGCACTAGCGATGCAAGTTCCAGCACATCCGCACAAGCGAGTGACGTAAAGAAGGGACTTCTTTCGCGTCACTCGTTATGCGAAATGTCGCTCGTTAAGGGAGCCATTTTCTTACAATTTATTTTGATCGTTATGCGAAATACTCGTAATGAGAGGTGCTCGTTAAGCGAGGTTTCACTGTATATATATATATATATATATATAATCTTGCTTTTTCTCGCGGTTTCCCATGCTTTCGGCTGCTATACACGAACGGTCACCGGACGACCATTATTTCAGGCCCCGCGGGTGTCGACTACATCTGCGATGGGGGCTAGTCGGGGCGGTTCTTTGGCGACCTAGGCGGTGAGCGCCAGCTAGTTGAGCTGATTCTTAGCCCAACCCATGGGGTAGCTCCAACCAGACTTCAGCCTTGTGACCGGAGTCTCGTAAGACAGTGATGAGAGGCGACCATTGGTTTCAGACACATATATGAAAGCCAATTTACACTGCAGACTTACTTTCCCCCGGTTATTAAATATGACCCCCTTGGCTTCTAGGAATTAGGCCTCCCAAGAAAGACAGAGCTTTGGTTCGGGGCGATCTCTTCTCAGGAAAGAGGGATTTATGACGTTTTACCGCCATCCATGGAGAGCTATTAAGCATTTTTCTGAATTATCGTTTCACCGTTAAAAAATTATACCGCTTTCTACGCCAACAATCTATCAATGCAAATCTGTGAAATTTTCTGAATTATCACCTCACTTAAATAAGTCATATCGCTTTCTATGCCAACCATCTATCTATGCAAAGCTGTTACTTATTTTCTGAATTATCGTCTCACCGTCAACAAATTATCCCGCTTTTTATACCAACCATCTACACTGCTGGCCATTAAAATTGCAACACCAGGAAAGAAAGTAAATAACAAAACTTTTCTCGTTGTACGTTGACAGCATAGTAGTAAGAAAACATGATTAAATTTGTAGGCAATTTGGGGGTATACAGGGTCCGAAATTAGTGCACACAGATGCCGCCTCTGGCAGCTAAAACGGCTCTAACCCTGTTAGGCATCGAATCGAACTGGGCTTGGAAAACAGTTACGGGCAAGTCATTCCATGCTGCTTTAAGTCTATGCCACACTTCATCAATCGTAGTAGCTGGAGAGCGATGGCGTCCTAGTCTCTCAGCAACCCATGATCAGATGTTTCCAATGGGTGGGAGATCTGGAGAACGTGCAGTCCAGGGAAACAGTCAGAAGCCCTCTATGTCGAGGTAAGTCAGGACACGACGAGCAACATGCAGTCTTGCGTTATCTTGTTGAAAGATGACGTCTCCGAGGCCTCAAAGATAGGGCATAGCCACGAGCCTTAAGATCTGATATATGTAACGCTGGCTGTTTAGTCGTGTATCCAATGGCTTCCCATACCATTACACCAGGTACAGGGCCCGTATGACGATATCAAATGAAAGTAGGCCACGTGAGTTCCCCTCGGTGCCTCCAGACACGGATACATCCACCATGATGCTGCACGCAGAACCGAGACTCGTCTGAAAAGACGACGGGGTGCCACTTCTGTATCCAGTTTTGTCGTTGGGAAAACCACTGGAGCGCGCGTCTCTGTGCTGCAGTGTCAAGGAAAGCCGCAATAAGGGTCGACCTGCAAACAGTCCATGCTGCTCCAGACGTCCTCGCACTGTCTGTGCGGATACTTGTCTTGCTGCAAACAAGCCCATTTCCTGACTCAAGGTGCGTGATGTGGCTGTACGATCCTGCAAACCCGACCTAACAACATGTCTGTCCTCTCGGGCGTTAGTGGCGGGAGGAAGTTGGATACTGCATGGCTTTCAGTATAACCCTCCTCAACCCGTCGATTCCACATTCGCATGACAGTCGTTGGATTCCGAACAATGCGAGTGGCAATATCACGGAACGATAAACCACACTCTCGATAGGCCACGATCCTGCCGCTATCGAATTCCGACACGTGATGGTAGCCGTTTCTCCTTCTTACACGAGGCATAACAGGTTCTTCTAACAAAGAAACAAGATTCAAATGCGATATCCGAATGAGAAATCCGCTACGTAACTTTCCTTTTACACAGAGTTTGAGATGCCGTTTCTTTCTCCTGCGTCGTTCGATTGCGGTTAAATGCTGATCATTTGCATATCCCAGCATCTTCTTCCTTCTTTTACTAATTTGACGCTTGTATCATCCCTCCTTTATGGTGTTATAATTTTAATGACCAGCAGAATATATAAAAATATATAATAAATAAATAAATATATATATATATAATATATAATAAATGTACATGTAATCTCTATATATAAAAATGAATGTTTGTCTGTTTGTTCGTATTTTATGCGCTGCAGTACCGTTCATCCGATTGCGATGAAACTTGGTCAACTTATTGCTTCAACTTGCGCGATGGTTATAGACTATTTTCATTCCGCTACGACGTTCCATTCCCGAATTATGTTAGAAGTATCAACGGATATTCAAAATCACCAAAAAAAAAATCGCCAAATTTCCCCGGATATTTTTGTTCAAAGCCATTGTAACGTTTCATTGTTGCCAATTAAATTATAACATTTCCGTAAAAATAAATAGACATGAATTAAAAACGTGATTTCTTCATATATTGGCGCATGCAAGAATGAATTCGATATATTATTTCATGTACGTGGCAACGCCGGAATGTTTCTTTTTAAAAATGAAAATATAAGGATGAAAAGTGATTCATTTTCAATGAATGTGTTATCTATCCATTTCATGAATTGAAACTATCCCAAGCTACCTGTTCAAACTCAAATATACTGCAGGACACGTTGACTTAGCTAGAAAAAACGTGCGTTTAGCCTTGACGCGATGATTTATATAACTGAAGTGACATTGAAACATAGCAGATGATTTAGTTTTGAGAAAGAAGTACAATCATGAAATACGTGTATATTACAATTAAGAAAGTCTGAAAGTGGCATTGAAACGTAGCAGCCGATTTAGGTTTGAGAAAGAATTCCGAGCATGAAATACGTGTATATACTTTTTTTATAATAATTATCAGATTTGCTGTGTTTTAATATTAAATGTGATCTCAATCCATTCAAACATTATTGATTATTTTTCTATAATAATAAATCCATTCAAACGTTATTGACTAGCTGTAAATTAATGCTTTAAAATGCCCAAAAAGGGGAGAGCAACTTTTAATCCTGCAGAAGTAAGGGGAAAATGTCAAAGATTGTTGAGAAATGAGCAATGTGATGAAAAAAAAACAGAAGAGCGTGAAGCCAACAAAATTCGAAATGCAGTTAGACGCACACAAGAATCTGAAGAAAAAACATTCCCAAGAGCTCGAAGGTAACAGAATTCGAATTGTAGTGATCAGAGGCAGTGAGACTGATGAAGAAACTTTTAATGCGTCGAACATACGATTGCCTTCGAGCTTCAACATCGAAAGGAGAGGAAAGCGATGAACAACGACAGCACCGACAACAAACTAATGCTATTTGCTATCGCAAAAGAATTTTTGCGAAAACTGTAGAACATCATAACATGAGGCTAATCATTGAAAAAAATAATAACAGAAACTGAATCCCGAGCGAAGCCTGGTAATTCATCTTGTGTATATAATAAAATATTCATTTTATTTTAATGATACATTGGGACCATAAAACGCACCCAAATTTTAAGTCGATTTTTTATGTATAAGGGGCGTCTTATAGTCCGAAAAATATGGTAAATGTGTGTATGTATAACAGTATACAACATGTACATATATGGGTATAAATGAGTCCTTTACTAGTATTAAGTTTCTTTAAATGAATAGCGCCTGTTTTCAAGAATTACAGTCAGGAATCAGAATAGTAAAGGGGCAAGCGACTGTCCTTTGTAATTATAGTAAAACTTTTATAGCTCAATTTTTAACAACAATCGCACTCTTAGGAGAATTAATCTACTTATAACATTAACTTCTCATTGAACTTAACCGTTTAAGGTTAACTACTTAATGGATGCAGTGTATCATCTTAAAGCGTGTTCGCCCAGTTTAGTAAGAAAATAACCTGAAGGGATTTGTGGGGAGTTTTAATTGGTAATTTCAAGTGATATATTGAAACTGTACGAGTATAATGTTAACAAATATTTCCCTCCTGAAATTCAGGTCATTAGAAGTATCCTTTCAGAAATTTAAATTTGGTAATTACGTTTGAACGAGTAAATAATTGTATGCTAAGAGAAAGGTGCTAAGAAAATGATGAATGCCCATATTTTGTGCGGACTTCAGAAGTTTCTTTTTTAGTATTTAAGAATCACACTAATTTTTAAGCTATTTTAATGCACGGAGAATTTTTTAAATATTATTTTTCATTCTTTTTAATAATAGAGAAAAAGTATTCATTACAACGAATATAACTCAAGCAAACATACATCACCTGCCGAAGTGTCTCAAACTGGTTCCACCTGGAGACATTAGACACACACACACACATATATATATATGTACGTATGTATATATATATATATATATATATATATATATATATATATATATATATATATATATATATATATATATATATATAGTAACCACCGCTTATAGTGATCATTGGTTATAAGAATCAACTGTTTATAAGAATCAATATCGCAAAAACAAAAGCAAATGTATTATTTCCATGTTAAAATTTTCGCTTTAAAGAATCAATCCACCGGTTTTAAGAATCAGCTTACACTCTTCGCTTTCCTTTCATTTTTCCAAGAAACCCTCAAAGGCACGAAGTTCTTTCTTTATTTTTTTTAAGATAGAGTGATAACATGGGATGGAATACAGTCGTAAAATGCATCCCTTTCTTTGAACATAATGGTTTCCCCTTATACACTTTAGCTAAACACTGCCCTTTTAGCTTGACCCAGGGGCGTCTAACCCGTCCGAGTCCGATTTCACTTTTCTCCACTAACAAACAAAGATAGGGACCCTTTTTTTCCTACCTCCCACATCCTGGTTGCTGCTTCCTGGACCTTGAAACACACAAATCTTCGGCGAAGTTTCCACTATCATTTAGGCAAACGTGACATTGGTAGATTCAGCACGTTATCAAACGTTATCAATCCCTGAAACGTAAGCTAGAAGGTGAATTTTCGACTGAGACTATTGGTATTTAAAGAGGTATAAACAGCCTCCTGAAAACTTCATTAAGTCAAACTACCATAGAAAACTTTTTCTTGCTCCCTTCCTGTAGTTGAAATGTTAAACTGTTAAGCAGGTATGTTGTAACAAATATTGGATATTTTTCTTCTCTTATTATAATGACGTTATCTACTTATAGGTCTAGAAATTAAGTTGCATTTTTAAATTATAAAGAATAATTTTAATAAAAGATAATTAACGTAAATTAAAGAGTATTTTATGGAAAATTATCTAATATATGTATATATAGGTATGTGTGTGCCTGTCCAAAAACCTAAATTTCGGCTATAAGAATCAACCGCTTATAAAAATCAAAAACAGTAATAACAAACGTGATTCTTATAAGCGGAAATCACTGTATATATATATATATATATATATATATGTGTGTGTGTGTGTGTGTGATAATATTACTAACTACCTATAAGCGCCCATCCCGTACTTAATCTCTGTCCTGGTAACCCCTCCTTCTTGTCTTGACGTAAACGCTTCGCCTTCCCACATACTAACTTCCTCTGCCAATTCTGGCAACCTCTCTCACCTAATTCTATCTTCGCCCTCTTTCCGAGAGACGCTGGACTGGCTCGGATCGTGTAAGATGTGTTGCTTTACTGTTTAATAAATTAGTTTGTTCTTGAAGCTGACTTTATTATTTTCCGGCCACGATGTAAGCTACATTTTCATGAGATGTCCATCCGGACATTTCAGAGAGCTAGACAGGATGTTGACCTTTTAAGAAATACAACTGAAATTACGACTGCATTTTGAGAAAGTGAGGACGTCATGCTCTACAGGACTTTTGGTTTCGAATCCCGCATGCGTTCCTGAATTAACCAGCTTGAAATGACCAAAGCTAAAACATTCCTCATCCAACACCATGAAATTGCTACAGAAGTCAACTACATCGAAACAAGTAAAGATGCCATTGTTCCGGTTCGTTCCAGTTTGGTTTTCGAATTCTGTTTCCCGCCTGACCTCACCATTTTTTTTTCCCGTCTCGGACTACGCCATCTTTGTGTAAAGTACCAGTTCTGCAGCATCCGATTCAACTAGGCCTTCAAGAAGTGATTCAACTTGCAATATATGTGAGCGACAGTCATCAAAAAATTCAATTTCAAGGAAATAATTACGATTTCAGAGTGAACGCCGAACGTTGCTCTGAAATCAAAGAAGCTCATAAAAACAAATTTTCAAGTTCACCATCACTTAAAAAAGTGCTTTACACTTAAAAAAGTTCTTATTTAGTATTGTAATTTAAAGTACAAAAATTGGTGTTGTAAGCAGGTCAGTTATATTATTTTTGTTATTTTTAGTATTGTAAAAGTAAAAGCAAAATGAAAACTGCCAAAATAAATGTCGAACATGATGATAATTACGAAATATTTCAGAAGAAAATAATTAAAAATCGGAAAAAAAGAAGTGATAATTAAGTAATGAAATGATCATATAAGTCACCAATATGTAAATCATTCAGCTATCCTTAATCTTTCTATTTTAGCATTCCTGTCCTATCGCCATCCTAATTAATTTTGAAGAAACCCCGTGAGTGCAAGTGAAACTGGCATATTTTTTTAAAACTTTTTGAAGCTTACTACATTTTATATGAAAAATACTATGTACTAGATAAATATTATTGATTTTTATACTGGGGTTTCCACTCACTGTCCTCCCTGTCTCTTCGCACTTTTCAAATGTTCCCTTTGAACAGTTGCTTTTCCCTCTCATGTTTGAGAAACTTGCCTGCCCCTTTTCATTTTGTGCAGTTTGTTCAACACGAGTTTCAGGTTGGAAGCACCTTCCCTTTGGTAAACGCTCACGAGGATGTACTCACAACAGGTCACATACCTCAAATTTATGTTTGTATTGTCTTGCTTTTTTTTACTTCTTCACAATAACTGAATGTTAGTGTCAATTGTTGGAATTTATATTTTGTTCGAATTTTGCAACATCAGGTACCAGACCTTTGGTATTGATGTTGAAAGTTAATTTTGACAGCATTTGGTAAATTTATTCTACTAATTGCCGAAAGAATAATTTTAATATTTTTGTGTACATGATCTAGAAAAAAAAAATATATAGATAGTGTTTTGCTCAAAGAAAAGTCAATAACTAATGTCAAACGTAATAATAATAAACAACAAAAAACATTATTTTTCTAAAAAAGTGACTACAACCCAGGAGATCTCCAAAAGAACTAAACATTATTCAACGACTAAGACTGTGAATAATAATTACTTTGTGTTTTTGTAACAAGTTGAACTGTACCCGTCCAGGACTCTGAATATTTTCAAAGACTGTGAAACACATGTCAGGGACTGAGACATGCACAATTTTTTTTACTTGTATTTGTATTTGGAACATATTTACATCTGTTGTTGTTAGTGTTTTCATTTAAGTGTACCATTCCATTTTTATTTTACTCCAGCTATTTGTTTTTAAAATTATGCCATATTTCATACTATTATGTCTTTCAATTGTACATTTTAACATAAGAATTGTGATTTTCGAGCCAGCTTCATCCTAATATTCAAACTACTAATTTTCAAGTTCTCACTATCTGGAGTGTCTTGGAGTCGACGGCCGCGGCTCCAATCCATTTTAGATGGGGGGGGATATTCTGTGATAATATTACTAACTACCTATAATCGCCCATCCTGTACTTCATCTCTGTCCTGGTAACCCCTCCTTCTTGTCTGGCGTAAACGCTTCGCCTTCCCACATACTAACTTCCTCCGCCAATTCTGGCAACCTCTCTGACCTAATTCTATTTTGGCGCTCTTTGCGAGAGACGCTGGCCTGGCTCGAAGCGAGTAAGATGTGTTGTTTTACTGTTTAATAAATTAGTTTGTTCCTGAAGCTGATTTTATTATTTTCCCGCCACGATGTAAGCTACATTTTCATGAGATGTCCATCCGGACATTTCATATATTATATACATAGACGTGGCATATCAGTCGTTATTAGAATTTTATGCTTGGGGATTCTTTAAATCCGTTGTGTGTAAACAAAAAATTGAAACTGTGGATGAGCTGAAGAAGCGTATCATTCAAGCAATTCGTGTAATAACTCCTGATACGCTACGAAACACTTGGAGAGGACTGGATTACCATTTAGACGTTTGTCGTGCTACAACAGGTGCACACATCGGAATCTATGATACTATGATCGAAAACTGTGATTAATAACAACACGTGGTGAGATGTTCTTTCTGTTTAAATAATTTTTCATAAAATTCTAATGGACAGTTCCGTAATAATGTCATGACTTTAGGATAACTTTAGCCCGGACACCCTGTATAGAATGTAAAGAAGATATTTTATAACTGTTACTACGCAAAGTAAATGTACACCCAAAGTTTAGAGTGCATTGACTTGTCAAATGGAAATAAGGAAAGTTTGTCAAAATTTTCCTTATTTCCATTTCCTATATTTTTAAATATTTTCCTGATTTTTAAAAACTTTTTAGAACTACCAGAGAATTTCCAAGAAAGTGGGTCGCGGTCGAAAACTGTTTGCGCACCACTGTAACAAGCTCTTAACTCTTCTCAGCTTCCTCATGCGGTTGAATCGTAGCAGCATGTCTGAAATTAGTGCCCCTCATATGCTTAAGCCCTGGTTGTCGTTAACCCCTTTCAAACCACCCTAGAAGATAATCTTTATGAATCTCTTCAAATCATTTTATATTTGCCATTAAAAAAAGGGAGCCAGTGACGCCAGAGGTGTGAAGGCCGTTACCAAGCAAAAACCACAGACGTTAGAAGAAATGAAGTAATTGTTGTACATTTGGAGAAAAATGAAAAACAGTTGGCAGGTGATACTTTGGTGCCTTTTTGGCTCTTTTAGTCCAATCGTTTTGTAAAAGCTATTTTTTGAAGTAAAGCCACAGAATGCCATTCTAACAAATTTGGGATGTATCATGTATATCCGCTGACTCATAAAACTGAAAAGAATAAAAATATAACGGAATCGTCCATTTCTTACTCAGAAATGCCTTCATGAATTCTTTTTACTCACCAAAGGATTGTCCGAGGTGAAAACTAAATGGACTTTAAGACAAACATTTCAGATTTATTTTTAAAGCCGTCAAATATTGTTTGAAGAAAAATAGGGGTTTGCAACATCTAAAAAATTCCTTTTATGGACTCTCCATCTGCAAAAAAGATTTGTCGTTCTTGCTAGGATATACTGCTGTATTTTATAAATAGGTTGTCAGCTGAGTCCTTTGGTCAGCTTTTTTCTTTTTATAAAGATAGAAAGTTCACCAACAGATTCATTTTTAAAGTAACTTACCTTTTCATTCCTTGCGTTACGATACACAGAAACTACCGTATTTACTTTCGAATGAGAAGTATTAGATAAATCGTATTTAATTGTTACCTTTCATCCTAGCTACAATTTTGGCGAGGCAAGCCAAACCTACAGGCTTCCCTTTAGCATTTGAAAATAAGTAATCATGTTCTCTCCCCTTGTGAAAGTAATGTGATAAATCTTTTCGAATACCTCTATTATAGCCTTTATATTCCTTGTAGAAGCTTATTAAACTGATTCGGTTAGCCTAAAAGACAGCCACTGCCGAGTTCCAGTGTAATACCTACAGGCTTGCCTTTAGCATCTGAAAATAAGTAATCATGTTCTCTCCCCTTGTGAAAGTAATGTGATAAATCTTTTCGAATACCTCTATTATAGCCTTTATATTTCTTGTAGAAGCTTATTAAACTGATTCGGGTAGCCTAAAAGACAGCCACTGCCGAGTTCCAGTGTAATACCTACAGGCTTGCCTTTAGCATCTGAAAATAAGTAATCATGTTCTCTCCCCTTGTGTTAGTAATGTGATAAATCTTTTCAAATAGCTCCCTTTTAGCCTTTATATTCCTTTTATCAGCTTATTAAACTAATTCGGTTACTCTAAAAGACATTCACTGCCGAGTTCCAGTGTAATGATGGGTAACATTTCAGCAAATGTTAATAGATGTATCCGTTAAACTAGCCAGATTATGAAGCGAAAGGGTTTTAAAGACAACATTAAAATTTTTTAAATAAAGTTTATATGGAAGCCCAAAAATATCAAATAATTATGTTGTATGTCAAAAAATATGGACCCCCGAATTTGCAAATCCTCATGGCCTGAAATGGTGAAAAAATAAACTTCAGAAAAAATTCTTCTGCGGTTAAGGAATTTCGAGTGTTGACTGATAGTCCAGTAACCTTTTCATGAAAAGGGGAGTCTAAGTTGCATCAATTGTTGGTAGTAGGTTTCCTTTTTTTTCTTGTATGGGACGTGACTGAGATGCAAAATTCAAGTTTTCGACCTCGGCAGCCCCCCCGGAACACTTTCGAATATCCCCAAAACTGCTATATTTTCGCACTTTTTTCGGTTTTTCCCCATTTTGGCCATGCAGGAGTACGTTTTCGACAGAGACCACTATATACATTTTTAAACTAGATTAAATTTTCTACAATTTGAGACTAGAATGGGCTCGGTAGACTTAATAGTTTCTGAGATACAGCTTTTCAAAATTTGGCAAATTTTCCAAACTTGAAAATTTTAAGCTAATTTTCATGTTTTATCATATGCAATTGTCTTTATATCTTCAATAACCTGTCTGATATGAGTCAGTGAAGTTAACATTTAATTTTCAAATTTTAACATTCAATTTCAAATTTCACCTTCAGCAGTTGAATGAATCTTAATTTGTTTTTATCATTGGATAAAAAATTTTCTTGGGAAACATAAGGAGTGGCAGTTTTCTCAAATATCACCTCAGGAGATGAATGTGCCTGAGCTTGACGATTAAGTTCAGAGTTTTTTGTACTCTTTTGGTCCCGCTCTGTTGGATAACCATCGAACACTACAGCTATGCTCTGACCATACCATGCCTCGAGATATTTTACATATCAGGCAGCTATCAACACAAACGAGGAGTGCTTGGGTCACACCACTTTCGGAAGGAGATGATCACCATCTACAACCATAAATTTAGTTTTTCCTCGTGGCTCATCAATATTGACTGGTTCGAATGCTGCATAGAAAGAGGACTTATTGCCCTTCCTCATTCCCTCTTGAGTGAATAGAGATATCAGGAATGGTGAAAGCTCGTACGGGAAGTTCTTCAATTCTTCATCCGACTGTTTCAAAACGCATATCCTGTGAAACAGTGTGAGTGGGTCGATAGTCACTTGTCTGTTGTCAACAGTAATAGTACGAACAGTAGAGGAAAGAGACAACTTTGCTTTTACGCTCGAATTTGACGTTTTGGAAGTTTTGCCCTACAACCTTCAACATCGCTTTCTTCCCAACATCTCTAGCCATATGACAGTTGACCCCTGTATCTCCTACAAGTCCACTGCTTAAGGACATGATCACGTCCGTTTTACGAAATGGAGGGTACTTCAAAAACCAGTCGCACAGCTTCTTTGTATCAGTTTCATCTCGAGTAATTCGCGATGGTCTCATTTCTACGTGCTGCTTCACAATGCAGAAATCCTCAACCACTGCACATAAGTTCTGTAGGTAGATCATCCCCATATCCATCGGGTAAGGACAGTTTCAGTTATGCCACGGCCCTGAGTCAAACCTCCATAGCTTTTCATTGAGCACATCAGCATCTGTTCAATGGTCATGTCTGACCATACACCTGACCAGAACTTTTGTGAACGCCTGATGGCGAAGAATCCATCAGCCGTAAATAGTGAATATTTAGTGGAATCCATCTTGTTTACAAGTCCAACATGTCCTGCAAATAGAGATGCGTACACTTGGCATAAAAAAGCATGGAAGAACGGAAGCATTTGTTGGATGGGGTTCAGATGCAAACTCCAGTCTCCCATACTCTCTGCTTGGATTAACTGTTTCACCAATGCCACCATTCGCAAGTAGTTAACTCACAGCTGTGCAGTAGGTCCATTGTCTTAAAATTTTTGTAGGGCACTGTGGAGTTCTGTTAATATCGAGTGGAATTTTTCATTTTCATGCGATTTTAAAATTGTAGATTTATCACAGTCTGACAGAAGATTTTCGAGCACAAATGTCTTTTCTGCTGTCAAGACAATTGTTTTCACCACCTCCTGTGCAAATACTAAATAGGCCAAACTGTGAGCTCTTATAGCTCGGGCATATGGATGGCCAGACATCATCTTATCGATACTGTTTTCAGCATAAATATTCGTAAACAATTCTTTCAACCCACTTCCCCCCATTATATTGCCAATCGTACCCATAAACGGCATTAGTAAGTAAAATCCTCCCAATCTCACGACCAAATTATTTAAATCAGAATCACTGTTGTTGGCAAGGATCCATTTTGATTTTATGTATAATGGTTGGTCGAACGTGACGAAGCAGGTTTTCTGGCCGTAAGCCTGACATTTCTGGTTCGCCATTCGAAGGGAAGTGAGTATGGTGTCATATAGAGATGGGGTATGGTTTATGAATGGTAGGCATATCACTTTAGTTTTTTTGGAAGGGTAGGGATTTCGTAACCTCTTCCATGAACCCATTCCATCCGGGTAAGCTCTGAAGATGCAAACTCTCTCCATACAGCCATGGATCATCTGTAGGAAGTGGCGTAATATATTCAGATAATGGATGAATGCTGTTCACGTCTTTTATAACAATTTCTGATAAAACTTTGTTGTTCACAATGTGAAACGTGTCCAACTGCAGAGGAGGATTCTGTTGTACAAATTGATTAGCAGAACAACGTGTGAAGTGTTGTATAAAGCGTGTCAAGGTCTTAAACCAGTCCCCTAAGGTTCGCGTTTCAGGGTAGTCTTTCACCCTCTCCTTGAATCTATAGGCATATCCATAGTTAATATAGTTGGCTCTCTGTTTAACGACGCTCTACTTAACGACGATCTCTATTTAAAGACGATATTTCCCAGTCCCGGCCCCTCCGACGTTATGGGAAATGTTTTTTTTTTCACAAATTCTGTCTCTACTTAAGGACGATTTTTCACGGTTCCTTGAAAGTCGTTAAACAGAGAGCCAACTGTATTTTTGACTAACTCATCACAGACTAACTCATCAGGATTCTAATATAGTGTACAAAATCCGAACGACGGGTAGATATTTTAAAAAGTGAATTTCAAATGCAGAAATAAATATGCCAGTTACCGCAAATTGAATAATATGAGTTTTATAAAGATTAAATCTTTAGTACACTTTTCACAACTTGCAGAAGTAGACAAAATAAAAACGTTGAATCTTCGCTGGAAGCTGAATAATTCCAGCACCTAAGAACTTTTCTTAACAAGGAGGTATATAGAGATAACAATTAATACAATATAACTGTAGTGTGGAATTTAACGCTACAGTTAATGTGTGCTAATTTTGCCCCAATTTAATCTAGAATTTATTTAATATCAGGAAATGCTTTAATTCAGTCACTTTGTCAAGCAATATTTTACGTTAACAGATGTGCTTCTAAGCCCTTGCTTTGAATTCCAAGTGGTCTTCCTTAACGACATCTTTGCTCATGCATGCACACCTGTGCGTAAATAGAATCAACTCGATATTGTTGAAGAAACCATTAGGGTTCTCTTTGCCAGGATCGTTTTAAATTACGGTTTCCTGTGGAATGGCTAACAATCAACGTGCCATATGTGAAATCCCATTCGAAAGCAGTTTGTCATTTATGCGGTGCTCAGGGCGACGCGTGTCAATTATTTCCACAAAGCGCGCTGTTTTACAAGAACACAAAGGCAGTGCCGTTAATTGAATCAGTGCAGCTTCTGAAAAATCCGCTTTGGCGATAAATCGCCAAATTTTGGTGAATTTAAAAAATCGCCAGGTCTAACCTGCTCAGCCAATCACCGCTTTTTAAATCTGCCGCGCCGTTACGTCTTAGGTTGCAACTTTTCGCCTGCTATCGCCCTTTTAGCTTAATGCGCGTCCTGCCTTCACACTAGGTACGGTACGGCGCTTCGCATCTTGGCACACAACTTTCTTGTAACCCTCGCTCCCTCTACTCCTGTCTGAGAAGACCTAGAATATAGAGATCACGATTTTTGCTAGAGATATAGGTCGTACCTTTTAGAAGCCCCTCCAGAATGTGGCTTTTTTGCCTAATTCTGTGAGGAGGCTATACCATTTATATGTATATTTTTTATGAACCATAATGGTCATTTTGAGTCTTGCAACTAACGATGAAATCTTGAGATGAGAAGAACTTCAATATAGAAGTAAAGTAATTGTTAGTGTAGTATTGTACTATGTAGTATTTAAATAACTTCAATAAATAATTTACATCGACCTAATACTTGGCTCAATCTCGTTTTATTTTTCATTTGATATTATTCCTGGATTGCAGTAGACTATGGAGTTCTCTGTGGTTATTTTTGCTACACTTTGCAACTACCACTGTATCACTACGTTATCGGTTAGCATATGAACTGAAGATTTTTAGGCATCAAGATCCTGTATCACAGTTTATGGCATCCTTCACAGTACCGAGGGTACTTTACCTGTTCTTGTTGTATTCGTGATGGTCGAGGTCTGAGACTCGGTAATTATCATCGAAGAGTTTTTTTTATTCCTTTCTCCGCGAACTATCCACGTTTCTTGACTGGGTTCATCAGTAATTTCTTCAGCATCTACTTTCTGCCATATTTTCCCCTTACGAACAGTTCGGCATTGAGTTCTCCTGCATAGACGTATTGTGCTGATTGAACTACAAAAAGTTGGTCCCACGAACATTTTCCGACAAGTAAATCTTCTTCAATACAGACATAGTGCCGTGCCACTTCTCTTACACAGAAATAGTGCTCTTGAACAATTTTCCTTCGTGATAAATAATGGTGTAGTTCCTTTTTGCCAGCATGAACTGTGACTCCGTGCTTCAAATCTCCTTTACAAATCCTCCTTTACAATAACAGTTATTAATAAGTAGCATACGACTTCAACAATCTCCTTCCTTCTAAGGACCCCGTCTTATATCAGCCGAGAGAAATACACTTTACAAGAAGAATATCACCTGTTGAAAAAAACCTCAACCGATCGCATCCGAAACAACTTTAGAACTGATCTTTTATTCCAGACTCTTATTCACATAGGAAACAAAACCCGTGTTGCCACACCGCTCAACCAAACCATTTTCCAACAATAGACCCAAGAGCAGGATTTATTACTTACTCCATGGTAGACGCGTGAACGTGCTAAACCATAGTTTTATTTAACGTGAACTTCAAAACATCGCATGCTGGCGATAACACGCCAAGTTGGCCCCAAACTCGTAACAATAGATTTGGTAACGTTGAAAATTTTTAAAGGTTGTATGCATAGTACAAATGTGTATAGTACCTTTATAAAATATTAAAGAATATGATTAGAAAGTTCATATTAATTATTTATAGGGAATGATTAAAAACAGTATTATTCTTTAAATATACTATTATTTGTGAGTGTTTATTAACCTTTAAAGCTATAACGGCTTTAAACATTTTGTTTTATTGCCTCTTAAAATGATAACAGAATGTTTCCCTTCCCTAAATTTCGTTTTACTGAATTTTTTGACAGATTTCATATCTTGAGGCAACCTTTCACCGTGTGTGACATAAATGTCACGGAGATTTCATGCAGCAGAAAAAAGAATGAAAATTAAACATATGAATAAAAAATTCGAAAGATCAGCTACATATTTTTCTACACATTCAGCAATTTTTTTATGCTATTCATGCAACAGTCATTAAGTAAAATGATCTTAAAAACGTTTGAGATTTTTTTCCTGTTCTTTGCGTCGTCTAAATTACTGGTAGAATTTTATCTACTTAAATTCTTTTACCGAAATTTTCGCTTAGATAACTAACTACATTGTTAGGTATAACAGCTTGATAATGTTCATCTCTATTTGTATTCGTATGATTGTCCATGTCAGCAACATGAATCTTTTAAACGGTGTAGTACTGAAGCTTGGATAAACCACTACCAGAATTAGATTCATTTGTTTATAAATCAAATTGTGGTAAAATTTTTTCATGTACTATTCGAAATGTCCTTGCCAGCTTCTACAAAGTTTAACTGTCAGAACAGGCATCTACTGCAAAAGCCTCTTTCTCAGAGTACATCTGATACTGGGAATATACATTCGCGGAACAGAGAGTGAATTGTAGGGGAAAGCAATGATTTATTGATCCCGTCGCCGAGAGGAGGTTTTATGGCGTCCCTCGTCCCTTTGATAATTCGTACTCAGATCGCTCCGGAGAGCGGATTTAAGACGAATGATCAAAGCGACGAAATACTTACCCCACGTTGGGGGGGGGACTAATCGACACCAAAATGTTTTAAGAGGTGACGGGAGGAGCTTTATTCGCGTATGTGTAGTTGTAACTTCAGAAAGAAGAGAAATTAGTTTTATATAATTGCGTTTCTTGTTCGGCAATATTTGTCAGTGACGACTAACGGTAACGGTAACACAAGGTTATTTTCTAACAGTTAAAAAAATACTGCAAAGAGTCACTTAGTACAATATTGAAGCTCAACAAAAGATGTGCACAGTAAGCACAGGTACAATAACAAGCCTCACAGTTCACGCAGAGCAGCTGAGCCCTAACTGAGAAATGCATTTAGGACCTTTTTTGGAGCCGAGATCGGCATACATATATACCCTTGGCAGCATTCTTGATTGCTCTAGAAATAGGAAATTCCAGAACTTGGTAACTACACCACCTAGGTGAAATCTGATTGGTATTCAGGACACCGACAAAGTCGCTAAATGTTGCCGAATTTCTCTCCAAGCTCGCCAAAATGCACGAATATATCGTCAAAGAGTCGCATATTAAAATTAAACAGTAAAGAAACGAACGGTATTTACCACAAAATAAACATAAATTCAGGGGAATTAATGAATATTTACAAATGTTTAGAAATACTTATAGCTCTTTACAACAATATTATTCATAAAGGAATGATCTTCACTGAAATTGTTTATAATAAAAGAAAGCAGATTACGTAAGGTGTTATACAAAAACTACGACTCATCGTTTTAGCTTATCACTTGATCGCTCCTGATCAACCTACATAGCGGTTCTACACTATCTACCAATACAAATTTGGACATCTGTGATAGAAAATAATAACAAACTTTATATATATACTCAATAGTTGGTAGAGCCTCCACGAGAGGGAATTACAGCCTCAACCCTCCGGGGCATTCCTTCCACAAGTCCTCGTATGACGGCTAGTGGTATTTTCTTCCACTCGGCTTGGAGAAGAAATGCCACGTGGAAATCAGTTAATACCATGTAAGCTCATTCACCGATTTTTGGCGGTTGTTGCACACTGTAATTCGGCGATCCAACTCGTCCCAGAGGTTCTCGATAGGGTTCAGGTCTGGGCTCTGGGCAGGCCAATCCATTCGGTTAACCCCATTGTCACCATACCAATCTATGGTGGACCTCGAAACCTAACAGCTGGCGTTGTCGTTCTGGAAGTAACATGGGTCCACAACGTAGGAAGCTCACTATCATCCAAAATGGGGCAGTAGGTGTCGGCGTTGAGCTTACCATGAATTGGGACCAAGGGTCTCCTTCCATACTAGGAGAAACACCCCCAGACCCTAATTCCACCTTCGCCGAACTTTACTGTAAGCACAATGCACTCTCGTAGGAAGCGTTCTCCAGGCAGACGCCAGACCAAGACCCTGCCATCCGAACGGTAGAGGGTGAACCTTGATTAGCCGCTCTAGAGAAGCCGTTTCCACTGATCTACGGTCCACTTTCGACATGCTTCACACCACATTAACCAAACAGAGCGGTTGGATTTTGTGATCAAAGGCTTATGGGCGGCAGCACGACCATGAAAACCAAGCAGATGTGTTGCCTTACGGATGGTATTCATGGAAACAACACTCCCGGTGCCTGTTGAAACTCCTGGAGTATGGAGATTGTACTATCTAGTGTGTTTTCTGTTATATGCGGCCCATCTGAAGGTCCAGAAACTGTATTATTTAAGCATTTTCAGAATGTATGTCCGGAAATAGATAAATCTGCTTATAACCCAACAAATAAGGAACTATTTGACAATGTAAACTTTACTAAACTGAGAGAATACATGTTAACATTTCTACCAAAAGCACTTAAATCTCCAACTATAAGGGATGACTATAAAGAGTTTATGCAATTATCATTAATTTTTCTTGGAGGAGATAATAATAATCAGTCATTTCGCGCTCCTGGAACCACACATCACGCTCGATGGATGACTAAAAGTATTTATGCACTAAAAATATTCCTTTTTCGAGAACAATTTAAGCTGTCATCTGAAGAATCTGGTAAGAACAGACTTGTGCCTTTTTATGAGCCTAATATATATTAAATATTGGAATGAAGCACTGCATGCTATTTAAGGCCCCTTACAATGATATTCAGTTTTTAAATGACCTGAAGAAATATCCAAATCTTTCTGTAGCAAATATAGCATTATCGTCATTTTCCAGACACCAATGGTATTTATCTGAGCACTTAGTAGCATTAGCTTTTTTTAATAACAGTCAGCATTGACACAAAAATTAAAATGATACAAAATATTGATCGTCTACCAAAATCTACCCGTGATTATCGACTGGAACTAAAAAATGAAGGGCAAAATGTAAAGATCGAAGATTTGTGACTGAAAAGACAAAACAATTCTTTGATGCCATGGTTAAAGGAGGTAAAATTAAATCACAAGCTTTCATAGAAATATCACCATCTCAGTGGAAAAGTGATCCTTGCTTTTGTGACTTTCGAGAAAAGCGCTTAAAAATGAAAGTTATAAATGACAATGCTGAAAGAGCTATAAGCCTAATACAAAAATATAATGAAACTCTTACAAAAGACGAAGAACAAAAACAATTCCTGCTTCGTCTAGTAGCAAACCACCAAAAGAGCTTTCCCACTACTTCCAAGAAATCTTTGTAAATCTGAACTTTTAAAGTTTGAGCTTGAGCGACCTGTAAATATTATTATTTTGGAGTAAAAAAAATTGTGCGCATTATTTACTTGTAAAATAATAAAATAAAGAATGTGGAGCAATATATTTCGAAAGTTAATTTTTTTGGACCACCCTAATGTTATAGTGTATAAAAGTGATTAATAAGTTTTCTGGTTGCATTGTATTGGTGTTTTAATGATAAAGTTAATATGTTGTATTACTTTTTGTTATTTGATAATGTTCTAGGCTTCTACGCTTCACATAGCCAATTCTTGGAAAAATGATACTTTCACAATGATTCATGATTATTTTTTTTTTGTGTGTCAATTTTGGAAATGTTACGCACACATCAGTGTTAGGGGGGCCCCTCCCGAGTTGTGCCTATAGTCAAGAATTTTCTAAATCTGGCCCTGTTGAAAATCATGACATACTTCAGCGAGAGAATGAACAATTTTGTGATTTACTTAAAGTTTCTCCCAAAATCTGACTTAGACCTGACTTTTTTTATTAAGCCTGATTTTTTTTCTTAACTATTGGCAGTCAAGAACCTGTTACGTCCCCCTCCCCCCCCCCCTGAAAGGTGGAAGTTGAAGCACTGAAGAATTTAAAAGACTTATAAAGCCGCTGCGCTGGCTGGTACAAAATAAGTTCCATCTGAGCTTTTAATAAGTGGAGCACCAGTCCTGATACAAAGTGCTTACTGAAACTGAGCTAACTTATGGCTGAGAGGAGTTAAAACCTAGGAGTTAAAACCTATACACCCTGGATATGCTGGACAGAAAATTTCTGACATACATTTTTAGGGCTGTACTAGTGAATAAATAGATTGTGGAGAAGATTCAACCACGAATTATATTATCTCTATAAAGAACTTGACATTTTTTAATTTATTAAAATATAAAGAATGAAATAGGCTGGTCAACAGATGCGATTGTTTGAAGAGAGTGACACTAAGAAAATTTGCAAGGCCAAGCCAACTAGCAATCGTCTCAGGGGTAGACCGAAACGAAAATGAAAATGGTCTGATTTTATTGACATGGACTTTTGCCTTTTAAATTGTAGGCATTGGAAAACCTGTATTTGCATTTACTAGTACTTAATATCTGATGGATTAATTTGAAAAATTGTCCAAATAACGACTCCTGTTGTATAAAGTCCTGTTTTCCAGTATGGGTCTCACCCTTAAATGTATACTATCCTTGATTCAGAAAGTTGTATGGCAATTTGATCGCATTGACCTCCTTAAACGTCATCTCAGGTAGTTGCTCTTGGGGAAGATTGAAGGCCGATTTCTGTCAGGTAATAATGGGATACAGTTAATAATGTTTTTTTTATTGACCAAAACAATGCAATGCTATTTTTTAGAAACGAAAAACATAACGGTTTTTTTGCAAAACATAGGGTACATTTGTGCATGATTTTCAAAGAATAAATTGAAGCTAAAAATAAGGTTTACGTAGTTTACATTCATGTTAAATCCATCGTGATAAAGATGAGAACTTACCATTCATAACTGTAATACAATAATCCTAAATTTTGGCATGACTTACTTTCTAAACTTACAAAGATGCACCCTGAAAATACCTTTTAAATTGCAATTAAATACTGGCAATTTGGGTGCAAATACTTTACAATTGATGTTATCGTAAAACCATAAAAGTAATCAAGTTTGCAACTTATGTGATTGCCATAGTCAGAACAGATTCATAAGTAAATGGTCAAAATATTGTAAGACTTGGCATGAATATAGCTACATCTTTGGTTTCTGGAAGTTTAAGGAGGGAAACATCTATGCAGAAGGAATAGAGATACCGGAATTACAAGTGGGGGAGTTGCGTCTATAAACTCCTCCCCTAGGAGTTAATTCTATTGAAGAAAATCAAATCAAGGAATGTATCCAGTGCAACTTTATAATTTTGTTGCTTTTCTTCAAATATCTCAGACATAGTCTTATTTCACCTCTGTTCGAATGTACTTTGCGTTACCTTAGAAAACATTTATCAAATATGTTTAGTATTTTATATTCCGAACCAACGTTGCAACACACCAAAGTTGCAGACTTTTTTTACGGATTAGTTATTTGAAAAATTTATGAACAGTTATCTATGTTATAAATTTTAATGATACATTTTTTATAAAAAGGTAATTTTTCCTTAAATTTCTGTAAAAATTACATCATTTCATTGTTTGACACTGATGACTAAAAAAAGATGTAAAATAAGAGTTTTTAGACAATTACGTTAAACTGCTTTTAATCATAACACACCGGTTTTCATATTCAGCATAACCAGAAACTTATTCTATAGATTTTATGCGTTTATGTTTTCATAACACAAGTTAATGAAACTACATGCTGTTTCAGGTTTTGAATCTCAACATGTATTTTCATAAATTCCCGAGTCGAAGAATTTAATTTATAGTTTTACTCCTAGATATTTTAGAACTTCTAAATGTTCTTACGCCCTCCGATCAAACACCAGAAAATCATACGATATTGCGATTTAATCTGTCTACACCAGACTGCAATATTCTGTTTGAAGATCCTGAGCGCTCCAATCACTTTTCTTCTTTCTCTACTTTCTCTCCAATCATGGTTCCCCGCTGCTTACTTTCTGAAAGCCTGCACTTGAGGGCGTGGCCCAGGTAGTGCAGTTTGACCAATCTTCCTATGGTCTATGGTCAATATTCTGTTAGATTCTGTATAAACAGGCAATTAAGTGTGATATAAGGTGTAAATTTAAAAAAAGAATGCTTCATCTTATCAGCTATACAAATATATCAGCTATAGCAAATATAAGACTGGCATGCAGGGTTCTTTGGTTTAAATAATTATTTGAATCAAAATTTAAATCAAACGATTTTTTTTAATCCTGATTTTTAACAACTTTTCCTCACATGCTTGCTTTATGCACATAGTATACTTCTAATAGTATGGTCCATGGAAAGTTCTTATTTTTATAAATGTTCGTAAAGGGGGGGAAATCGCATCTGCCCAGGGGCCCCAGCGTTCATAATCGGGCCCTGCCTATAGAGAAAATGCGTCTACTATTCACAGCTACATAAATACCGATAATCCAATGAAAATCGTATTTTCAGTAAGCTTGAACTTTTCTGCACCTTGAAACAGTATTCAATTTATAAATTCCGTCCACCAAAGGTATTTAGGAGCTTTAAAAACACACTATACAAGATTCCCCCCCCCCCAAATAATTTAAATTTAAAAATATTATTTTCATTTTTTAGCGAAAAATGAATTTTCGAAACTTGAGAACGGTTGCATTTCCTCTTCTAGCTAATTACTACGCCTACCCATTATTGCAGAGAATGCCCGTGTGAACCCGTCTGTTCACAAATGGGTTTTTAATGATCAAGTGCAACAGTGCCTTTCCTTCGAAATTCTTAGGAAGACGTTAAGAGGGAGGATAAAGAATCCTTCCTAACTTGGCAGATAACGTTTTCCTGCTAATCTTTTACTTCTTTTTGTTACATGTGTTCGCACATTATGTAGGTGGCGTATCAGACAAAAGCCGGAATTATGCCAGACTTTGAAACTTTGAAAGCATGAAAATATTTGTCACAAACTTTTGAATCGGTTAGAAACACAGAAATATTTCCATGGTGCCCGGTATAAAGGGCTTAAGTAAAAAAAAGTGATTAAAATATACCAAGTTATTGGCTTTTATACCAATCGCAGAACAATAATTTCGACTTAAGTCTTTTGCACAAAGAAATGTACTTTTATATACAAAACTAGCTTAATACACGTGCTTCGATACTAAGTACATTGAAATTAAATACAACGGTCAATATATGCAATTTATGCCACATATATATATATATAATAAATACAACAGTCAATGTATGCAATTAATGCCAAAGATATATATGTATATATATATATATATATATATATATATATATATATATATATATTTATAAAAAAATCGTAAAGTATATTTTTATACACAAAATAATGTAGAAGAAAATATTCAAATTAAATCTAATAGAACATACTAAAGAATATAATACAGTTAATATAGTGAAGTTTGAGGAACATTTCTTTTATTGTATTTTAATATTTTTTTTGATAATGTCTAATCTTCTGCCGCATTAGCAAGAAAATTAATTTTTGTCTATTTAGTTGTTATGCACTTGACGCAAAATTAGTTTAAAGTATCAGAAAAAGAAAAGGAACCACGTGATCAGCATTTAAAAAATTAAATTCTAAAAATTAATCTTTAAAAATTCACCAAAAATCAGAAAAGGGAGGTAAAGATTCGAAAAAGATTTCATACTAAAGGAATTTTTATGATATATCTCTTGATGTAAATTTTATAACCCTCGGACTATTATTTTAAATGCAAACTTAAAAAAAGTTACAAAAACAACTTAAAAATTTAATTTAAAAAATCTAAGAAGAATTTTTCAAAAACATTTCTTAGTGCACCCCTATACTATAAGAAGAATCGCCATGCAAAATTTCAGCCCTTTAGGTCCAGTCGATTGATAGACTCAAGTCTTTTATACAAGTCAAAAGATCTTTGTTTTTTTTATCAATACTAACAAATATCTAAAAAACACTTTCTTTGACTTAAGCGCTTTATACCGGGCACCACAGATTTTATCTTTGTGTTATTAGCAAAATTGAAGGTTTAAGAAATGTTCACGAGCATGCCAAAATGGTATTGCGAGGAGTGGGGTTTAAAGGCAATGAAAATGTTTTAATGTTCTAATTTGTCAATTCAGGAGTATATAGGGAAAGCGTTAAGGCTGCTGTCCACTAACCCTATTGTATTCGCTGACCTCAATTCTAACCTATGGAGAAAATGTGTCTTCTATTGACAGCTACATAAATGCTGATAATTCTATAAAAATGGTATTTTAAGATGGACTGAATTTTTTTTCACCTTGCACCAGGATTCATTTTATAAATTTCATCCGCCAAAGGAATTTAGGAGCGTTTTGAACACACTATACCAGATTTTTCCCCGAATAATTTAATTCTTTTTAAATATTATTTACATTTAAATAAAAAACGATAAATGCCGCCAGGTTTGAAACTTCTTTCTCTATTATGGAAAATAATTAAAAAAAAATCTTGACACCTGAGTCGGCAATCCTTGGACAAATTTTCTCTACATTGAAGTGAGCGAATCCAATAAGGTTAGTACATAGCAGCTTTAATAACCCGGGTATTAATAACTTCAAATTTGTGATGTCATTATAATACTGTCCGTCTCTACTGGTGGAAAATTATAGTTTATCCCTGAAATTGTCTTAAAACCATTAATCCTGATTTTGAAATCCACGAATCTTCTCTTTCAGAATCACTCAGTATTTATCAAAATTAAAGCAAGGTGCAAAATGCATAATTTGATGTTTCGCCAATTTTAAAGAGTTATACTCTGTTAAAAGGCGCTTACTTTCAGCAGAGATTTATTAGACTGGTACAGACTGTCGACAATAAGAGTGCAGTGACGCCTAATCCAGCCCTGCAAAACATCAACATTCGCGGATTTACATTATAGAAAATTCTTGACTATCGGCACAACTCGGGATGGGAGCCCCCTAACACTGACGTGGGCGTAAAATATCCAAAATTGACGCACAAAAAAAATAATCATGAATCATTGTAAAAGTACCATTTTACCAAGAATTGGCTATTTGAAGAGTAGAAGCCTAGAACATTATCAAATAACAAAAAACAATACAACATATTAACTTCATCATTAAAACACCAATACAATGCAACCAGAGAAACTTATTAATCCCTTATATACACTATAAGATACATATGATGAACTATACATATAACTATACATATGATGAACCAATCAATCAAATCTGAAAGGATATATAAAAAAAGTGCTATTTAAAAAGGTAAAATTAAAAAAATGAATATGGAATTTTTTTCTTTTAAAATAAAAATTTTGGGGCCCCCCAACATTCGGGGGCAATGGAAAATCAGGGCCTACATGTGATGACAATCAAGGAATTAATAAAGGGAAATCAAAATATATGCAGCTGTGGACGAGCTGACGGCTGACCACCAGTCATTATAACAGTTGCACGATTTTGAAATTTTTTTTACTTTCCAAACTAAAAAAACAAACAAATTACGAGTGACTCATCACAATAATTAATTACTTCTGTTTTCTTTGGAATAAATGGATCGTACCCTCTCCCACCCTCTCTGACATCATAGAGAGATTTTTCGGTTTTCAAGAAAAAAGGAGTGCAACATTGTCTCAAATAATATCTCAATTTTATGCTGGGGCCTCTACTAACATGAGGGTGAATACTTTACAATGTTCATTGTACGATATGGGCTTCAATAGCCAGCATCGAACTCGAGTATCAAAGTTTTCCCTGACAGACTGACTGGAAAGAGTTCTACTCCACGTATGGGTTCAGGAACGTCGCCACTGAACACCGGAAGACTGCATACGAGTAGCCTGTTCTGACGAGTCTCGTTTGCAACGGATTCTGGCAGGTAGAAAGATCAGCATGGGAAGAACACGCCAAAAATCAGTGAATGAATCCAACATGTTGTAACAGCGTGGTCGGCTGGCCCACCATTACAAAATCCAGTGTCTAAGGCTTCTAAAAGCACTATGCATGAGACGATTTACATCACACACGACATTAATTAAAAAAGTTACATTAAAATATAAGTTACAATAAATTCGGTCGTGCCGGCATATCTGAGTTGAGCTAGAACTTGGGCGCAAAAACGGCCGTTTTTAGTCTTGTTTACGTCTGACTTTTTCGCCACCTGTGTGGTGAGGTTGCAAGGAAAAAAAAACGTTTTTTTTTCAGGGAGGTGAGGCTTTTCTGCTAGAGTTTCTACTCGCGGTGGTTTACAGACAGGGAGTAGTATGCTGGTGTTGTCACAGTGTCGACAAATAACTGTACAGGCTGGTGGTCCCTTAGTTATGGTATGGACTGTGTTGAGTTGGCATGAATTACATCAGCTCCTGCGTCTAAAACTTCTCTGACCGGTAAACGCAATGATAACATTTTTTGAGATGTGTTACTGCCATTCAGGTCATGCATTCCTTGTCATGAGTGTGGGTGTCCTCCGACAAGAGAATGCACCCCCATATAAATCCACAGCCACCAAATTTTGGTTTGAGGAACAATCTGCCGAGTTTTGGATCACGAAATGTCGCCCTTGTCCACCAGATCGCAACGTTATTGGACATATCTGGGATACCATACAAGGTTTCGTTCAAAGCAGACATCCACCTTCTAGGAATATTAAGAATTGGGGACCTGTATTCAGGAGGCGTGGAGTTCATTGTATACAGACTTCCTCAGAAAGCTCATTGGAATCCATGTACATCGCGTTTATGCAGTCATACGATACAGAAGTGGAACTATCGGGAATAGACAGGTATCTCAGTTTCCAGGCACTTCAGTGTATATATACATCTATATGTACATATACACTGAAGTGTGTATATATACATCTATTTGGATCACGAAATAGCTCCCTTGTCCACCAGATCGCAACGTTATTGGTTTATTGGACATAACTGTCCACCAGATAGGAGTTATTGGACATATATATATATATATATATATAATTAATAATAACCTATATTATTTTTATATTTATGCAACTCCAATAAGAATAAAATCTTAAGGGGTCGTACGACTGTTAAACCATCAAAAA
>OU015490.1:85266070-85273570 GCA_907164885.2 Dolomedes plantarius
GTTACGATCCCGCAATTATTTCTTGGTGCACTAATTTTTTTGTCCATGAGTGTATATATATATATATATATATACCTAAGTTATCTGAAGGATTGAAAGCACTGGAATCATCTTATGCACAAAAATTGTTAGCGGGCGATAGATATTTATTTCACCTGCAGTTCCAAAAATTACTCTTATGTGGAATACTCAGACTTGAGATTACTCATATGTCTGGAAACCAGGCGAGAACAAGATTTTAGGAATAGAATAACACAGACCCGGGAGAAAAACAGCCAGGAGAAAACAAAACAAAAGTTTGTTGACGTCACAAGTTGTGTTATCGTAAACGTTTTTATACCTCACAATCATATCCATTTACTTGCCCTTCAACCCATATATCTAAGTTCTATTTCCCCGGAATCCGATCCCGGGACAATAATGCAAACTATGCGGTGCAATACCCGTCACGGAGCATAGTATCATATTTCGACTGTTCGATACCCACGCAAAATTTTCGACATGTTAGCACATATCCACGAAAAAAAGGATCTATAGTTTCGTTTTTATTCCCACAATATCCCTCGGGACAAATCTTCTGGAGAACAAACATCTTCAATTTTCTAAAATTATATGGGATCGGAATGGACAACATTTATTTTTCGGGCGCTCTCGATTCCACTGTAAAACTTGTTTATGCTTCGCTAGCTTTATAAAATATTGAACAGTCGCGTAATACTTTTCTCGAAATAGAGATTAAAGCAAACAGTTTTAGAAACAAGTTAGCGGCGAGGTATTTCGAGTTACTGAGATAAAATGTTTAGTTTATCGGGGACTTTTACAGAAAGATAAAGCAGGTTGCGAAATCAATGTTAGGATTCTGTGGAGATAGCCATTTTATTTAACATTTCGGTGGGTAAATGTAAATACATCTAGAGATATGTTTGATGCCCCGAAGCACAAAGCATAAAAAAAAAGCTTCAAAAATGTTGCGTATATTTTCTTTTAAAGCGTAATATTTGAATTGAGATATATGTTTATATATATATATATATATATATATGTGTGTGTGTGTGTGTGTGTGTGTGGCACGGTGCTTACACCGTGTAACCATTATATAATTAATTAACACTTAATGGTAGTCGTTAAACAATAGGCCGGTGAAAGAAATAATATTTAAATAATATTTAAAAAATTTATTATTTAATATTAATCAAAAACCCAACCAACACAGCTAAAACGCCATTTCCCTCATCCTCATCTCACGACAAGCGACCGGCCTCTCTGAATGTAATCCGCAATCTAATGCTTTGTTATCCGAAAAAAGCACTGCACTTTTCTCGCTTCAAAATACTTCTCGTGATGGTTGCGTCATCAGGGGATATCATAGTCAGGCGTTTCCCGCCTGGGCCTTTGTCGTCGAATTTCCAAGCGCGTGGGAGCAATTAATTATCAATGACCATGAACTCTCCGCTGCAAAAACAACCGACTTCCTGAATTGGAAAACAATAGAATTTCTAATAGTGAATTACCGTTTAAAGCTAATTTACCTAGTTTTAACCCTAATTAATGAAGTTAAATATAGTTAATTTTCCTAGCATTACTTACACACACACATATATATATAAACTACAAAATAGTTTACAGTAAAAGAATAAATACGTATAAATATTTTTTGTTAAACCTCTACCTGAAGTTCGTTTGTTTCTAATTCCTTTACGATAAATTCGAATTTGTTTTATCACCCACTTTTAGATTGTAAACAAGCGAGGCTCTCATATAAAGGATACTGGAAATCCTTGTGTTTGTATTACGTCACCATCGTCCTGTGGTGTCCTCTTTTCGAGCTTTCTTAAATCTTTTCTTGACGTTATTAACCGGAATGGCTTCTCATAAATTTATGTCCATAGCAGTTTTTACAATCTAATTACTTAATAACGGCAAAATGTTTACTGTATTCATTTCAAGTCGCAAAGCTTCTTATAACGCTCATGCGTGTGCTACATTTAGAATGACATGTTTTATATTTTAAAGATACAGTTGGACCTCCATATATCGAAGTCGACGGTTCCCGAAAAAAATTCGATATATAGAAATTTCGATATATAGAAACGGTTATGCTTAAATTATTGGTGATACATTGTATTGCAAGAAAAATGTGCATTTTCTTCTAATATACGAAATCACTTTCAGATCAACAAACTTAGATATGAATCACATTACTACAAATTGCGTACATTCATAAATGAAAATTATTATCGATTAAAGAACTATCAATAAATTATACTAGATTTAATTATCAAACAAAATTTACATACCTTTAAATACAAACGCAATTGATTTACATTTTTGTTAAAAACTTTCGAATGTCTTGTTGCACAATAAATTTAGAAGAAAATTCATCACAAAAGTGTTAGCACTTATTATGTCCACTAAATACAGACTCCGGGACATTTTCCGCGAATTGAAGACCACGACGGATTGCATCAAATACTGTGCGCATTTCTTTTTTCGAAGGATTAACGATTTCTGCTTCAGTTAGAGTCTCTTCCTCTTCTTGGATGTCAGTTTGTTCTTCCTGAAATGCGTTTACGATGTCGTCATATGTGGGGTAATCTGAAACAATGATGCCTTCATCAACGTCTAAAAAATATCTAAGGGAAGTTTCATCTTTGATAAGGCATCGCTTTTGTAACTGTTCCCAACATTGTTCGATTTGTGGTACTACATTTTCTTCTTAGATTAGAGGTGAATCAATAAAACCAGCTTTTTCAAAGCAATTTTTTATAGTGACTTCTGACACATCGTTTTCCCACACCATACAAACTTTTTGCCTTGTTTCTATGCCCTGAACTTCTTTACGGGAGAAGAAAATCACGTGCCACGTTAAGAATCTTTTTGAAAAAAAATTCGATATATAGAAATTTCTTTCGATATATAGAGATAGTTTCTCTACCTAATGAAAACGGGGATTCACCAACTGTTCGATATATAGAGACTTTCGATATATGGAAGTTCGATATATATAGAGGTCCGACTGTATTTTATTATTGCAAAAAAGTTTATCATTGTCGAATTTTTTTAAAAATTATTCATATTTAACATTCTAAAACTAAAAATATATATTTTTTACAAAGTTTGTTCAAATCTGCATTGAACAGACAATTTTCACTTACAAATTAATTCAGACAATGTTATGACAATTGTTTATAAGCTAGTTCATTGTTATCCTGTAATTGTTGTTTATTTAGTAGTTTTGGCTCAGTATTTTTGGAAATAGTTCTTTATAGCTTAATAATTAATTTAAACAGCATAATTTATTTTATGATCTTTTTGCATTCATTTCAATCATTCATTCCCTTAATTTTCAAGTACTGGATTCAGTTTTTCCATCAAACAATGGTACACGCCAATTATAAACTCCTTTCTACGTAAATCTTATCTGCTTGTAATTCCTTCATGATAGATTCGCATTGTTTTATCACCCCTTTTAGTTTGTGTAATAACGACCGAAACTTTCATAACATGGCCACTGTAATTCTCTGAGGTTCCATTATCTTACCATCCTCATGTGGTGTCCTCTTTTTGAGCTTTCTTAAACCACTTATTATCCGTTATTAGCCTGGATGGCTTCTCCCAAATTTATGTCCATAGCAGTTTATACAAGGCAATTACTTAATAAGAGCAAACTGTTTACGGTATTCATTTCACATATTAACGTCTAGTAACAAAGCCTCTCTTGGCGCCACAGTCTGCTAGAATTGCATGGTTTATAATTTAACGATTATTTATTGCCCTTGTTAATAAAAGCTTTTATAATTGTTTATATTAAACATTGTAAAATATAAATAATTTTATCATTCATATTATACAACGTTTGTTCATTATATTTTTATTTATTTGGTTCTGTATTGAAACGTTTTTAACTTAAAAATTAATTTAGATCATAGTTTAAAATTTTAGCTAGCATTTAAATGTTATTTATTCAGTATTTTTTGCCCAGTCTTTTCAGAAATAGTTCTTAATAGCTAAATAATTAATCCAAACAGTATAATGGCAAAGATTTATGTTTTTAGTTTCAGACAATGTAATGATTATTGTCTGCAATTTTAGTTTGTTGTCAGCATGTAATTTTTATTTATGTAGTATTTTTAATGCAGTCTTTTCAGAAATTGTTCTTTATAGATTATAATTGATCAAAAGTGCATAGTTGCCATAATCTATGTTTTAAGTTTCAGACAATGTAATGACAATTGTTTTAATATTTTAATTCATTGTTAGTATGTAATTGTTATTTATTTAATAACAATTAGTCACTTTATAACAATGAGTCTTTTTAGAAATAGTATAATTTCAGAAATTTAATAAACTTACATTTTAATTTCAGACAATGCAATGACAATTGTTTAAATTTTTAATTCCTTGTTTGGATGCAACTGTTATTTATTTAATACTAGCTGAAGTACCCGCGTTGCCAGGGATTTTAAGAATGTTTGTTAACCTAAATCAATTTAAAAACTAAACATAGTATAAATTTCATAGTAAAAAAAGGCATGTGAAATGTTATCTATGAATAAAAAGAAAATCCAATATAAATGTATAAAAATTTATAATAAACTCCTCAAAATTCAGTTAGATTTTGCCTTTCATCATTGGAGCAAAAATATCTGAAAAGTAAAACGTTAAATGTATACATTTATAATAAACCACTATAAAAAATAGGTGAAATAATTTTCTCACACCATCAATCTATAAGTAATAAACGATAGTAATAATTTATAATTAAATAAATTTATAATATACAAATAAATAAATAAATAAAATAACATAAAGATATGTATTATAAATATAATGTAAATTTCAAACGATTCTTGAAGTCAGGTAACTTTCAAGAACAGCAAAAGAATGTTTCAGAATTTTAACCTTTGTTGCCACTCTCTGCTTCTCTTTGCTTCTCTTCAGAGTAAAAAAAAATTCAAGAATTCAATATGAAAATAACGCTCACGCATGAAGTATTTATTTTGATAAAGATACATTTCCCTTTTGAAAAAAAGCATTTACTGAACAAATGAACTTCTAAAATGAAAATGGCAACGAAGATCGTTTGTGTAGAATCGTGAATTTGAGTTTTGGTATGATTAATAACTTTACTAATTATTGACCTATTTTAATTATTTTATGTTTTTTGTGACCTCCCGAGGGTGGGTAAGAAGAATTTTGAATTTGATTTTACTTTCTTTTAAATTTTTTGGACCTCTATTCTCAGTTACGGCTAATTTTTGTGAGTGAATCACAAATCACAAAACTGTGCTTAAAGTTTAGACTGATGTTTTTTAGTTAAGATATACTAATTTTTATGCTTTTAAAAGTACATCGTGAATTATAAAATTAAGAACAATATAAATTACAGCATACTAAGCATTCTGAAGTACAAACACAATATGTAATATACCAAAATACCAAATTTTCAGAACGTAAACAATCGCAAGTTAGCGAGACACGTAGGGGTGATTCCCGGAAATGTAACAGCTTCCATTTACTGTTGTCACTCTTCAAAATTGTTGGCATTTTATTAATTAAATTTTAACGGTAATTAATTTCGATTCCGGATGTCTCGGCTGTTTTCAACTACGCCTGTATGGAGAATTTCACGATCGGCTCTTCTAAACTGTGGATATCTATACAATCACAACCACACAAACTTTCATTTTTATATATTAGAGATTTATGCCCCAGTCTTTTTAGAAATTGTTCTTTATAATTTAATACACAGTCCGGTCACATTATTGGATACAATAATGTGATCGGATATATATATTTATATATATATATATATATATATATATTGCGAAAGGTGGTTATTCTGGCTTTTGACAGGTGGTCACATTAATGTAACTGGACTGTGTAATTAATCCAAACAGTATAATAGCAATGATCTATGTTTTTTGTTTCAATTAATGTAATGACAATTGTTTATAATTTATTTTTAATTGTTAGCTTGTAGTTATTATCTATTTAGCAGTTTTGGCCCAGAATTTTCAGAAACAGTTCTGTATAGCACAGTAATTAATCCAAGCATTATAATGTCATTGATCCATGTTGTTAGTTAAAAGTGAACATAGTTTTGATTTTTCAAAAATAATTATCTTTAAAAGAAAAATAATTAATTTTTATAAAAAAAAATAATCTCTATGAAGAAATGCATAAATAGTTTATTCCAATTGGTGCAGTTTAAAATAGATTTAAACTAACAAATTGTTTGGAACAGGTATTGAGAAATGTTTCGCAGTGCATATGATAGATACTGAAAGCATATATTTCATCAAAATTATTATCTACAGTTATAGCTTTAGGTTCAAAACGTAACACACACGTGCGTGGTATTTCTTGTTCATATTTATAGCGTTGGAACTTAACACTGATACGTGAGAATATTACAAGAAAGGCTTAAGTAATTTTCAGTTCCATTTTGCTATAGCTCATTCCAGAATCATTCTGTTGGCATTTTCTTTATGCATTTTGTGACGTCAGAGTCTGAGGTGAATGCACATTAGGCTACGTCTAAATGCTTTTATACTAAAAAGCCTTCTTAGACTGCTTCAGAATATATTCGTTCTTTTTACAAAATACAGTAACTTCAAAAGTAAAATATAACCTTTTTTTATTCAAAATTATGTTTGTGAGGAAGAGAATGGCAGCATTCAATATCTGTCTAGACATACTAAAGTTTGAAATTCGACGTTTCCTTTAAAATTGTAGGTATTTTTAGAAAATCGTTGTAGCATATATAAATATGTTAAATAATTCAACGAAAAGGTTATTTTTGCATTATTTCTTTATAGTTGCATAGAAATTAAACTCATGTTCATAAATTAAGGATAATGCCAGCTCCTGCAAATAAAGGTTCAGAAACAAAACAAACGTGACTTATTCATAAAGCCCATTTATTAAACAAAAGATAAAGAACAATAAAGATGGTGTATGTATTATACCATTCATTACAGAACGCTTGTGATTACAGAACGCTTGTGAACAATTTTACTTCTTTGCCACCATTCCTTATATAGCCCTCTCTTACACTCTCGACATTGTGACGTACTATCGGCGTCATCTGGTGGCTTCCAGAAATTTGCATATTATTCTTGAAGATGTGTGTAATAATTCTACAGGTGAAATTTTTACTTTTGAGTTCGATTTCCGCGTGATTCTGAATTATCCTTAATTTACGGACATGAGAGTACATGCTACATTAGGAAGTCTGAAATTGGAAGTAGTAAAATGAAATTTCTGTACTTTGAAAATGAATCCCAGATGTTCTCGTTTATTAAATATACAGCAAAATGAAAAGCGTTGAGCAAGCTATGCTTAACTCCTAATGACAGCATTATAAAACAACAAATTTTTAATTTTCAAATTTAGGATGCCATAAATGGTTACTTTAAATTTTATTTTGTCACTGGTGTATTGGTTTCTTACATGCCATTTTATGTTGTTCTTCTCTGCAGTTCTACGTTCTGTTGT
>OU015490.1:85278570-85456070 GCA_907164885.2 Dolomedes plantarius
CGGATTTCTTCGTCCTAGAGAAGAGAGTTAATACAGATTATTCAGGGTCTCTGCCGAGTGAATCACCCTATAGATGTAATGTATTTCGTAATATGGGAATTTCTGTCCATTTAAATAATCAAAGTTGTGGTTCAGGAGATAACGTTGTGAGACTGGCGATTGTGTTATTCAGAGCCCATTGAATCATTTTCATTTGCTGCAAAATCAGGGTAATATTGAAAAGAGACTTTTTACCTCCCAATATTTAAGTTACTAATATTTCATATATTCTATATAAGGTTATGACTTTAGTATAGGATATTTAATGAAGGCCACATTCGACTCTAACGGTGTGGCTCACTAAACTAGAAATCATGATGTTTTATTACTCTTTAGCGTTATAATATCAACAGGTGACACTAAAATGAAAGGATTTTCGTTTGGTTACGTGTCTTCCTCGTTTTGAAATTGAAATATCAGACAATTTTCCCCAGTTTAGTTATAATCGTCCACTACATCAAAGCTCCTTCCTTAAAATCTCTAGTGTATTCCTGCCACAATGGTGTAATATCCACGCCATTATTGCATGTTTATTGGTGAATTCTTACCTATGCGCCAAATGTTTGAGTGATTTAATTCCAGCTCCTCGATATTGTGGTCGCAGCCAGTAAAATGCATCATTTACCTTTATAAGAGTCACAATTTACAGTTGTAAAATAGAGCTAGGGCAGTGCAACGATACAATGTCATCGAATTGTTACGCCACATAAAGGATCCCAAAAGAGACTTGTCCACATTGCTGTTGGAACATCGTGTTTGGAACATCAATGAAACGTGATGTGACGTCAATGAAAGTAACTCTCTCCAACTAAGACGTTTTTAGTCAAGCGTTCGTAATGTTACGTTTTCCTCATATAACACTGCCGTGCCGTACCGAACAGTATCGAAGATGGCGGGACCGTTTGGAAGAATAGGGATGTATTTAAAAGGAAGTTAGAAACCCGTGGGTACCTGAATACAGGAATCTTCTACTGACATGTTGAATCATAATTAACTACAAAGGCGGGGTAGCAAAAATTTTATTCCTTTGTTGAAATGATTAACTTTAAGGACAGACTGTTGTCACGACGAGTTAGCATGTCTCTACTCTGCTTAAAACTCTAAAGCTGACTCACGTTGAGTTTTCTTCACATTTTCTCGGTATTCAAGACGCAAATAGAGTCGATAACAGCAGGTAACACTGTTTATACAAAATAAGCTTCTTGCCAATACGTCCGGAATCTTTCCAGTTTAATGTTACAACGCACTCTCGAAAGCTCTGAATTCCTTCAGTCACTGTAAAACTTCTGCTAGCATTCCGAACATAATCTCTTGAAGAACATACGTAAACTTTTTATACATTCTAAATTAACGATATATAAGAATGCAATCAGTTTTGTTACGATTACGATTGAAAAACGCTCCTCGGGACCAGAGGTACCCTAGCCGAAGAGCGTCGGCTTTTGGCGCCGAGTCTGCTCGGTTTGATTCTCGACGAGTGCCATATAATACCTCCGTGTGTAGACCGGATATGGACACGTTGAATCCATAGACCGGAAAGTCCCTTCATAAGGTCTGAGAGGTTGGGAGAGGGCATATATATATACATATATATATATATATATATATATATATATATATATATATATATATATATATATATATATATATATGCATGTATATATATATATATATATATATGCATGTATATATATATATATATATATATATATATATATATATATATATATATATATATATATATATATATATATATATATATATATATATATATATACATATATATATAAATGTGGCTAAAAGGTGTGCTCGGTCAAACTTAAGGTGGCACCTAGTTAAGACGGACTACGATCTTTATGCTGCTATCACAATACGGAGCCGCCCTCCTCAGACCGCAAAGCCTTTATGGACCTATATGGACCTAGCCTGGAATCCATCCGGCCAGGGGGCATTAGCAACAACAACAACAACAACAAAAAATGTTCCTCATTCATGGACTTTCAAAACGCGAGTTTAAGACAACATGGCAAAAGAAAATGTAAATTTTAAGATTTGAAAACATACACCTACAGCGTTCCCATCTGCGTTGGGCCTAGATCTCACTCTTACTATTGGTTCCTCAGAAAGGCACAGTTCTACTGGTTTTACAGCTGAAATTTTTACTGGTGACTGACAATGCGCTATCAAACAGAAATTAAGGACATTTCTTTTGCTAATTTGCAATTGTATCCCCTTCCACGAGAGCGCTTAATACGTATTTAGTTATACGCCTATAATAACCCAGCTATTGAGAATATCACAGGATGGTCTATCAATTTTTAATATTGACAATTATAATGATGGCTAAAGGGTTTAAATTTTCATCATTTTTAAAGTTTTTATGATTTTTATGAAATAATTTGTTCTTTAACGTGATTTTTTCAGTTTTTTGTCATATGTGATAGTAAAAAATTGTCGCCAAGTTGAAATGTGACAAATATATATATATATATATATATATATATATATATATATATATATATATATATATATATATATATATATATATATATTAGGATGGGGAGAAAAAAATTATTTTTTTATAATCACTTTTTAATAGCGCGGAAAACTTGAGCATTAGCATCCTAATAACGGGAAAAGTAGTATAAAAAATATAAAATGGTTTTGAAATCACACAAGAGTCCTAAACTTTAGAGAAAAGGAAAAAAATCTGCACTTTTTAAAGACATATAAAATTATTTTAATAGTTTATTTTATTTGTAATAGTGTAAAATCTACTAAAGGCGTAAAAAATACTTTTGGACACATTGCCGTTCATTTGAATTCGCACCAAAAGCCTTAAAATACCATTTATTTTAGTAAAAACCTCATATTGCAGCTCTTCGCCCATTTCAACATGTTTTTCCTTAATGATTTTTGTATTGCCTTCTACATCGCAAATGCCATCAAAGTTGTCGTATACTTCCTTATAAAGCGATAGGTACGGTGTTTCTGACAGGGCCACAGCAGCAATAGCTTCTTGTGTCCTGCATGATCTGGGAATGATCTCTGATTCAGTTATGTCCCGATTGATTGACAAAAGTAAGATTAGAAGGGAAAAAGTGAAGATTCGAAAAGCAATAGAGGAAAAAGAACAGCAGCTGAAAGAAGTAAATGGAATCTACTTCGACTGTAGAAAAGTTAATACATTAACACAAGAAAAAGTAGAGAGCTAAAATGTACCGCAGAGTAAGAAAAGAAGAACATATTAACGTGATTTGAGAGCCTGGTGGTCAATACATTGGCCATGTTACACCAAAACGAGGAACCGGTAATGATATTACCGAAAGTATTTTCGACTACATGAAAAAGAAAGATTTTGACATGAGTGCAATGGCAGCCATCGGATGTGATGGGACAGTCACAAACACCGGTTGGAAAAGTGGTGTTGTACAGAACATTGAAGTTAGGTGTCAGCGACCACTGCAGTGGTCTATTTGTGTGCTTCACTTTAATGAGCGGCCTTATAAACATATGTTTTAGCACTTGGACGGGACAACAAGTGGGCCAGCGTCATTCAGGGGTCCAATTGGCAAGCAACTGCCTAGCTGTGAGAAAAATCCTGTTGTTGATTTTGTGCCGATTCAATCTGAAGTTGTCCTCACAATAAATAAAACTGACCTTTGTAAAGATCAGCAGTATCTCCTAGACATTGTTAATGCAGTCGTCACTGGACTCTGTGATCCAGAATTAGCTGTTAAAGATCCTGGTTTCCTCAGCCATTCCCGATGGTTAACCTGTGCTAACCGGGTATTAAGGCTGTTTCCCAAATTAGTCCGACAAGCAAAATGAAGACACTTGTAAATTACATTGTAAAGACCTATGCTACTGTTTGGTTTGATATTAAGATGCATGACACTGTGAAAGACGTCCGAAGCACATACTAAAGGTCATTCAAACAACAAGACATTTCCCGGACAACATAAAAGAAATCATCTATCCGGTCATTCAGAGAAACTCGTTCTTCTGACATCCAGAGAATATGATGTTGGCGATGATACTGGACGAGAAACAACACATTCGAGAATTAGGCTACAGGAGGATATTGAAAGCCAAAAATGAGCCTCCAGTAGTAGGACACGTTAGAGCCTTCATACTTCCTTCAATTAATTTTCCAGCCAAAGACTATACTGAACTTATTTATTGGTCAAAGTGTAAGCAGACACCACCTCAATTTTTGTCAAATATGGCAACAGAACACATTTCAACTTTATTGAAAGACAAAGCCCTGCCAGAATTTGAGTATTTCAAATTTCCATGCCACACTCAGTAGGTAGAGAGATGTGTGAAACTTGTTACAGAGGCCGCTGGAAAAGTTTGCGGGCATGGAAACCGAGAAGGTTTTATTCGGACAACTTTAGGATCAAGGTCTATGATGCCAAAATTTGATACGAAGTCAGAATTTAAAGGGACTTCAGTGTAAGTAACCACATCCAAATTGATTGGTTGGTTCGTTGGGTAGGGTGTGGGTGGGATTCGACTTGCAGCCACCTCCACTTGGTAAGTCCTGGGTCATTTCAGCATAAAGGAAACACATGCTGAAATGGGCGAAGATCTGCAATATCAGGTTTTTACAAAAATAAATGGTATTTTAAGGCTTTTTGCATGAATTCAAATGAATGGCAATGTGTTCAAAAGCATTTTTCACGCCTTTAGGTAACTGCAAAGAGTAGTTTTTACACTATTACAAATAAAATAAACTATTAAAAAATTTTATACGTCTTTAAAAAGTGCAGATTTTTTTCCTTTTTTTCTAAACTTTAGTGCTCTTGCGCGATTTAAAAACCAATTTATATGTTTTTATATTATTTTCCCCGTTATTAGGATGCCAATGCGCAAGTTTTCCGCGCTATTAGAAATTGATTATAAAATAATAATTTTTTTCGCCCCCCCCTAATATATATATATATATATATATATATATATATATATATATATATATATATATATATATATATATATATATATATATATATATATATATATATATATATATATATATATTTTATATATATATATATATATATATATATATATATATATATATATATATAGTTTTATCCGATATATTGGAAAGTGTTACCCGGAAAACACGGAGCTGCATTGCATTTCGATGTTTCTGAGCTATTCATATTTTATTTATATCTGAAAAATATTCGACACCGAAAGCGAAGACCCGTGTAGCTTATATCAATACAAAACGAAACATTTCGGAAAGAAATCCTCCGCTTGAAAGAGGTTTTACTGTCAGGGTTTTACTTAGAATTCAGATATTCCCTATTCGTTATAATACTTTGAATTAAAATAGTCTTTTCAGGGATTGTGCTTTAGTTCTCGATTAAGGCGATGTTTAATTTTATAATGAACGCCTTTGTTGCGTGAAAGGGAGTCAGAAAGCAATCAAACATAAAATTCCATTAAGTATTAGCTATTTGACTGCTCGATTCTTGGTAATTGGCGTATTTTAATTACACAAGGTGCAATTGCTCCCGTTTTAACTCAAACAAACAAGCTACGAATTAGTCAAAACTGTCTCTTTAACACTTGTAAACACTATTAGAAAAGCTAAGCCAATATTGATTAAACTGTTCGGTAAAGATACTTTTCTCGAAAAATAATATTTTGTATGACTTAATTGTTACGTACTGGCTGAAATATATACCATCTCTCTATACTTTCTGGAAACGGTTAAATTTTGAATTTGCAACACAATTCAAAATTTAGCACTTTTGAACAAAGAAATATTTTATATTCTATCTCTCAGATGTTGTTGGCTTCAGTAAACTGAGGTAGACCCAGGAAATTTCATATTGACTAGTTATAATATAAGTTAAGTTGCATAAGGTACTGTATACATTTTTACGGCCATTTTAATTTAAACCATCGATTTCTCATGCTACTAAAACATTTTCTTTCCAATGCCTTTTGAATTTTGTTTCCATATCTCAAAGAAATTGAATTATATTTATTTTAATATTATTTGACTGTTATCAGAGAGTAAGATATAAACCTTATTCAGGTATTTTCTCGAAATAATTATTTTTTGTTAATCCTCTTTACCCAAACACTATACAACACATAAATTTTGCTTAAAAGACACCGGGAGTCTTCCTTGATGACGCGTTAGATCAAATGTTCATAAAAGAAATGGATTACATAATTTATAGTTAGTATCTTTACTTTTTACATTATCTGATCAGCAAGCAAAAAAATACTAATGTCAGGTAAGTTTTTAAGGTGGTCCCAGGTAGCCTAGTGCTAGCGCGTCAGCCTTCGACGCTGAGGGTGCTCGGACCGAATCCTAACAAGTGCCATAAAATACCTCTGTGTCTATGCTTAATATGGGCACGTTCAATCCGTTCACCGGAAAGTCCCACTATGATGTCACAGGGGATGGGAGAAGGTGCAATCCCCCAGATCCTCACACCCCTAAGCCCAATACATACAGTCGGACCTCTATTTAACGAAGTCGCTAATTCCCGAAAAAAAGTTCGTTGTATGGAAAATTCGTTAAATAGAGGGTCACCTTTTAAAATACTTTAAACTACACAAAACAAATTTTAAATTCCTAAACACTAAATATTATTAGAAAAAGTAATTATCACACCTTTATTTTGTAAATTAATATCTATTTATTTTATGTATCTTACCCATCAAAAAGAAATCTGCAAGGAAAACAAGAATAAAACAAAACATTGTCCGGGAATACAATGTATTTTCAATTTAAAAAGAATAATTTTATATTAAAATTAATGAATTTTAATCACATTATCGCATTTATTATAACAAGTAATTTTAAGCATACATTGCCAAGTGCGTCCTTAAATTTAATTACTGATAAAGTCTGTTAATTTTGTCTGAGTCTTTTGTTTGAAAAAGTGTTTTCTCTTATACGCCTCGCATCTTTGCAATGCACCCAAAACCCCTTCAGGCGTATTTTCTTCAAACTGTAATCCGCGTAGGATTGTTTCAAAAGATTTTAGCATTTCATCATAGGAAGGTTTGTTGATTTCTGCCTCATGATCCTTTCCATCTTCATCATATACGTCTTCATCGCAATTCATTGCTGTATTGTTTTTATTTTTCACACTGTCTAAAATATCTAATTCAGATAGTGTGTCCGAGGTTTCACCTTCAGATTCAAGTGAAAGAAAATCTTCAACCAGGACATCATCGTTAATTTCTTTTATTTCCCTTAGCTTTATCCACATTTTTTTAAGTTCCTCTAAGAGAATATCGTCTTTGTCCTCCGTACTTGCCGAATTCTCATTGCTGACTGTAGGCAATTAAATTACCTTAAAACAATGGATGCATGCATGAGTTGGAACAAACAAGGAAGACAAAGCATTGGTCTTAAACATACATTTATTTGATAAAGCACAAATTTCAATTAAATTGTAATAGCTACAAGTACAATAATCTCTTTCATATTAACATTTTTAAATATGAGAACTCAGAAGCAGAGGTAAACTATATTGTCAAAGATGATTTTTAGAGTCTATGGGGAGGCACTTACTATAGCTGAAGTATGCAGCGATGATGGTGACTTCGACGACAGGGACCCAGAATCATGTCCTGTATAGGAACATCTTAGCGGGATCTTGGCATTTCTCCAAGACTCTGAGGCAGACGAGAGTCTCTATCATCTACCTTTCAGGAACAAAGTCTGAGATCGATCTGCTTCTTCTCCTATTCCTTTCGTCCTTGGCGGGGCTATTGTCCGTTTACAGGGGGGCCATTCTGACCCGCCCCTCATTTTCATTGGGCAGTGGGCTGTTTTTAATTCAGTAGTTCCTGCCCCAATTGGTTCATTATTAAACAGCCTCTGTCGTCTCTTTCCATAGTCTACGAAGTACCTCCCCACCATAATTTAATTTTGCAAAACAATTTTGACCCTTATCATCTGAAGTTTTTACTGTGGACCATAAAATAACGACCATCCATCTTTTACTATTTATAAACTTTAGATCGCTATCACTGGCCACACCGACAGCTATTCTTCTATTATCTCCAAGCCTCTATTTACCCCTGCCTCTGCAGCCTTTATAATATATTCGTTATTGGCCACACACCGTGGGAATTATATCATTCCACTTCTACACTGACAAAGAATCCAAATTTGGCAAATCTGTTGCGAATAGTACGACTTGTAACATCATAGTTCCACGCTTTGGAAATTCCTGATATGTAATATGAATATGGTAAAACCAGTCCGAGGTCATTAATCACCATAAAATGTGTTAAAAGAAAGAATAAGTTTGAAATGTTCAGAAATATTTTGAGAAATATGGAGAAAAAAAATACTGCATAACAAGAAAAAGTTCGTTAAATAGAGAATGCACTTCGCTATTTGAGGTTATTTTACGAAGAAATTCGCAAAATGTTCTTGGTTCCAAGGAAAAGTTCACAAAATAGAGAAATTCGCAAAATAGAGGTTCGTTAAATAGAGGTCCGGCTATATGGATCTGGTATGGAATAATTCCGTCCAGGAGGCATTGTAAACCCCCACAACAACATCAACAACAGTCTTTTTAAGAATTAAATGAAAGTGATTCTTTTGGTACCATGATGAGTTTTTTTTCTGTTCGTCGTAAAGAAATCTGAATTTCTAACCCAAAGATGATATCAGGTGCTTTCCTTATTACTAAATTCCCTATTGTTAACACAATAAAAGCATTTACGAGTGCTGCCCTCTAACGGATAGAGCATATCGATTTATATGTCCCGTGTGGGCAACTGACAGCGGATACGTTAAATTTATTCCAAAATTTTAATTAGTTTTTTTTTATCTTTACACTGCTATTAGTCCTAAAAAGCTTTCATTTATCTTAACTCCCCAATTTATCATTCTAAAGATTTTAGATGAAAAACATTTTACATTTATATCCCCAATCACACTTTTTTTTTACAGGCATGCTTTTTTTTTCTCTTGAAGCTTAACATTTTGATCTCAAAATTTCTAGAAATATTTCATCTAATTTTTTGCAGAGATGTTTAATTGGACATAATTCATTTTTTTTCAAGTTTTGCTTTAAATTTTTACTTTTTTATATGGAACAATAGCGATTTTTTTGGTATGCATTTTCGTTAAACCACTCTTAATTACATCTTTTTTTATCTAGAAAGTCGATTTTTTTAATGACTTAAGAGTAGCTTAGTCACTTTTATTTTGCACACGCCATTTTTCCATTTTTTGCCTATAGATACCTCGAGGTTTAAAAAATATTGAGAGTTCAAGAATATTTACAATTAAATATTATGGTATATTTAATATGAGAACAAAAAATTAGCTTGTTATTAACAGAAAGTATAATAATGTAAACAATTCAACACAAACTAAAAATTTATAAACCGGGCATAGACTGCCGAACAAATTAACTGAGAACCTACCCTAGCGTTGCAAACTTTGAGCTTTTCAATAAAATACTGCGCAGTTGCAACAAATCCTCATATTGAAAACGGACAAATATAAGTAAAATCAAATATTCCAACAGAGCTGCTTGATTTCTGTTTATTTTTTGTCTACATTCTTCCTATAGTTATCTAGCTCTGTTGGGATATTTAATTTTAGTTAAACTTGTTATTAACAAACATAGGAATAATTAATTGGCCATTTTTCATATTTTGTCATCTAAAACCTATGTATGCGTTGAAATCAAGTACAAAAAAATTCTCATGAAATCTAATTTGATGTGATAATAATTACAAGATAAAAAGAACATTTTATATACCATGTTTTTAAATTTTCTGTTGAAGTATATAAGCTTGACAATTCTATGTATTATTAAATACTTTTTAAAATTTTTTTTGATGAATTATCCCATCAACTTAAAAGAAAAGGAAATTAATTGGAAGTTAACTTGCATTTAACTTTTCGTTACCATTCCGGCCAATAGATGGCTGCACCAGTCTACAAAACAAAATTAACTGAAAACGAATTCAATTATGCTTAAAGATGACTAAAAGTATTAAAAAAATGCATTGTCATCGTGTTCTGAGCTATTCTAAAAGTTTCAAATGTCTAGCTAGTCGGAAAGTTAGTTAAAAATCGATTGCGAGATTTGTACTGGACAAACACACACAAGCAAGAAAACGAGTTAATAAAAACATGGTAAAAATGGTAAATTCTTCCTTAATTATAAAAGGCCATTTATATGGAACAATACAGTTTGTTTGTAGTGCCCTGTTGATGCACATAATAAAAAAAAATATTTGGTGTAGTATTTGATTATTACAAGTTTAGGAAATGAATTTTTTTTATTTCCAATGGCGGCAATACATAGACGAGATAACCCAAATAAACAGAACAAAGATGCAAAAAGTCCAAAAAGAAGGTAGCAAAGGTCTGTTGGCCCAGTCGGTCTCTTAAAGACCAATATCGCTCCCACAACTGGGCTGAACACAGCGCTGGGCAGCGGAGAAGGTGAAGTCGGTCTATCTCTTCCCGAAGGTCGCAGAGCATGCAGAACGGACTATCCAGAATGTCAAAACGGTGAAGATGTTTTGCAAGGCAGTCGTGTCCCGTAGCCAACTGGAATTCAGCCATGGCTCTTTTCCTTGACCAGTCAGGAAGTTCGTGAATTTTATTCCACCAGATTTTCTGGGAATGTATCGCCGTAAATTCCCTGACGTGTCTGTTTTGAAAGTCCGTTCTCTTAAGGCTGCTATGTAATAACTCCATTGGATTCGCTCACCTCAATGTTAACCTATGGACAAAATTTGTCCACGGATTGCCGACTTGGATTCAAAGATTTAAAAAAAAAAATTGTACTCCGTCATAGAGAAAGACATTTTACATTTGTGTACATTTTTCGTTTTTATAAAATGCAATTAATATTTTAAAATTTAAATGATTCGGGGAAAAATCTGGTATAGTGTGTTTTAAACGCTCATAAATTCCTTCGGTGGACGAAATTTATAAAATGAATCCTGTAGCGCTTTGCAGAGACGTTCAGGCTATTTGGCAATACCAATTTCATTTGATTATCAGCATTTATGTACCTGTAAATAGTGGAGAAAAATATATTTTAAATAAAAAATTTGGGGGCAGTGCTTAACCCCTCCTATATAGAGAGAGCCATTACAATCCCTCAAAATGTCAATCCTAAGGGGGGTGGAATTCTCGAACTGTCGACTGGACTCCTCCCACCACAAGAGTCTGCAAGAAGATGAAAAGGGAAATACGATTTTTTTGTCTTAGTACATAGCAGCCTTAATGATTGATTTAATTGTGGTGTATGGGATGTTTGGAGAATCCCAGTACCTCTTTTTGCCAAGAAGTCGCCTTTCTCGTTACCTTCAATTCCGCAGTGGCTTGGTATCTACTGCAAGCAAGTCTTTTTATTGTGGAGATAGAGGATCTGGATAGAGGTACAAGGTATTAATCTATCTATCTATCTATCTATCTATATATATATATAACAGTTCCGTAACTGACTGACTGACTGTCTGACTGACAGACAACGCACAGACCAAACCGCTGGGCCTAAAGGTCAGCAATTTTGCATGGAGATTCTTCTTATAGTGTAGGGGTGCAATAAGAAAGGTTTTTAAAAATTCTTCTTAGATTTTTTTAAAATTAAATTTTTAAGCTGTTTTTGTAATATTCTTTAATGTTTGCATTTAAAATAAAAATCTCAGGATTATAAAATTTATATCGCGAGAAAGATCATAAACATTCCTTTAAAATGAAATATTTTTCGAATCTTTACCTCCATTTTCTGATTTTTGGTGAATTTTTAAAGATTATTTTTTAGAATTTAATTTATTAAATGCTGATCACGTGATTTCTCTTTCTGGTACTTTAAATTAATTTATCGTCACGTTTATAACAACGAAATAGACAAAAAAAATATATTTTTTCTTGCTAATGCGGCAGACGATTGGACATTATCCAAAAAATTATTAGCATAAGTAAAAGAAATAAATGTTCCTCAAACTGTACTATATTAACTGTACTATATTCTTTAGTATGTTCTATTTGATTTAATTTGAATATTTTCTTCTACATTATTTTTTCTATAAAAATATCCGTTACGATTTTTTTATAAATATACTTTTTCGTTTTTTTTTACATCAATTCAATACATTGATCGTTGTATTTATTATAAATATATTTATACATATTTTTGGCATTAGATGCATACATTGACCGTTTTATTTAATTTGAATGTACTCCGTAGCGAAGTGCGGGGTTTCAGCTGGTTGTTTTTATAAGCCAAGTCTCGCAATACTGAACCACGAGAAATAGCCTTATGAGCTACTTGGGCGAAGTCAAGGCAAATCTCGAAGCCCTTCTTTTTGGGTTGTTTTATCTGGATTTAGGAAATTAATAATAAAGCATAAGTTGAAATTTGCAGAATATTTCTCGTACCTTGTTTACATTTATCACAAAACAATTAGAGCAGAGATAAACTGTAACAGCGCAAGCAGGCTCCCGAGCAAACAGCACACGAAGCTCCTTAGTTGTTAGCATGTCGGCTTTCTGCATCGAGGTTGCTCGGTTCGTGTCCTGACAAGATCCACTGAATGTTCTTGCGTCTGGGGTATGAACACGTTAAAACATAAGGCTAGTAATCCTTCCGTGTGATGATAGGGATTTTGAAGAGTGTATAAGCCACAGATGATCCTGGGGATCCTCGGTCAAAATTTTGGTGGCACATGTCTAAGTCAGACTCTGACCATTGTGGTGCCATAGAGCTGAAACAATATACCTAGCCCGGCAAGCCTCCTATACACCTCACCAGGAGTGTTCCAAGGGGCATAGGATACAACAACAACAAAATATATTTGTTGTAGTTGGTAACTGTTGCCATCTATAGCGGGTACTTCCAGTTAAATAATCTTCAATAATTTAAGAAGAATCGGAATTGCAATGTTACCGGTCCTTTGAACTAACTTAAGCAACTTGGTGGTAACAAAGTTATTGTGGTAATAACTTTAACTGAAATAACTAACAACAGATTTTTTTACCTCTGTACTTGAGCTTTTAAGTAAAGGTAAAATAACCAAATACCAACTACCAACCAAGATTATAAAATTAATCGCTTTCAGAAGTCGGTAGGAACTAAATACTGAATACAATTACAAGATAAAAAGAACTTTTTATATACCATGTTTTTAAATTTTCTGTTGAATCATATAAACTTGACAATTCTATGTATTAATATATACTTTTTAAAATTTTTTGATGAATTATCCCATCAACTTGAAAGAAAATGAAGTTAATTGGAAGTTAACTTGCGCTTAACTTTTCGTTCCCGTCCCGGCCGATAGATGGCTGCACCAATCTACAAAACAAAATTAACTGAAAAATAATTCAATTCTGCTTAAAGATGGCTAAAAGTATTAAAATAATGCATTGTCATCGTGTTCTGAGCTATTCTAAAACTTTCAAATGTCTAGCTAGTCGGGAAGTTAGTTAAAAATCGATTGCAAGATTTGGACAGGATGAACACACACACATACACAAAAAACAAGAAAGCGAGTTAATAAAAACATTCTAATAAATGGAAATCATACAATACTTACTACCGGCAATAACAGAAAATGCCTCAAACTTAAAATATAAGCAAAGATGCAGCATGGTACAAACTAATATCGAAAGCTGACATTTTTTTTATCTACTTCACCAATCATAGTAGCTTTTTTCCAACTCTTTCTATCACTTTTTCACTCCAATTAATTTTTTTCAAATGCTGTGTCCTCCGATTTCTGTTTAGTATAATTGACAGTAAAAACTTACTCAGTAAATCTTGATCGGTTACAGAATCCATTGTGCCTCTAATATTCATGGAGGAGGGCTGTGGAAAGAAATTGTACAGGTTTCGCACGTTGGAAAATTAGTGCAGAGGAAATTGTGAGCGGAACGTGACATCGAAGAAATAAAAAAAGAATGGTTAAAATAAAGATAATTATGTAATACACATAATATTGATATATTCTGAGTTATGTACGTGTGAAAATTTTAATAATCGTCACTTAAGTTTTCCAATCAATGAATTTCTACTTAACGATGTAAGATAAGTCCACTTAGATATTTCGTTATAAAGAAAATGCGCTAGTTGAGATTGAGTATTAAAACCTTAATCTAGTAAAATTAAAATATGTAAGAAATTGAAAAAGAAATGTTTACTATATACAGCCATATAAATGCTTAAAATAAAAAAAAATGCATTTTCAGATAGGAGGGCAGATAGGTGCACTTTTCTGCACCTTGCAACAGGAAGGATAGATAGATAGATAGATAGATATGTAACAAAAAAATGCGTCTTCCTAAATTACTTTTAAAGCATATTCTCTTTTTATTAAAGTATAACACCTTTTCAAAATTGCGACATAGAAATAAACTAATTGACCCTATATACTAAACTTAATGCACGTGATGACCATTACGCAGTCACTTGATAATATATAAAATTAATTTTAAACTCCCATTCATTAACAGAACACAGTAACGCGAGCGTGATTCAAAGATGATTCACGCGCCTATTTCATCATAGAACGCGCGTGATCTAGCAATTAATTAATCCCCAGGAAAACCACGATGTTAGACACCATGCGACTAAATGTGACCAATTAAGTAACTTCCAGCCCTAGTGGCTAATTCGGGAACAGTCATTTGACAATAGCTTGAAAAGAAGACTTCTCTTTCTTCCAGTTGCGCACCCAGGATATTTTCTTGGGGGGGGGGGCGAGATGAATGGATAAAAATATTTATAATGCAAAATCAATATTCACAATGCCATTTCTATTTCTTTGGACCTTTTCCATTTCTTTGGACTCCCGGCGAGGGAGGAGGCAAAACTCCGGATGGAATTTCTAGTTGTCAGTAGTCATCCTGAGTTGGTCCGGTGAAGATCGTGGTTTTTTAGCCGAGGCGTTCTTCAAAAACATTGACGCGTTTCGGGGCTCTATGCAACTGATGCCGTTCCTGATCGAAAAACAATCCTGCGATGGGTTTCAAACGTGAGAGCAAGTGGGTGTGCATTACAAAGATGGTCGTCCTCGGAACATTACAATACCTGAAAATGTGCAACGTGTCCATAAGTCCGCTATGCGTAAGGAAATAGTAGCCTGTGATGTCGTGCACCATCCCCTTTTTCCTCTCAACGTTCTCAGAACAATTGTGTACAAAAAAGACTGAAGCTGAGACTTGAAAACCAATCACAGAGCTCAACGTATATGGCCACGTGATATGTCAAACCAATCACAAATTATGCCAACAATCTCGGCGGCAAAGGGGGAATCCGTTTGGAGGTGACTTGGAAGAGCGAACGGTCAGACGGAAGAGAAGCAAAGGCTTGAGATTTTTCAGCGTTGGGATGCTGATATGATTGTGATTTGAGACCAAATTGTAAATAATTTGTATATAGTGAGTTCTAATAAAAGAGCTTAATTTTTATTTTAATTCGTGCCTCTGCTTATCTCAATGTCGAGTTTGAATTACTGGATCTCGTGTGAGATTGTGTTGGCTTGTTGTCGGCCACGACATGACAAGCCATTCCCCCAGAGATGAGTGAAGGAAAGCCTTAGAATGCGCGTAAGTAACGGCGTAACCCGTGTGCTGTTAATTTCAAAACCTAGCGGAAAAAACTAGATTGTCAGTTCTTTTCGAAAATATAAAGCTTTTTTCTATAAATTATTTTGTTCGTTTTCTTTGAACCTTTGAAATCTGGGAGACCATTCTGCCGCACCCTGTATATTCAATTATCTAAAATATCTGTCAACGCTGAAAACATGAAACATTTTCATATATTCATTGCCGTTTCTTTGATCTCTCCGCAACTGCCAATGTCCCATCAGTTCTGATCAGAAAAATGTCATAAATAAATGTTAGTAAAACTTAATAAAACACTATAGAAAGCTAAAGAGTTTCATATCTACAATTACTTCGTTATGGTGATCGTCATTTGTAATATGGCAACAAATATAGCTATATATATATATATATATATATGCACACCAAAAAGTATTTCTTATTCACTAACTAAATTAAACTCAGTCCTTAACTTAATTTGTCCAGTAAACTTCTAATTTTACTAACCTCTATTAAACTTTTCGCAATTTTCATATATACCCTCAGGCGAATTCTTCGATAAAAGTGACCAGTGAGAAAAAGGACAGCCTAGAAGTTTTAGACTACAGGGCATATCCACATAAGGCAAAGCCAGACTTTGGACTTTGGTAACCTAATGACAATTCTGACCACAGGAAGGATCCACTTAGGGGGAAGTGATAATTTCATTTTTACATTTACTACCTGCAGGATATCTTGTCTGCCAAAGATGCCCTTCCCCTTAGTAATTGCCCTAAGTCTTTGTAATTGCATAGTCTATTGCAATTGCATTGTCTAAGTAATTGCATAGTCTAAGTCTATTGTCTTAGTAATTGTCCTAATTAATGTGTTATTGTATATGAAAGTGGGTACTATTGAAGTTTGACCACTTCGGCCCTACGATTACAATTTTACGAGTCAATTTCGCTACAATTTTACAGAATTCCAAGTCCTTATAGTTTGACTATAACGCACACACACACATCTCTCTCTATATATACAGTGCTAGATTTCTAGAAATAGAGGTGCCGGAACGGTAACCTTCCGGGGTGTGTGGGGGACATTCCAAATTATTGCTAAAGAGAGGTACCTAAAGAGAGGTACCGGAACGCCGGTCCGGCGCGTTCCGCCATAAATCTAGCCCTGTATATATATATATATATATATATATATATATATATATATATATATATGCACCGATGAGCCAAGAAAACTGGTACCAGCGTGCGTATGTAAATAATGGAGATATGCAACCAATCAGCATAACGCGAGGCGGTCGGCAGCACATATATAAGACAACAGGTGTCTGGCGAAGCTTTTATGTCGGTTCCTGCTACTACAACGGCAGGTTATCACGATTCATGTGACTTTAAACGTAGCGTAATGGTCGGCGCACAAGAGATGTGACATAGCATTTCCGAGGTAGCGATGCAATTTGGATTTTCGCTCACGACCATTTCCCGAGTGTACCGTGAATATCAGGTATCCTGAAAAAGCATCAAATCTCCGACAGCGGTGCGACCGGAAATAGACCTTGAAATAACTCGACCGTCGGCGACTGACGAGAATCCTTAAACGAGATAGACTTGCAACATTTCCTCAAATTGCTGCGGATTTCAATGCTGGGGAAGCAACAAGTGTCAGCGTGTGAACTGTTCAACGGACCTTCATTGATATGGGCGTTCGGAGCTCCAGGCCCATTCGTGTACCGTTGTTGACTGCGCGGCACAAAGCTCTACGCCTTGCCTGGGCCCGCCATAATCTCCATTGGACTGTTGATGACTGGAAATACGTTGCGTGGTCTGACGAGTCCCGTTTCCGATTGCATCGGGCGGATGGACGTGTACGGGTATGGATGCAACCTCATGAATCCGTGGAACGTATATGCTAGCCGGGGACTGTTCAAACTGGTGAACCCTCTGTAACGGTATGGGGCGTGTGAAGTTGGCATGATATGGGACCCCTGATACGTCTAGAGACGACTCTGACAAGTGACGAGTACATAAGCGTCCTGTCCGATCATCTACACCCATTTAAGTCCATTGTGCATTCCGACTGAATTGGACAATTCCAGCAGGACAATGCGACACCCCACCCGTCGAGTGTTGTTACCGAGTGGTTCCAAGATCACTCTTCTGACACCAGACACTTCCATTGGTAACTTAATTCCCCAGATATAAATATTATTGAGCATATCTGGGAGGATGCCTTGCAAAGCGCTGTTCAGGCGAGATCTCCACCCCCTCGCACTCCTATGGATTTGTGAACTGCCCTATAGGATTCATGGTGTGAATTGCATCCAGGGTACTTTCAGACATTGATCGAGTCCTTGCCACGTCGTGTTTCGGTTCTTCTACTTGCTCGTGAGGGCCCTACAAGATATTATGCAATCGTACCAGATTTTTCTTTGTTCGTCATTATATATATAATATATATGTATATATATATATTATATATATATATATATATATATATATATATATATATATATATATATATATATACAGGGTGTCCATAAATAAAGTACCACTTTCAAAAGGCTGCAAAAAAAGAACCACTGGTCAGAATGACTTCAAATTTGAACTGAACATACTGGAAGAAAGGGGAAATGATTTGGCATAATAAAAAAAATCTCCAAATTTTTACAGCTCCATCTATTGATACATTTTGGAACTTTTTTATTATGCCACATCATTTCCCCCTTCTTCCAGTATATTCAGTTGAAATTTGAAGTCATTCTGACCAGTGGTTCTTTTTTTACAGCCTCTTGAAAGTGGGACTTTAATTTTGGACACCCTGTATCTATATATGTGTGTGTGTATGTATGTATATATATATATATATATATATATATATATATATATATATATATATATATATATATATATATATATGTGTGTGTGTGTGTGTGTGTGTGTGTGTATGTATATATATATATATATATATATATATATATATATATATATATATCGTGTGTGTGTGTTATCTGAAAGTACGAATGCACCTTAATAGAGAAATATGTAAACTACTTTGCTTAAATCTTTGTAAGAGAGTTCAATTTTCTAAACAGTTTTTCCATTCATCTATGTATAACAAAAAATCTAAAAATTTTAAGACACTAAAAGAAATATGAAAAAACTTTTAACCAAAATAAAAAAAAGGTAACTCAGGGATCAGGTGTAAAGAAAATTGGAAAATAATTAAGAAACTTCTGAAGCGAAAACTTAATATAAAATTTCCCATACACTAATGTAAGAGTGAAACAAACCAAAATTCACAGGTTACGAGGTAAATAAATTTTTAAAACTCAACAAAGCATTTTTTTAAATAATGTATTAAAACAAAGCTTAATTATAGTTAATTAAAGGTCAATAGCTGTGAAAGGAATTGGAAAATTTTAAAGATTCTTTAAGGCAAGAAAAAAATTCTGAACAATAAGAATTTACGATGAAAAGATTAAGTCTTTTAAAGCAACAACAAAAACTTAAAATAATCTTGACATATTTTCATTAAAATGTTAATACTTTAAGAAAATTTTATGGTGTTATCTTGATACAAAATGCCTTTTTACGGTTTCTTCATAAATTTGACCAAAATAAGCTAATACAAGTTTTTCTAGCCGACAATGCCTTTTTCAACAATGGAGTTATTACACTTTTTTTATAAAGGTCGGAATTTTTCCTCCTGAACCACCCAAGAATTTATAAACACAAAACTTTCGCGAAAGAATTTGAGAACTTCAACAATTTTTTGTTGATATTTTTCGACTATCCAGGCTTGAAAAAAGAAATGTTTATCGATAAAGAAGACATTTATGTAAGACTCTTATGCCTGAAATTTATAAATATGTTAGTTTAAAAAGTACTATGTCACAGGAAGATCTCTATGCGTTATCGCTCTTTCTTAAGCCATTACATAAATTATTCAAAACGAAATTTTAAAAATTTCGGTAAAATTAGTATCCGGTGTGTTTATTCCTTTAAAAATATATTCAGTGTGTTTTCTAATATTAGTATTTACAATATCCTCTTCTGAAATCTATATACAGAGTGTCTCCAAATTCACGTAAGATTTGAATTTTGCACCATTTGTGGGATAAAGTGCTGCCATCGAAAAAAAAGGTCAGCGTGACAGCTGACAGTTCAGGGTCATTGAAGAAAATCGTGTATAACCCTATGCTGTATACTTTATGAATCAATAAAAAATTTAGAATTTTTAATTATGAACCTGTATTTTCTATCAAAATTACTTCTTGAGGGAATTTTGGGACACCCTTTATATATCAATCCATCTGGACAGGAATTCTACCCTATGATTTTACCTTACTTTCTGGTCCCATAAATATGGATCAGAAAAGGCTTTCATTCAAACATCCTTCACTGCAGTAACCCTCACATTGCTCTGAGTTGGAACTGAAATTCTTGGCATGGCCTGCAAGTGGTTTGATGTATCACGTGGTCATTGCAGGGAGCTCTATGATTGGCTGAAAATTTTTATCGCTTATGCTCTGAAAGCCGTGTGAAAGAGGCCTTAAACTAGAATTCAGGAATTTGCAACGGAATTCGGCGTTCTAGCAGCACCGGTGCATGAACGGCCTCTTGTGTATGAACTGAAATTGTTCAAAGATGAAACATACTTACAGGGCTAACCACAGATACCAGAGGTCGGTTGGTAATTTTTTTCTTGGAGATTGCTTGAGGGAACTACCTTCCCCGGGCTTTGTAATGACGAGATTGCTATCGGTACGCGCATGAAACTTCGTAATACCTTTTTCTAGCTAGCCTATCACTTGATCAGAACATTTCTATGAACTTGATTTTGGAAGTGCGAAACAGAGAACAATAAAAAAAATATTTGAAGAAGTGGCCCAAGCCATCCTATTGATTAGCACGTCTGAATTCGTCACTGAGGGTGATCAGTTTCGAATCCATTGTAAGCCATTGTAAACGCCATTGTAAGCCTTCGTACCTAGGCCGGGTATGGGAACGTTAAGTCTGTAGGCCGGACCCTCCCTCCGTTTAGTATGTGGGTGGGAGTAGAGTACGAACCCAACAGATTTCGTCCCTGGGGATACTACGTCTTAATTGTGGTGTACTGATTTGGTGTTAACACTAGAAAGACGGCTGCTGCCATTTTGACGGTTTCGGAAATACAATTGAGGGCTATGTCTTTATGTCCTCAGGCTTCTGAAATTTTATGACTTTTTTCTAATTCTACGAGAAATATGCACACATATTTGCAAAATTATATTCGATAAGTAAAGTGGGGGAGAAAATGTATTCATATCTACAAAGACTGAAAGCCGTCGATTTGACGGCAATATAGAAAACAGGCAGAAATATTTAAAATAATACCGGAAAAATGTTATTTACTTTTCGTCTCTTCCCCCTTTTGCAAATAACAGAAGTATTGGCTCTTCGAAAATATTGGTGTTGAAAAATAAGGACTGCACAACAGGGTGGAACGAAAAAAACTTTTTTTTTCAATTTCAATATGCTCTAGTTTTCAAAAGTTGACTTTTAACAAAATAAAGACGGAAATTAAATATTAGCGTAATTGATGCATGTTTTCAGTTGGCGCAAGAAGGGCAAACTTTTGGTTTTTATTAAATTTTTGACAAATTTCGCAATTATTCTGAAATTGAATACACTTGTAATACAAAAAAGTAGCAAAATATGTAATTTAAACATTCTTTTTAGTCAGGAAACCTGCTGATTATATAATACTTTTTACTTCATAATACTTTTACTTCATAATACTTTTAAACTGATTATATAATACTTTTTACTTCATAAAAATAGTACACATAAAGGCACTTAACGACGAGGCACTTAAAAGACACTCGGACATCACAGTGAAACGAAAAACTTTTTTCGGAATTTCAATATGCTCTAGTTTTCAAAAGTTGTCTTTTAAAATTAAAATTAAGAATATAAAATCGTTTTTCTTTACTAAAATATTTTCAAGCGCCGCAAAGGGCTTCAAAATGGATATTTTTATGAAAAAGTTATATTTGTATTTTTTGTTAATTTCTTTTATAGTATATTAAAATAATGTATATTTTCTGTGAATAAAATATCCAAAATATGATATTTTGACAGAAAACTTGCATATTCTAAGTATTTCTAATTTAGAATATGCAAGTTTTCTGTCAAAATATCATATTTTGAATATTTTATTTACAGAAAATATACATTTAGATGCCATAACAGAACAACTGATTTTGTGGAATTTCGGGATTTTCATCATATTAATTTTACAGTAGCATATTCTTATAATACACATTGGAATGAAAGAAAAGCAATTTTTAATTGACGGACCTTAGTTAAAATAAGCAAATCACACTTATTTAGAAAAATATTAATGTAATGTCTATACAGGCAAAACGTTATTTTGAAAAAAATATTCTTGCTTTTCAAAAGTCCATAGTAATCACACACGGTTTACATTACTTATTTCACTGACACATTGCTTTGTTTTATTGTTTCAAATTTTGGCATTATCTTTTGAGAATGTATTTTTGTTTTTATCAATGCATCTCTTGCAGAAGTACCACGAACGAACAAGGATGACCCGGTAACTAATTTAACAATCCTTTCTACTACATGTGTGTGACATGGAATGTTGTTGTTAGTCAATAATTTGTTTCTCGTGATCGGATTCTTTTGCTTCCGTTATAAACTGTTTTAGTTTGTCATCAGAAACATGCCTCGTCATAGGAGGTTCTGTTACTTTAACATCATTCCATTCAATCATATCAATATAATCCTTGGCATCAAAGTTTATACGTGGAACTAAATTCTTTCTGATACCTCCTTCATTTATCGCCCTTGCTTTGAGAATCCGGTGTAATCCAAGCTCTCTTACATGACTGCGATCGTCTAATATCATACAAAGGAGGAGATTTTCAGAAGCGGCAAAGTATGCATTTCTTTGAATGACAGGTTCAATTACATTTTTAAGAGTCTGATTGAGGTAACGTGAATAGCTTACAAGTTTCCACAAGTGCTTCGATCCACGGATACAAGATAGTTTCAGCTTTATGTTAAACCAAATTGGTGCATAAACTTTCAAAATGTACTCAGTCAGTATTCGGAGATTTTTTGCAGGACATTCTGTTCCTACATACAAGCGAAGTATTCGGTTTGCTAATGTAAGCCATCGTGAATGACAAAATTTTCCTTGTTTTCTCATGGACAAATCAGAAGAGCACTTTCCAACAGAGATTGCATTATACATTTCTAACAAATATTTTGGGTCCACACTTAAATCATCCTTAATTTCTAGTAATGGAATGTTATTTTCAATAGGCGAAAATTCAATCACTGGAAGTTCATATCAGTTTTCTAGTTGTTTACCTATTTCTCCTCCACATTCATTTGGACCTTTAGTTTTTCCATCTAGGAAACAAAATAGGTGACGTAGCGGCAGTTCATTTAAATTATTGACTAACAACAACATTCCATGTCACACACAAGTAATAGAAAGAATTGTTAAATTACTTACCTGGTCATCCTTGTTCGTTCGTGGTACTTCCTCAAGAGATGCATTGATAAAAACAAAAATACATTCTCAAAAGATAATGCCAAAATTTGAAACAAAAAAACAATTCAATGTGTCAGTGAAATAAGTAAAGGAAACCATGTGTGATTAATATGGACTTTTGAAAAACATGCATATTTTTTTCAAAATAACGTTTTGCCTTAATAGACATTACATTAATATTTTTTCTAAATAAGTGTGATATGTTTATTTTAACTAAGGTCCGTCAATTAAAAATTGTCATTCTTTCATTCCAATGTGTATCATAAGAATATGCTACTGTAAAATTAATATAAAAAAAATCGCGAAATTCCACAAAATCAGTTGTTCTGTTATGGCATCTAAAAATTAGAAATACATAGTATATGCAAGTTTTCTGTCAAAATATCATATTTTGAATATTTTATTTACAGGAAATATACATTATTTTAATATACTATAAAAGAAATTAACAATAAATGCAAATATAATCACTTTTTCATAAAAATATCCATTTTGAAGCCCTTTGCGGCACTTAAAAATATTTTAGTAGAGCAAAAAGATTTTATATTCTTAATATTAATTTTAAAAGACAACTTTTGAAATCTAGAGCATATTGAAATTCTGAAAAATTTGTTTTTCGTTCCACCGTGATGTCCGAGTGTCTTTTAAGTGCCTCGTCCTTAAGTGCCTTTATGTGTACTATTTTTATGAAGTAAAACGTATTATATAATCAGTTTAGCAGGTCTCCTGATTAAAAGGGATGTTTAAAATACATATTTTGCTACTTTTTTGTACTACAAGTGTATTCAATATCAAAATAATTGCGAAATTTGTCCAAAATTTAATAAAAACCAAAAGTTTGCCCTTCTTGCGCAAACTGAAAACATGCAACAATTACGCTAATATTTATTTCCGTCTTTATTTCGTTAAAAAGACAACTTTTGAAAACTAGAGCATATTGAAATTAAAAAAAAATGGGCTTTCGTTCAACCCTACTGCACAAACCATGCATATGCAGAAGGTCGTTCGCACTTTATGGGAACGATTTTGAAATTTATTTTTGTTGTTTGCATTTTGAGATAAAAATTTGGAAACTTCAGAATAATCATCTGCTATTGTTTTGCTTTGATTGGAATGTAAAATAAAAGATTTGTTTTGAAAATGGATCCTAAAATTGATAGATCACTCGAAGGTTACATAACTGCACTTTCCCAGGAGAAATATTCGTATCAACAAATTATGAAGAGGTGTAAAAATCGCGGTTATGGCATATCAAATAAAGGTATTTATAATATATTAAATTTGAAAGCAAAAAAACGTCTAACTGAAAGTAAAGATGAAAAATTGATTGCAAAATGTCATCCTAAGACTGTTCAAACGCAGGTAAATATCAAGAAAGTGAAGTCTCTGATCCTAAAAGAAAATCCGCCGACTCAAAGATCCATTGCATCGAAACTAGGAATATCTTCTGGCAATGTAAGTAAAATAATTCAGAAATATTTGACGTTAAAAAAGATGTTTAAATCTAAATTTCATCTCCTCTTGCCAAAGCATATTGCTGAAAGAATAACAAATTGTAGAAAATTATATTAAAAACACCTAGCTGCTGAAAAATGGAAATTTGTGGTAACACTCGATGAGGCATGGGCGTATTTAAGTGCAATATATAAAGATCAATTTTCTATTGCTCAACTGACGGGAATGACCGTACGAAATGACTCACTCAGTGTACAGAAAAGTTCCAAGAGGGATTCAGTATAGTTGCAGGATTCTCTTACAACGGCAGTTTAAAAACCAAAAAAGTCTCAAGAAAAGCCAAAATCAATTCACTCTATTATCAAAAGAATATTTTAGAACCAATTTTTGAAGAAAAAGTTCCCGCCTTATACGGAAAGGGCATTGATAAAGTTAATCTTTATATGGACAAAGCCTCTAGTCACACGTCTAAATCAATTGCCGCTTATTTAGCAAAGAAGGAATTAAAGACAGAAATAGTGTATCCCATTTAATGAAATAGCTGTAGAATCACCTGACGCTTCTCCAATAGACTTTTGCGCTTTTGGTTCATTAAAACGAGCGTTAGGAAAACGGCATCCAAGAACACTAAATGGTCTTTGGAAAACGATCCAAGAGGAATGGGGTAAAATTGATACAACTAAGACAAAGTTTAATTTCGTGGAAAATTCGAGCTAGTGCTATTGTCAAGGACCATTGCTATCAGATGCATTGCTATGCAAGCAAATCGCCTCAAAAATTCGGCATTTATACATAAAACTTAACCATCAAAATCAAATTTTATTATATTGGTATGAAATAGTTCAAAATTTACAGTATTTAACCATATTAAAAAAAAACACTAAATATTTTAAATTCTTGATTCATTTCAAAATGACGGCGTTTAGTCTTTTTATTAAGAAAAAAATTCCCGTCTTTCTAGTGTTAACTGATCAGAAGTCGGACTCCGATCCTTGTGGTGCCCAATTGTCGGGAGCTAAACAGGGTCCATTTTTCTTCACGCTGAAGGCTTCAAAGGATCTGGTTTGGATTTATAAGGCCAGAGGACATTATTAGAAAAAATAATACTTTAACATGTGTCTGTTAACAGCCTTGAAATATCCCTAAAATGATTCACACCTATTCTGTCGGTAAACTCTTGGAAGGAACAGATCGTATAAAAAGGCGATGATGTAAATTTATAGGTCATATCCAAACAGGTTACTATTGCTTTCAGAGGTGCTTCAATTACACTGAAGTGCCACTGAATTAGGGATAGCAAAGCCTATGCAAATTGTGTAGCGCTGCGCATCATGTATGCGCAAGTGAGGGCGCTGTGGCAACTGCATATATAGCGCGTACTGTGGTTGTTCTGAATTAGTTGTTGGAATTGCCAGTATGGGTAAACTGCCTGATTTAGACGCCTTCGACCGCGGACAAATCGTAGGTGCGCGACGCATGGGCCATTCAATTTCCGAAATCGTCAGACAGCTAGGATTTTCAAGGTCGACAGTGTCAAGAGTATACCAAGAATACATGGATGGTGGAAAAAAAAACTAGCGATCGGGCAAACTGCAAATGACAATTAGCCTTGACAGTGCGTGGTGAGAGACGGCTCAGGCGTATTGTACGTAGCCAGCGAAGCCAAACATTAGCTCAAATTACCACCCAGTTTAATGACGGTGCCAGTGGTACAGTCAGTAAACGGACTGTGCATATATTAGCATCTTTGGGATGTTTTGGTACAAGGCGTGAAAGGCCATCACACAGTACCAAAGAACCTTACTGAATTATGGACAGCTTTAGCCAATATTTGGCAAGCCATTCCCGTGGAACGTTTCCAGAAACTTGTTGAATCTATGCCTCGACGTGTGGCAGCCGTTATCAAGGCCAGAGGAGGCCCAACTCGTTACTAGGTAGGTATCCCTAATTCAGTGGCACTTCAGTGTACATATCTTTCTAAAATCCATACTTTATTATGAGTGAACTTCAAACGTAATCCAAGCAGCATCTTGTATATATTTATATATATTATCTCTAGAAGGTGATTTTTTTCTGGCGATCCATTTTTCCCTTTTCTTACTTAACCAAATTTATAAATGATGTACCCTTTTAAAGATTAAGATCCCCGCTTTTGACGAATTTTTAATTTAGAATAACACATTATATTGTTTGTTTAAAAATTGAAGTATAAACATTATAAACACATTTTTTTCCTCTACATGGCTCTGGATTTTTTCCGATTATCGTGTTTACACTGAACATTTAAATTTTAAAATACTCGGCTTTTATTATCATTCTGTGAATTAATAAGTTTTTTTTAAGCAACATCCGCGTAGGTGTACATTATTCTTTTTGAATGGAAAAACAATTTGTTTGGACTAAAATCTATTTTCTTTCCCCTTGAAGAACATTTTATGGGTGATATTTTCCTTTGGTATGCCTTTTTAGAGTTTAATTTTATTTATTGAATCCTATGCATACAATTGAATTGCATAAGACAAAATTCTACTAAGCTATCATGGAAAAACTTCTAATTTGTCTCGTAATTAATGGAAAATAAATTTACAAGACTGCAAGTCGAAGAAAAAACGTGAGATAGGAACAACGGTTGGTGCTCGGCGGAATGGCAAATTTCCTTTGTAATCTCTATGGGAAAATGTTCGCCAGATCTATCCTAATAATAGCCCAGATCTATCCCTCTGGAACACTTCCGGAGAGACCGCTTCGTAAATATATCAGCCTATGGCATCCATTTTGTTTTATGGCCATTTTGTTTTAGGCTTAACAAGTTAAAAGTAAAGTTAAAAAAGATTATTTGCTATCTAAACGCAAATAATTTATTAGAAACAACGCAATATAGACACAAATCAAATTTATTTCGATTTTTAGACGGCTGTAATAAACGGTTATGACAGTTTCAAAACAGCTCGCAACCGTTTAAAATTGTTCTCAGCATAAAATATCCTTTCATTGTAACGCATTTTCGTTGTGATATTTATATTCATTAGAGAATTATCTCTTTTCTGCCACCTTTCGAGTTATCATAGTGTTTCATTTAAATTAATAAGAAGTATTCATTTTATATACTCAGAACTTGAAAATGTAAACACGAGAGAGTCATTCATTCACCGTGAATCATTCATCGTCGTTAATTTAAGAAAAATTGAATCAGAGAATCTTTTTCACAGTAAAACAGTTTTTCATTATATTATTTTTTTAATATCTTTATTTATATTTTGACCATATAATATATTTTAACCAGATATTACAATATTGTCAAATTTAGTATTTTCAGAAAGTTGCAACCTCGACGCATGCGTAGTGATATGTAAAAACCCGTACTTCGCTACGGACCCGTACTTCGCAATGGTCAATGTATGAAATTAATGCAAAAAAAAAAAAATAAATGAAAAAATCGTAACGGATATTTTTATAGACAAAATAATGTAGAAGAATTGGATAATGTCCAATCGTCTGCCGCATTAGAAAAAAATATATATTTATTTTGTTAATTTATATCGTTGTTATGTATGTGACGATAAATTAATTTAAAGTATCAAAAAGAAAAGAAACCACGTGATCAGCATTTAATAAATTAAACTCTAAATATTAATCTTTAAGAATTCACCAAAAATCAGAAAATAGAGGTAAAGATTAGAAAAAGATTTTGTTTTAAAGGAATTTTTATGATCTTTCTCGTCAGCCTATGGCATCCATTTTGTTTTATGAGTTAGGCTTAACAAGTTAAAAGTAAAGTTCAAAAAGATTATTTGCTATGTAAACCCAAATAATTTATTACAAACAGCGTAATATCGACACAAATCCACTTTATTTTGATTTTTAGAAGGCTGTAATAAACGGTTATGACAATTTCAAAACAGCTCGCCACCGTTTAAATCAGGTCTCAGCATAAAATATCCTTTAATTGTAACGCATTTTCACTTGGATTTCCACAATGATTTTCATTTTCATTAGAGAATTTTTCTCTTTTAAGCCACCTTTCGCGCTATCATTAGTGTTTCAATTAAATTAAAAACAGCATAAGTATTCATTTATATACTCATAACTTTGAAATGTAAACATGAGTGAGTCATTCATTATCGTCATTCACTTAAGAAAAATGAATCAGAGAATCTTTTTTCACAGTAAAACTGTTTTTCATCATATTATTTTCTTAATATATATATTCATATTTTAACCATATAATATATATTTTTAACCAGATATTACAATAACGTCGAATTCAGTATTTTCGGAAAGTTGCAAACTCGATGCATGCGTAGTGTTATGTTCAAACCTGTCTGTACGGTAGCGGCTTTTCAAAGCGAATACCTAACATAACCGCAACATTTTCTTAAACTTTTAAAAGTGTTTAATTGAATATTTCTAAATTGCCAACACACGTGGCTTTCATGTGATCACATGTAGCTTTCATGTGATTTTTTGTAAAGCATTCCTATTACGATGATAATTTTTTTATATTCTGCTTATTATTGTATTTTTAATATTACTTTTACTTAGTCACTTCACACGATTTAATTTCTTATTTTTAATATTACTTTTATATATATCCTTTTTAATACATATTTCATAATTATCAATGTAATAGACTTAAGGTCACGAGTAATGCTATTCTGTGCGAGTTCAGATTTTATTTTTATTTCAAAAAATTGCATTCTTAAATGGATCATAATAGTGCTGATATTGCATAATTTTAAATAATTAAACATGTGTATAATTTAAATAAAATAATAGTAGCGAAGCTATTAAGTATAGAAATTAATATTGCCTTTGCAGATTGTAAATTGATAAAAATTAAAATTAACCAACGTCATTTTGACGGGCTAACCCACTTCGTATGTAAAGATTTTGCTTTTATTGCTGGATGTGCAAGCACGTGCTCGCTTATTATCATTTTTACTTTTATCTCTCCTTACACTATCCTTAAATAAAAAGAAAATTCCATCATCATCATCATATCATATATTATTTCAAGGGGATTTTTTCGTGACGGTCTCTCTTTTTCTCGTTTCGTACTTAAACAAATCGACATGGGCGCTGTAGCCCAGTTGGCAAGAGCAGCGAGCAAGTGATCTGCACGTCCCTGGTCGATGCTCGTCGCTGCAAATCTTACCGCCGTGTCACTAATGGTGGCCGGGGCACGTAAATAGGGCATTCCCTACAATGTCCTCCAAGTTATCAAATTTACCTCTGAAGGTGCGGGGTCAAATGTTCGGTCTCGTCAATTACGGGAACGGTCATTTAGCCAACTCGGACTCGACCCTTGTGGTTGATAATTCAAAACAGGAGCCGCACCTTCATCGCCCCTATCCTTCGGGACTTGATCTGAATACTGTCGGTCAAGGGGCCTAAGACACAACAACAAAACAATCGATAAATGACGTATCGTTTTAAGATTCAGTTCTCCATTTCTGACGATTGTTAACCTTTAGCTACGGGGCCCATTTTTCCGATTCCCTCCTTTTAAAACGGGAAAATTTCATACCCCCTTTTGTAACAACGGCCACTTCAGGGGTTTTTATACACACACCCACACACACACATATATATATATATATATATATATATATATATATATATATATATATATATATATTTATATGTAATGAAAGCTGTGGCGGGGCGATGCAAATGGCCGGTGAACTCGTAGTATTTCTGAGAATTCTGTAGTCATGACACAAGGGCAGGCGAAATGTAGGCTCGGTGCACTCCAACATCAGAAACGATATTTAAAATTAACGGATCATCACAAATTAGACAGCGTTGCAGATTAGGCGTATGTACAGTTCACTTTAATTTTTACGGATGGACTCCCCATCCAACGCGACTTTTATGTAATACCTCCAAAAGGATGATTGATCGGGAAAGTTCCGTTTTGATACGTAATGTTGTAGTCAGGCTGTTTTCACACACAAGTAGCTGGCAAATGGAGAGAGTAACTGAGTCCAACGCCATGGAAGGAGATATCAGGTTACAAAATAGTGTTTTATTTACAGAAATGATGCTGGACATCTTCTAGTAGGATTATAACAAGTTTAATTCAACCGATGCTGGGCAAAAGGCTCCGGCAGCGCAGAGCACTGGAGATATGGACGGAGGCTCAACTTACGTCTTGTTAGTTTCATGGTTCGATCACAAAGAGCTCAGAAAGCGCGCAATTCTCTTCCGAGTACAGGTCTATCAAACTTCTAATTTGTCAGAAACGGACACGTGATTAAGTCGCGTCATATCGGATGATGGTTTTCGAATGTTCTACGCCGTTCGCGTTATATAACTGTTATATAAGCTTTGGCCACACGTGCCTTAGGGGAAAAAACTAATAAATTTCTTCGGTTTGGATTTAGGTAGAAATAAAGAAAGAGGGACTGATTGGCATAGGGATGAAGATTTTGGAAAGGGCGTGTTAAACAATAAAAATGGTTTTAAATTTATTTCATATATATATATATATATATATATGTATGTATAAAACCCCCTTAATAGCCCAGTCAAAATAGGTTTTATGGCTAAAAAAAATATGAAAGTTTTAAAAATTGGTGGAGATGTTTGTTTAGGCATATTAATGAACATACTAAAAGTCCCCACCGATCAGACTTGAGCTTTCACCGCCATCTTGGAAAATGTGTACACTTTTTTGGTTTTTTGGAAATAACTTTAAAAATATTGATTTTATAAAAAATAATTAAATACGAAAATTAAAGAACATTAAATTATGAACAAAAATCATTCGTAACATTTTTTATATGTCTAACAGGAACAAAGATAATTGACTTTGAAAAGAGCGCACTATCACACCTGGGACGCGCAAGCGCGGTTCCCATCGCGGTGGGGGGAAATACCCGCGCATGTGCATACCATAATTAGCCAAATTAGTTTTACACTAAATGTGAAGGTTTTTTTGTTTTTTTCCAAATAACTAGGGAAATATTAACTTTAAGTAAAAAGTTTATTTCAAAAATTAAAAAACATTAAATTATGTACAAAAACGATTTTATACATTTTTGTCGTACACCTAACAGGAACGAAGATATTGACTATAAAATGCGCGTTGATAATAGAGGTAGCTTCAAAGTCTCGTTGTAGGCGCTCTTCTTTGAATTTCTAACCTCTCCCACATTTCGGCATTCTTTAACACAAGAAAATAGACTTAAATGTTTTTGGCTATGTAGAATCATTATTAATTTTATACATGAATGTAGTAAACTTGGGGGTATTCACTATCAGATTTCCATTGCGAATAATTGTTCAAGCTTACCTACTTCAGGATTTACGTGTTTTTTCGGTACGAGAATGTCCCCTTCGTCAGGCATGTTTAGATCTTCTATGGATCCGCTAGCATCTTCCCATTCATCAACTTCTTTCATTCGATCGTCATCATCAACAGGGCTGATACCATTCTGACATACCCCATTGCAATTATTGCAGGCCGTTGTGCAGTTGATGCCTGCTTTCCGACATCCGCATCTTACTCCACAGTCAGTCTTACAGTTGCAAAACACCATGTTTAAAACTGAATCGGGAGCTACTGCATCCATAGTTGTGATGGACACAATAATTTTCTCTTGACGCTTCCAGCCCCACAGGCAGTTGGGCCTTTCTTTTTCAGGTGCTCCAAAGTCTTCCTCATTTTAATTTCGATGGCTCGTATTTGAGTGAGTGCGTTTAAGGTTTCTTGCGATGGTGGTTCAGTAGCAAAATCTCGAAACAACTCACGGAGATTTTTACATTCCAATTCCGATATGTCCATGCCGTCAAAAATTATTTTTGCTAAAGCTGTTTGGGTCAATAAATGAGCTCGGACGGCCCTAGTGTACGCATGGCCAGGCAACATTTTTTTCTATTGATGTAGGTGCATAAATCAAATTGAGTATTTCTTTTAACCCACTTCCAGCCATTATGTATCCAATGCAGCCTAAGAATGACATTAAAAGATGGAATCCACCATGCCTCACAATACAACTTGATAATAATGGATTGGATGTTGCTGCTACTATCTCTCGAGCTTTAATATACAGTGGTTGGTCAAAAGTGAGTATGCAAGACTTTTGGTGCATTTTAACATAATGCTGGGCAGCATATTTCAGCACAGTGAAAATGGTGTCATACTTGCTTGATGGTGAATTAACAAAAGGAAGGGGTAATACTTTGGTCTTTTCACAAGGCTGGTTTCTGGTTATACAACGGAAAAATCCTTTCCATTCAGGTATCTGTGGAAGACCTAACCACTTAGCACACATCCAGGAGATATCAGATGTCTTAGGCAGTGGTAAATCTTCCGCTAAAGGATTTAAGACATTCAAATCTTGGGTAGTAATTGTTTTTAACCCAGGCCCTCGAAAATTTACAAACGTTTCCAGAGGAATGATTTCCATTTTGCCTACGGTCGATGCGGATGTAAGTTCGGTTAATTTTTTTTATCTTCGTCCCGGGTTCCACTGCTGACACTGGAGTAAAACAAGCAATGCCCCCCATGCTATGAAACGTATTCAGGCCATCGATTGTCGACTCATAGAAATCTGCATTGTCAAATACGAATTGGCAGAATGATCCCTCGCGCATTTGGGGTTGCGGATGATTTATGGCTGACATCTCAAGTGTTTGGGCTTCATAGTAAGAAGAACAAAATCCCAAATTCGAGAACATTGTTATTAAATTCTTGGAACAGAACTTTTTGTACAAAAATAAAGCAAGACCATTAAGCAGAGGAGACATAAATGATCGTGGCCTTAGCGCTGATATAATGACGTGAGCTATTGAAGTGTCTTTTTTTCCGCCTTAGCAGTCTTTTTTTTTAATAATCAAATGCTCCAAAACAGATTTTAGGCTTTCTGGAATGCCCTTGTTCACATCTCTGAAAAAGTTATCACTTGTGTAGCAATGAGTGTCATAAACTGAGTCGGATATCTTCTTTTATTATGGCTGCAGCAGTTTGTACTATTCGTAGACGCTCCTCACGATCATTTCGTATCCTTTTGTCGTACCAAGAGTCTGATAAGACTTTCATTCCAGTATTACGTAAACATATGACAGTAACTGTTTAGGAGTTTGAAGCAAAAATAATGCCATCCCCGTACTTTTGTTTCAACTTATTTCTCAAAGTGATGTCGTCTGGAACTAGCCCTGTTATTTGAGATTTGAGTTCGGGTAGTGAGAATTGACAGTCGTCATTATTATCAAGGAAGAAGGATATTTCGTCTACAGCTGCTGAGACGTAATACGACTCAGGCCGCCCTCTATTTCTGATTGGTGCAGTGTGTAGAAAAAAAGTCATGAAGCAATCTTGGTGATAAATGGCATCAGCTGCAACTAAATCAGCAACGTTTATTATACGACACTGAACTTCCTCTCCCCATTTCTATTCTCTGCAGCTTCAAGAACTTTGTTTTTCATTTCGAGACACCTAACTTCGTATATAGTTCTTCGCCTGTCAGTTGTTTTTTTCTTTTGTCTTGCTTTGAATTCTTCGTCTATCACTGATCTTAAAAAAGAGACATTTTGTTCGAAAATCGAACTGAGGTAACAAAGATCGTAAACTTACTGCGTGCTCTTCACTTAGGGATGTTGACGTGATTTCTGCATTTCTTTTTAAATCAACTTTTATACTTCCTGGTTTGGTGTAATTTCTCCGACACAACGAATGAACCGAAACAAATTTTAAATGTTCCAACTGTTCATACTTATTGTCTTTTCTTTGGACACTAGCTCTCTTTAAAGCGTCGATCCTCTTTTCTCCTACATTCACGAAATCATCATTTGACATTAATTTTTTACATATAAAACATTGTTCCGTATCAGCCATTGTTCACAGACGCACACGAAACGGTGACTAACTATTAATTGGCTAGGAAAATACTAGGATAAGACTGATATGGCGCCTTACGGTATGCACATGCGCGTGTCTTCCAGCCATCGAGATGTGCACCCACGCATGCGCGTCCCTGGTGTGATAGTTCGCTCTTTCCAAAGTCAATTATCTTTGTTCGTGTTAGACTTATAAAAAAATATAATATATGTTTTTTGTGCAATGTTTTTTGTAGAAGCTACTACCTCCATTATCAACGCGCATTTTATAGTGAATATCTTCGTTCCTGTTAGGTTCACGACAAAAATTTATAAAATCGTTTTTGTACATAATTTAATGTTTTTTTAATTTTTGAAATAAACTTTTTTTACGTAAAGTTAATATTTCCCTAGTTATTCGGAAAAATACAAAAACCTTCCTATTTAGTGCAAAACTAATTTGGCTAATTATGGTATGCACATGCGGCTATTTCCCCCCACCGCGATGGGGAACCGCGCTTGCGCGTCCCAGGTGTGATAGTGCGCTCTTTTCAAAGTCAATTATCTTTGTTCCTGTTAGACATATAAAAAATGTTATGAATGATTTTTGTTCATAATTTAATGCTCTTTAATTTTTGCATTTAATTATTTTTTATAAAATCAATATTTTTAAAGATATTTCCAAAAAACCAAAAAAGTGTACACATTTTCCAAGATGGCGGCGAAAGCTCAAATCTGATCGGTCGGGACTTTTAGTATGTTCATTAGCATGCCTAAACAAACATCTCCACCAAATTTCAAAACTTTCATATTTTTTTTAGCCATTCGTCAAAATCGGGTCTATTTTGACTGGGGTATAATGGCCCACCCCGTAAGGAAAAGGTTGATTCAGAAAGACACATTGTATCATTTGTTTAAAAATCGTAAGTAAAAAATTGACGTTTGGTCCTAGAGTTCTTTCCCTGGATGCGTCGATACGGCTTGGTGAAATAGTGTGTGCAAAGCGGTTTTGTAACGTAAATTCCACATCTTCCCCGAGTTTGTGTCATACTTAACTTATAATATTTTCTACAAATATGTTTTGACATATACTTATCTCATGTTCCCTTGTTTTGTGATATGCTTCACCTCTAATATTGTGGCTTCGTTAAATCCGCGTAAACAGATATTTTGTATATTTGTGTGCAGTTCTAAGAACTCTCCCCTTTTTTAAGAAATAAATAAAAAATTCATGGAATTTGTTGAAATAATGGCGCTTGAATAAAAAGCTCCCCGATTCAGTTCCAGAGTGCGTAAAGTTTCCTTCTAGGGAATTTGTTTTATTCTTCAAACAGAAAGAAAATTACCTAAAATGCAATTAAGTGATTAAAATTTTAAATCAAAAATAATTTTTTTTTACAAAAGTATGTGCTTTAGACGTGCAGGGAGAAGAAATTTATAGTCAGTAAAAAAGTATATAAATCAATTAACCCGAGATAGAGACTTAGCAGCTTATAATTAAATGGTAATAGCTTTAGTATAGTTTTTTTTCCAATTCTATTTTTTGCTATTAAAATTTGTAAAGTTAAATTTTGTCGCCGTCTGCAAAATTAAAATGTCGCCAGACACTATTTAGAAGAATAAAATCTTTATATAACATATTCATTATAAATTTACAACAAAGAAAACTATTCGCAAATTTTAGAGCCTTATGCATTTTAATATATATGTATATAATTATATATACATACATATATATATATAATATATATATATATATATTATATATATAGATAGATAGATAGACTATATATAATATTATATATATATGCTTATTTATTTATATTTTGTAGGGTGGATTAATAAAGAATATTTCATGGTGTTTTCCTTTCCTAATTGTCATATCCTAGTTTTGGTTAAGTTGGGATTCTCAATTGTTTGCTACTACTGATTCTGTTGACACATTCAAATTTATTTTAGGTGGGGAATTCATTAATTACGGACTTTACTCGAAGAGTTAGTTTCTAAAACCTTGAATTCCTTTTCAATTCTGCGCAAAGGATAACCTTTTCACCGTTTCCTCATTCCCCCTTTTAATCATCGTAGTGTGCTTTCATGGGCTCCTTTTAATATGCTGGTCTGTGTACCGGGCTCTACAGGTTTGGCTTGGTGCTTTATTATGTTACCTTTGAAATAAATAATTAAAATCTCATGCCCTATCTCGGGATATAATCATTATTGAAAACGCTCTTTTCAGTTTTAAGAGCGCCTTCTAGATTGAATTCTTCACAAAAGATATATAAATACCTTTCTCTTTTACCTCCTGTGCTTGTTTCGAAATTTCATAATTTTTAGTATGGTTACAAATTTGTCAATTAACCGTGTTTTCGTTCTTTGAAAGATCCCATCCCTGAGCAATTCATTTTCTTTCTTTCCAACCAAGCCTTGCCTGCAGCCTTCATAGGCCTAGACTAAAGTGCTTTTAAGTTATAGCTCTAAGAATCTAAGAAATGTGTAAAAACCGTAAAGCTCATTATCTTGGAATTCAAGTCTTGAGTTTAATTCTTCTGAGGAGGACATCTTCGACACTCCCATTCGAGTTTTTTAACAGGATTATTTTCATAATTTTTTCACAACTCGCACCGAGGGATATTACGATGTCCCTTATATTACTTCAGCTTGGAGGGCTATTGTTAAGAATTTTTCCCTTTAGCCGTAATTTGTCAGGCATTTTCATGCTCTTTCCTAATTTATAGTAGTCTTTGTTTTCTTCTCTTTTTTTGTGTCTTGAATTGGCAGTTTTCCACCCTACACAGCTTTCTGTTGTGGAATGATAACACTCTCTGAGCGTCATTCTGCGGTCCATAGCTTGCACTGGCTGATTTGGAGTACATTTTCTCCTCCTTCAACCCTCTGATTTGACAGTCTTTTTCGTTTCTGACTGGTATTGACGCATTCATGTTTTTTAAAACTGGTTATGATACTACGCAAAAATGCATCTGAATTTCTTTCAAAACAGCTCAGCTGTTCTTCGAAGTATTCATTCGTTCGCGTTTTTGATCGATTGTTGGTATAAAAGCGGCTCCACTTCGCAGAACAGCCTTCTCATATCAAGTATTCGTGCAAAATATTATGCACGCGCTCTGATAAGATGCCAACAACATCAAAAATCTCACGCCACTGTTGATTTGTATCCTTTGTCGTGGGGTAGACATATAAAAAAAAAAGAAAATAGAAAAGGTGCAGAAAACCAATTAACAAACGGGACGGAAAATGGAATAGTAAAATGACGCCACGACGATACGAGAAGAATGTCGTGGGGATACGATATGTTAGGAGTTCAAAAGGGCAGACAACCCAATTAAAGCGACAAGTCGGCGGTGCCATGAGAAAATTGAAATGGCAATTGATCGACAAAAGAACCGGATGAAGAGAAGAAATTGAAAGAAAACAATTAAGAGTCGAAACAGCGCGGGAAGACATCGAGATGAAAAGGGAATTGTTGACAAAGAGAAGAGGATCCCACACATAGGAGATGTTCTGGGAAAACACATTTCCTAGAAAAATAGGAATGAGTCGACGACGGGATTGTTCGAGTATAAAACGCCCCTCACTCTAAATGGTTAAAGAAATGATTAGGGGAGGTACAAGTTAACGAATCAAAGTGGAAGTATAAAGAAAAAGGTTGAACATGAGAGACGAATAAAAATGTAAAAGGCGGAGCGTTGAGAAGATAATAAAAATAGAGAGAGTGAGAAGAAAAGGGGATATCATATTGATGGTGACTCTGAGAGTTGGCACCCAAAAATAGAGAGTTGTAGCCTCGTAAGCGAGAAGGCAAAAGAGAATATATGGGAGATAACGCCCCGACGTAGCGCATCGCTGTAAGCCGGCAACTCAACGATGAAAGGAGCATCAAGGAGCAGCGGAACCGATATAGATTGCCTGAACCCCGCAAGCTAGCATAGAGAATCCTCGGAGCCGACATAGATTGCCTGAATCCCGCAAGCTAGCATAGAGAATCCTCGGAGCCGACATAGATTGCCTGAACCCCGCAAGCTAGCATAGAGAATCCTCGGAGCCGAGATAGATTGCCTGAACCCCTGCAAGCTACCTATGAGATGATAAGAGGTGAGACTCGTAACCACGACGGAGTGCCTAACCCCCACAAGCAACGGATGGAGAACTGATCCGGCCGTTAAAGTCTGCCTATTCCTACGTTATTGAGCTAGTCCGAATAGAGACCCCAATAGATTCACCTGAATATGCCAGCCAAAGCCCACTTCTGCAGTCTGCAAAAATGGAGGTAACCTTTTATTAACTATTGCCAAATTTCATGAGTTACCCGAGTCTTATATGATAGGCGGAAGTTAAGGAATAATATGATATATTGCGTACTGAAATGATATTAATTTAAATAAATGAAATAATATAGGCAAATAATACATTGATATAGTGAGAATGTCTGTAAGTTCAAATTAATAAGTATAATTGAATGTATACTAATATTTGTATTGTGTGAATAAATTAATGTATTGTTTAAAATCAGAGTAATGGTATCATTGCCTACCACTATAACCAATCACGACCCACCCAAGAAAATCCTACAACATCCTTCATCGCTACATCATGGATTTTATTAAATGATTCCCTGGCGCAGTTAGCTCAACATTGCGACCAGAACTTTTAGCGACAGTTTAGGCTAATTCACTCAATGAAAAATCAACAAACCACCTGTAAATCGTTCTACTCGAAGGTGCAAACCGGCGATAAGCTTTAGCAAGTCTGGATTTAGTTTCTGCTGCAGTTTTCCCTCTTCAAGAGTAACGTTTCCAAACCGGGATTTCGTTTTTCAACATTGTGTGAGGAGTAACAAGAGTTGATCTATTAAAATAGGTGTCAATCACATACTAAGCGTTGGATGTCTTTACAATTTACCCTATGGGAGCCTTTGAAGCAAGCCGCAACAATTTAGGTGGCAGTGGCGCCATCTTACGGATTTTGTACGGACTTATGGAACAACCCATCATGAATAGAAATTTTATTCTTCTGTGTTTTCCTACCCATTTGAGTGTTTCATGGGAAGTTAAAGGATTTCAAGATGTTTTATTGTATTAAATGGTAGTTGTAATACAGTCATAAAAAACTCCTTTCTATTTTCGATAGAAACCTCGTAATAGAATAAACAAAAGACAAAAGAAAAGAACTGCTTTTTAAGTCCTTGTTTAGAAGAGATAAAACAGTTTTAAAAAATGTTCTAAAAGGTATTTTAACAATGAACATCGAAAAAATAGAAATTTTTTTTTTCTAAAACATCGGTAATAAAAATGCTCTCTATAGCATTGAGATATGAATGGCAATTTCAAAACTGAGGACATACCAATATAAATAAACACACACACACACACACACACACACACCACATATATATATATATATATATATCTATATGTATTGTGTATATGTATATATGTATATATATTATATATTATATCTATATGTGTATATGTGTAATGTATATATATGTAATATATATATATCTATATGTGTATATGTATATTATATATATGTATATATATATATATATATATATATATAATATATATATATATATAAGAGCTTGTCTGTTTGTTTGTCCGCTATAGAATCATAGACTGTTTCACCCACCGGGACCAAATTCGGCACAGTTAATATTTGAACCCGAGAAACTTAAATCAGGAAAAACGAAACTTGGGGCGCAATTAGTTTTTTTAAATTAATTTTTTAAGGGTTTTTTTGTGCCTCTAAGAGGTGCGCGTACCCCTGTGGATAGCTCTTTTCCCTAACCAGCTACGTTCAGAGGGGCTGCATTCAGAGTGGTTTGTTTGGGGGTGACGGGGGGTGGGTTAAATGGTTCACCCCCCGTTTCGCCGACACTGAAATTTCCTTCCCCCTCTCGTTGGAAAAGTCCCCAAAATGAGGAAAATCACCACCCCCGTTTTGCAAAATGCCTTCCTCCTTCTCGTTGACAAATGTTTATTTACAAACTACACTACTCGCCTGGAGCGAACTGCTCCAGGCGCACGAATCATGGGGGTGCAAAATTAGAAAGGGTGAAATAAAAATTTGTGAAAACTTTTGTATAAAAAATTCGTTTTGTCAGATTTTCTATGAAATATACAAAAAATAAATGAAATATTTTTTAGATAAATAAAACAAAACTTTTAAATATTAATATGCATTTGACTGAAATCATAACTTTGATTTCAGAAAATATTCATTATAAATTTAACATTTTATAGACCTATAAACATGCATGATGATTGCTAAGAATGTTTGAAATCACTACTATAGGCATTTACTATGAGTATCGTTAAGTAGCATTTTATAGCAAAAAAGCTACATGCATCCGGGGAATCCCACGAGCGCAAGTTAACATCGGCGCAGAATCGAGGCAAATATTTGGGATTTTTTTAAAGCAAGCGTAGTTCGTATTCCCTTTGTTTATTTTGTACAGTGTAAGGATTTGAAGTTGATTCTGGAATGATATATATATATATTACGTATATATATATATATACATATACATATACATATATATACATATTACATATATATACATATATAATATATAATATACATATAATATATAATATAATATTTAATATATTATTAATATATATATATTATAATATATATATAATATATATATTATACATATATATATATGTGTGTGTGTGTTGTTCAGAAACATTTCTTCAGAATCCTCTCAGCTTTTTATAATATTTACTGAGCAAGAAAGGTCTCTGGAATATTTCCTAGGCAGAAGAGGTCGTCATGGAAACGACAAACTTGATCTTAAAAATTCAAAATATTCTGGATCAAAGGCAGAGGTAGAAATTCGGGCCGATTTACTTGTCTGGAATAACTCAGAAAACAATATTTTAGGTAAATGAATCGCAGAATTTCCAGGCAAAAATCAGATTTTTTGAGCTATTTCCTTCCCGATACTTCCTTCACAAAGTTTGTATAAAGTAAGAAGGACTATTCACTTATTTAGAAAGAGCTTATTTCCTGATTTTAAATGTTATACGGAGCTAAAGTGTTCTTAACACAATTAACAAATAACTGTGCACGTTATCGGCTACATTTTAGGTTTGCATTCTTCTAAGCATTTTGGATACGAAACTGAGCTGGATTTTATTGAAATTTGTTTAACGCGGCAGAACTCGCATGGGGTTGTTTTGAACCCCATACATTCAAAAAATGTTCCTTAAGAAAATTTCGGTTATTTTTTGGTCTTTTTATTCCTAGTAGCATTTTTATGGGCTTTTGCTTGCCTCTTTAATTTTCCTATTTTATATATTTTAATTTTATAATGAAAAGAATATCCTTATAACGGAGGTATACATGCGGATTTGTGATAACTCGGCAGATAGTCCTGGAATTATTTCATTAGAAATAAAACAAAATCCTGCTGAACAGGAATAAATACAAAAAGAAAAATAAATAAAATGTGTTAAAGTGTTTTCTCAGTACCTCCTACTTACTTTAGTTTTAGGAAAAAGAGAATATTCTAACAAAAAGGTTATATCCGCCAAATTGCGAGAACTTGGCAGATATTCTTCATATTTCTTCATTAAAAATAAAACAAAATCCTGTTGAGTAAGTAAAAAAGAGGAAAAACTGGTATAATCGTGTTTTTTTTTACCTCATAAAATTGTTTAGTTTATTAAAAAAATTGAATATTCTCACCAATCAGCCAGGTTGTGAGAACTTGACATGTAATCCTCAAATTTCTGGAATAAAAAATAAAATAAAATCCTGTAGAACACAAAAAGTAATAAAGAGAAAAAGTAGAATACATGAAAGTGTTTTCTTTTTAACCACTTGTTTAGTTCTATTTTATAAGAGAGAGAATATTCTCACAAAAAGGGTATATCCCCAAAATTGTGAGAACTTGGCAGATAGTCCAAAGATTCCTTCATTAATAACAAAATAAAATTATGAATATGATTAAGTAGAAAATTTTTTTAAAAAATGCAAAAAGTGTTTTCCCAGTACGGATTTTTTACTTTTATTTTATAAAATATGGAATATTCGAATAACATTGTATATCTGCCAAGTTGTGAGAACTGGACAGATAATCCACAAATTGCTTCATTAAAAGTAAACAAAATCCTGTTGAATATGAATTAGTAGAAAAAAGAAAAAAGAAAATGTTTCAAGGTGTTTTCTCAGTACCTCTTATACCTTTCTGTTTTATATAAAAGAGAATAGTCTAACGCAAAAGATATATCTACCAAACTGCGAGAACTTGGCAGATAGTCCTCAAATTCTTTCACTAAAAATAAATAAAAGTATGAATATGATTAAGTAGAAAAAATAAAAATAAATAAAATGTATAAAAGTGCCTTCCCATTACAGATTTTTTATTTTTATTTTATAAAATAGGGAATATTCGAATAAAAAGGTATATCTGCCAAGTTGTGAGAACTTGAGAGATAATCCTCAAATTGCTTCATTAAAAATAAAACAAAATCCTGTACAAAATAAATAGAAAAATGATAAAATGTATAAAAGTGTTTTTTTAGTACCTCTTATATATTTTGCTTTACAAAAAAAGAGAATAGTCTAACAAAAAGGGTATATCTAACAAATTGCTAGAACTTGGTATTTAGCCCTCAAATTGCTTTATTGAAAATAAAATCAAGTCTTGTTGACTATAAATACGTAGAGAGTAGGAAAAAATAACATGTACAAAAGTGATTTCTCAGCACGTCTTACATATTTTTGTTTTATAAAACACAGAATATTCTAACAAAAAGAATATGTCTGTCAAGGTGTGAAAACTTAGCGATAGAGATCAAATTGCTTCATTGGAAATAAAATAAAATGCTGTTCAATACAAATAAGTAGAAAAAGAAATATAATAAAATGTATAAAAGTTTTTCTTACTACCTCTTATATATTTTTGTTTCATGAAAAATTCATTTATTTCATGAAATAGATAAATTCTCTTATATATTTCGTTTCATCATTCGTTTTTTAGAGAATTGTCTAAAAAAAGTGTAAATTTGCCAAGTTATGAGAATTTGGCAATAGTCCTCAAATTGCTACATTAAAAGAAATCCTGTTGAATATGAATAAGTAGAAAAAAGGAAAAAAGAAAATGTTTCAAGGTGTTTTCTCAGTACCTGTTATATTTCTGTTTTATATAAAAGAGAATAGTCTAACAAAAAAGGTATATCTATCAAATTGCGAGAAATTGGTAGATAGTCCTAAATTGCTTCATTAAAAATAAAATAAAATCCTGTTGAATATAAATAGGTAAGAAAAAGAAAAATAATAAAATGCATAAAAGTGTTTTCTCAGTACTCTTATATATTTTTGTTTTATAAAAAAGAGAATATTTTAAAAAAGGGTATATCTGCCAAGTTATGAGAACTTGGCAATAGTCCTCAAATTGCTTCATTAAAAGTTTTAAAAAATCCTGTTGCATATGAATAAATAGAAAAAGTAAAAAAAGAAAATGTTTCAAGGTGTTTTCTCAGTACATCTTATATATTTCTGTTTTATATAAAAGAGAATAGTCTAACAAAAAGGTATATCTATCAAATTGCGAGAAATTGGTAGATAGTCCTCAAATTGCTTCATTAAAAATAAAATAAAATCCTGTTGAATATAAATAAGTAGAAAAAAAAATAATAAAATGCATAAAAGTGTTTTCTCAGTACTTCTTAATATTTTTGTTTTATAAAAAAGAGAATATTTTAATAAAAAAGGTATATCTGCAAAGTTATGAGAACTTGGCAATAGTCCTCAAATTGCTTCATTAATAAAAAATCCTGTTGCATATGAATAAGTAGAAAAAAGGAAAAAGAAAATGTTTCAAGGTGTTTTCTCCGTACCTGTTATATATTTCTGTTTTATAAAAGAGAATAGTCTAACAAAAAAGGTATATCTATCAAATTGCGAGAAATTGGTAGATAGTCCTCAAATTGCTTCATTAAAAATAAAATAAAATCCTGTTGAATATAAATAAGTAGAAAAAAGAAAAATAATAAAATGTATAAAAGTGTTTTCTCAGTACTTCTTATATATTTTTGTTTTATAAAAAAGAGAATATTTTAATAAAAAGGGTATATCTGCCAAGTTATGAGAACTTGGCAATAGTCCTCAAATTGCTTCATTAAAAGTTTTAAAAAATCCTGTTGCATATGAATAAATAGAAAAAGAAAAAAAGAAAATGTTTCAAGGTATTTTCTCAGTACCTGTTATATATTTCTGTTTTATATAAAAGAGAATAGTCTAACAAAAAATGTATATCTATCAAATTGCGAGAAATTGGTAGATAGTCCCCAAATTTCTTCATTAAAAATAAAATAAAATCCTGTTGAATATAAATAAGTAGAAAAAAGAAAAAGAAAATAATAAAATGTATAAAAGTGTTTTCTCAGTACTTCTTATATATTTTTGTTTTATAAAAAAAATATTTTAATAAAAGAGTATATCTGCCAAGTTATGAGAACTTATCAATAGTCCTCAAATTGCTTCATTAAAAGTTTAAAAAAATCCTGTTGCATATGAATAAATAGAAAAAAGAAAAAAAGAAAATGTTTCAAGGTGTTTTGTCAGTACATCTTATATATTTCTGTTTTATATAAAGAGGATAGTCTAACAAAAAAGGCATATCTACCAAGTTGCTAGAATTTAGTAGATAGTCGTCAAATTGCTTCATTAAAATAAAATAAAATCCTGTTGACTATAAATAAGTAGAAAATTGAAAAAATAATATACATAAAAGTGATTTCTCAGTACGTCTTACGTATTTTTGTTTTATAAAACAGAGAATATTCTAACAAAAGAATATATTGTTTAAGGTGAAAACTTAGCGAAATAGCTCAAATTGCTTCATTAAAAATAAAATTTAAATCTTTTGTATATGAATAAATTAAATGTATTAAACCGTTTTCTTTTTGCCTGTTAATATCTCTGTATTTTATAAAAAAGGGTTTTTCTCGTTTTCAAATAAAATATGGTAGTTTGAAAGCCCTATTAAAATATTGCACTTAGCACAGAATTGAAATTTAAATGTTATTTGGTCTCTCCCCATTAAATATCCTTGCTGGAATAAAACCCTGCATTTAGAAAATGAGCATGAAATGAAAAAATAAATTTTAAACGCTGAAAGCATCTGTTTATTTTGAGTATCGAAAAGGAATGTTTCGACTGAAGATTGCTTTAATCGGAAATGGAATTTATCTTTTACAAATTTAAAATTCAAAGCTTGCAAATTCAATACCCACAGTAATTCAAAACTTTCGATTTTTAAGACTTGGTCTAGGGCCTTCTTTTTTCATCCGGAATTCATAAATATTTGACAAAGAGATGTGATTGAAAAATATACTGTTTCAAAAAGATCATATTTCCATCATTTTGAATTAAAATGTTTTAACCGCAAAGCATTTAAGAGTAGCAAAAGTACCAAGAAATTCAAACTTCTGTGTTCACTTTCAATTTCATTCCATGTTTTGAAAATTTGCCTTACTCTACCCATCGTAAGACAAAAGAATTGATTTTGTTTCCTTTTCGTTTTACGTTTTCAAGGATATATTGTTCCTGTAAGTAGAATAGGCCTTCTTTTTAAAAATTTATTTTACCATTGGTAGAGAGCAGTGACATGAACATATTTAAATGTATATATCCAACACTGTGCAGCTGGATTCCTACAAAATTCTGTTCATAGCGCATGTTTCTTTTTTTTTTTAATTTTGGTATGTTTCTGAATGTGCTGTGAGTTTACATACACTTCCTTTCATCTTCCTGATACGTTAACCTTTACCTTAAGGGGCCCATTTTTCCGATTCCCTCTTTAGAACGGGAAATTTCATCTTTTCCCATTGTAAGATCGGTACTTTGTATATATATATATATATATATATATATATATATAACATCATGACCGGGAGGCGAGTGGCAGGCAGAAGTTTTTAAGAAAGTAGATCGACCACGATGTCACAACATTAATTTTCCCGCATTCCACATCATGGTATATAGCGTATCTAAAAACTTGACGTCAGATTGGCCCTCCAGGCCCCAGGAACACAGGAACACATCGCCACTTTCAATACTTTATTTTATCCGAAGACTACATGTTTACTTGGCAACAGAAAAACGGAGAGTGTCCACATGTACATGATGCCAAGCCTTAAATAGATTTTTCAGTATGGTCTGTCATGTGATCTTGAAAGGAGAGGTTAATTGGCTAATGTTTAAGAGTGGCGTGATACTTGCGCGGAAGTAGTTAACTTATGTACCCACGCTACACATATTTGGTTTTTAAAGCAATAGAGCCGCCATTCAAAACTTTCGCCCAAGGGAATTTAGAATAAGCTAGGATTTGAAAAGGCTAAAGGGATTTTTAATGTTACATATATATATATATATATATATATATATATATATATATATATATATATATATATATCAAAGGCACAGAAGGGTTACAGTACGATCGCCTTGGTTGGCGACTGCCAAGAGTTCAGATTACACCAATAAGCTCTGACATGGCGCAAACACGAACTATACCAGCGTATAACGCGTTAGCTCAAGGCGAGAATGTGACTGGTTTGCAGAAAGTCGAAAGAGATAGTGTTTAAAATCCGAGAGTTCTATTGACTAAAGTTTGGAGCTTAAATCCGAAAACGATCAAATCAGCATATAACGGCCGTTTGAAAGGGCTATACTTAGAAGAAATTGAGAGATGGAAGTTTAGGGATAGGAAACACATATAATTTTGTAATTTTTATATTTTTAAAGTTTTTTATCTTTGCAAACAAAGTATAGTTTTTAAAATTTTATATTTTTATCTATTTTTTTCATTTCTTGTAACAAAAGGGAGGACATTAAGTTAAGAACAGAAAGAACGGCTCTAGGCATTTTCCAGTTAGTATGGTTATTTAATTCAGATCTGTTCTCCATTTTCATATATTTGCAAACATACAAAATAAATATTGGTTGGTATATCTTTTTCAGATTGAATCATATACAGTAAAATGTAGTATTTTAAACTTTCATGTAAGTAAATACACATTTATCAACGAAGAAAATTATGTTACGGATGTCAGGCTTTTTACATATTTAATTCACCTTTCTGAAGTAAAAATATGGTATGTCTAGCGAGATTGTTTACAGCATTTCCTGTAAACGATACTCCAGGGATATTGATTCATGAAAACAACATACAAAATTCTCTGTTGCTTGAGATAATTAAAACTCGAATTTGCTTTTGCAGTCAAATTCTGTGTATTTTCTTTCTGGCATACTGATTATTTATTTATTTAATCAGTTCAAACGGAAATTTTAAGGGAAAAAAATTAAAGGACGTGAATAAAGTTTGATTGTATGTGATTACATGAATCTGCTAAAGTTGAGAGAGAGAGAGGAAATACCTTCTTTCAGACGAATATAAAATGATTTTCTTTCGTTAACTGGCAAGACTAATCGCATGCTCTATTCCCACGTGCTTTAAAGTGTTGGCTTTTAAGCTTTGGCCACTTTTTCAAGGTCAATTCGCGAACTGGGCTTTGATTTTCAGGTGCATCGCAAATTGCTCATCAATTCTCGTTTATTTCGCCCTTTGGGCACATGAATACGCCAAATTTTAGAACGATTTGTCTTCGAGGTTTCATCCCCTTTTCTCTACAGGTGGTCATTAGAAGAGTTTTACAAATTTACATTTGTTTTTAAAAGACGGCGTTATCGGAACAGAGCATATAAAAAGTAAACAACTTTATAGAATGTTCTTGATTTTTTAGTATTCTGTGTTAGTTATTCCCCTGATGAAAGAAATTGCAAAATCTCTTAATCATTTCTTAAAATATCAAGAATATGTGCGTATAATTTGTTTCTCTTGTCATTCTTGTATTAGGCTCAACATGAAAACTTTTTAATTTACCCAAAAGCACATTTTCAATCTCTAAATTAACAGATTAAACAAGCATTTCATGTTTTTAATTAATGTTGAATTACTCAAATGTAAAAGGCAAAATATATTAAACATTTTGTTTGCTGAAAATAATAGCTAAAGGGTTGAATTTAATTGTAATCGAAACAAACGGGTTTCGTTATATTTTCCCTAGGGTAGAAGAATGATGGAGGAACAGTGTCTAACGTAAAATGCTTTCTAAATTCATCAAAACAAATTAATCTATTTGTAAGTGGAAAAATTTGGGGCATGGTTTGAAAGATTTTTATTGTTATTTCGTTTACTTTTAGATTAATGAATTAAAATGCATTTAGCGGAGGTTGGTTTAAATTGTAAAATTTGAAAAAGCAATTTTTCTCGGTAAAATATCAGATCTCATAAATTTTCCTGTTTCTGAACTATAAATAAACTTTTTCATTAATACCTCTGAACAATCATTTACAAAAATATATAAAATCTATATGTTGCAATACACTTAACCCACCTAATGGTTTTAAATTCACATAGGGATGAATTTTAGTTAATGTGGGTAGTAAATCACAGTTACCTCAGACTTCATTATCACTTGAGACATTGTTGCCCGTTTACTGTATAACCTGGCAACACAGTTAAAACACACATTATATTAATATATACTTCCGTTAAAACAATCCATTTTTAATATATATATATATATATATATATATATATATATATATGTATATATATATATATATGTATATATATATATATGTATAATGCATATATATATATATATGTATATATATATATATATATATATATATATATATATATATATATATATATATATATATATATATATATATATATATATATATATATATATATATATATATATATATATATATATAAAAGGAAGGGTGAGGTTGCCCTGTTGGTAAAGGCGTCGAGCCAGTGATCTGAAGGTTGGAGGTTCGAAGCCGGTAGCTGACAAATCCACCGCCGTGAACACTGAGGGCAGTTGGTGCACGTAAAATCTGTCGTGGCGGCTGCAGTATCCTCCAAGTGCTCAAGTTTACCACTGGAGGTGCGGGGGTAAGTGTTCCAGTCTCGTCACTTGACTCCGTTCTAAATTACGCGACCGACTTGTAGGGGATAGTGCTGGCCGCCTATATGGTGCCCCCTTAAATGAATGGCAAGCAGTCTTGCGGTGTGAGTTAGGGCGGCTGTCAGCATTCGATGTTGACCACTACTGGTCTGGTGTCTGCAAGGGGTTGTCAGCCCGGTAATTCACATTCGGGCGAATGTCTAGAAACGACAAGTGCCACATTTGAATGTGTATATATATGTATATATAATCTTAAAATACATTTTTCGAACCGAATGAATTTAAATTCATAAAGAGAGTTATTTTAACGTATGTATGTTATTAATCATAAGAGATAAGGCGTAATTCATCATCACTTGTTACATTCGTTGCCCGTTTACTGCATAAATAGGCCACAAAATTAAAATACACATTAAGTATATTAATAAAATATTAATAACCATTTTCATTAAAATCTCTGAACGTTCCTTTACAAAAATATATAAAAATCTTAAATCTTGCATTACGTTTTTCCAGTTTACTGGTTTTAAACACAGGCAGAGAGAAATATTAACGTATGTATGCAATAAATCGTTATAAATTATGAATGATCTATCGTCACTTCATACTTCTGCTTTACGTTTACTCCATAGAGAGACTATATAATGAAAACAAACACACATTCAGTATGACATCTATGTGAAGTCTTATGTGCATGATCCCTGATAAAGGAGCATTTGAGTAAGTCCATAATTTGGTTTATTTTTATGCTATGTTCAATTTTATGTTGTACCAGGATTCTTTCGTGATGTTAATGTTAATCTGTGTTTATCTTAATTAACCGGCTACTTGTTTATTGATGCAAAACGGCTTTCTAATCAAAACGCATAAAGAAAATATTTCCTTTGGAAACTGCAAAGCAGTGAATGAATTGTTTAATGATAGCTTTGTTTAACGATTATTTTAAGGCACTTATTTTTCAGTAACAGTTAAAGAAGATAAAGCGAACCTTCAAACGTCATTCAGTTCGTAGCATTAAGCCATTGAATGTTACGCCAAGACCAGAGAAGTGTGAAATAGCTAAACATTTTTAACAAATTGTTTGGTTGTTTAAAGTGACGTGTTTATTCAAATGTACATTGAGATTTCTGGTGACACTAACTTAATGGGGAGGATTAGTGAGATATAATAATTAAAAGTTCATATGCTCCAAAATAATTAAATAGAATGATTATATTAAGCTTGAATAATTTAATAAACAAATTAATTAATTAATTACTTTACCAAATTAATTAATTTTAAGCAATTTTCTCATTAATTCAATTTTAATTAATTTTTCTAATTAATTAACAAAATGTGTTGCGTTGTTGTAGTTGCTAATGCCCGTAAGTGTTCCAGACTAGGTCCAGATAGGCATTTCGGGCTTAGAAGGGTGTCTCTGGTTTAGATAGCAACAAAATGGCGTCCTTCTTAGCCAGGTGTCACCTTCATTTTGACCGAGCAGCCCCACGTATTACATTTGGGAGAATCGTACCCTTTCTCACAAACTTTTGACATCACAGTGGGACTTTCTGCTCTAAGTACCACATGGGGTGAAAAGTCCCGAGACTAACAAGGAAAGAAACATTTTTTTTTGTTAAAAATCGATTTTATCCTTCAACACACTTTCCTTCAAGAAGAATACACTTATTTCAATGGTCCTCTAACATTTTAATGCCTTTCATATAGTACGATTTGTCAAGGTCTTCAAAATGCACATCAATTTCGCATTTGACATCCTCATTTGATGAAAATCTCTTCCCCTGAAGCCATCTTTTCAAGTTAGGAAACAAATAATAGTTGCTGGGGATCAGATCTGGAGAATACGGGGGATAGTGGAACAATTCGTATTTTAATTTATTCAATTTTACCATCGCATTCACTGATGTGTGAGCCGGTGAACTGTTTTGGTGAAACAGCACTTTTTTTTCGCCATGTGCGAGCTTTTTTTCTTGATATCGTCTTTAAAGCGGTCCAATAATGTTGCTTAATATTCTCCTGTGATTGTTTTACTTTCTCAAGATAGTCGATGAATATTGTGGCACGTGCATCCCCAAAAATACTGGCCAAGACCTCTGCAGCCGATTGTTGCGTCTTTGGTCGCTATAGTCGATTTTTGCGAGCTTCCAACCACCCTGCAGACTGCCTTTTTGATTCAAGTGTGCAGTAATGGATCAATGTTTCATCCATTGTTAAGAATCGGTGGAAAAACCCGTTTGGATTACGCTTTTGTAGCCAAAGCACGCTATGAATTATCGACACGTAGCCGTTTTTGGTCAATTGTTAGAAAACGCGGCACTCATCTCGCACAAAGCTTTTTCATATTTAAATTCTCTTGCAAAATATGTCTCAACCATTCTGTTGATATCTTTACTATGTCAGCTATCTCCCTTACTTTCACTTTGCGGTCTTCCAACACAATACGGTGGACTTTTTTGATGTTCTCTGGAGTTGTTGCCTCAATTGGACGTCCAGAACGTGCGGCATCGTCGGTGTTCGTACGACCATTTTTAAACTTGCTAAACCATAGACAAATGGCTGTTTTCGACTGAGCAGATGTGCTGTAATGTTTCTCGAGCCATTTTTGGTTTCGACGGGTTTTTTTTCATCAAGAAGCAATGTTTAATTAAGACGCAAAATTCTTTTTGATCCTTTGTATACACAAAATCAAAAGTAGCGTTACTTACACCACCGCGACTCGTAAATAAATGGCCGACATGTCATGAAGCTTTCATTCCAGTCTTTTCAAGGTTAGTACTAATAGAACATTATATGGAAATTTCATTGCGGATGCCATTTAGGGCGAGTACCGGGACTTTTCGCCCCATGTAGTATTTCACGTGCCCATATCTTGAGTAGACACGAAGGCATTAAATGGCGCCTGTCGGTATTCGAACCAAGCACCCTTCGGGACGAAAGCCGACGCGCTACTACTCGGCTACTTCGGACCGAAATAATAAGTAAATAAATTAATTAATTAGAACATTTAAAATATTCGCTGAAATTTTACCTTATTTACGGATTTGTTTAGTCTTCAAGTAGAAAATGAAGGCCATAAATCTCGAAAAAAAACCGGCCAATAAGTCATCTTTAAGTAAATTAAGACATTTATTTTAATACGTAATGAAATATACGTATATTTGTTATGTTTAAACTATCTGCAGAAAATAAAATAGCAAAAAATAATTAAAAAAACAATTAAGGAAACATCGTTCCAGGCTAACTTTCCAATATCATTGATCTCAGAATGATTGATATTTTGTTATGAGTTTTTCCTTCTTCTACTGTGGGAAATATTTGATATAAAACACATTATATATCCCAATTGTCTTTTTATTTGATTGTTATGGATAGTTTTCCTTTCTCTATGCCCTTATTTATCCTTGCAATCAATTTTCGATGTCCATTTATTAGCCCATAATCTAAAACCTATTTGACATTTATCAGTCTCTTAGTGAAGATTCTTAACATTTGTTTCTGAAGAATATCAGGAAATATCCAATACAAACAATAGTTTACTTCTGCCTGTGAATAGTTTTAAAGATTTGCTAAAATTCAATAAAATCTTTATGTATTATTTCTAGAAGGTGATTGTTTGTGACGATCTCTTTCTCTCCCTTCATACTTGACAAAAATCGATAAATGAGGTACCATTTTAAAGATTAAGTTCTCCGCTTTAATTAAATTCATTATTTGTTCTTGCTAAAACACCGCCAAGGCACTGCCATATTACTTGTTTTATCAGAAATTTTTGATGATCTAGAAAAAGTAGAAGCTCAAAGCTGCAGAAGCGATAAGACTAGCACCTTTCCAAGTAGCACAATACCGTTGGGACATTGTTGGGCAACCGTATTTAGCATGGTTAGCCAACAGTCGGATTTGGCAGTTGGGGTCATGTCGAAACAACAGTTGGCATTGCAGGTCACCCGAAGTTAGATGGCTGTTAGTTAGCCCAGCCGTTGGGAGAGCAGTTTCACATTCCATTTGCAGTTGGGACAACATTTTATAATTGTTGGCCCAGCATAAACATTTTACAGTTGGTCCGCACTTGTTTCTGGAAGTTCTGTCACCGTTAACCATTTCCCAAAGATGTAACGAAAATTTGCTTTTGGGCCAACGATGTGTGTTACTTGGGTGAGTGCTAATAATTTAGTTCGAGATTTATGGCTAGCATGTAACACTAGATAACAAAAGTTTATGAGTCAAAATTGTTCAATTGCATTTTTTAACTTTAAATTGTCCAATTTTCTTTTTTCTACTGTTATCAAGTTGTTCCAGAGGTAGTCTAGAAGTAGCGTGTTGGGTTTTAGATTGAGGGTGCTAAGGGCAAATCCGACGGAAGTCGTTAAATATCTCCTTTAATAATCATATGGGCACGTTAAAATCGTAGACTGGATAGTCCTTCTCCGAGGTCAGTGGGTGGGAAAAGTACGAACCCTCCATATATCATTGATGGTGGGTTGTGTCGTGGAGACACGACATGTGTTCAGAAAAAGGGGCGATAGAGAATGTAATTCAGAGAATCAGACAAAAGAGATGCCTTGAACAGCGGGATAATGTACTGCGTATGCGAATCGGAAGGAGAGATAACAAGTTGAGAAGGGGCAATTGAAATGAGAAAACGGTCACCAGCTGCGTTTAACGAAGGGCCCAGCTGGTGATAATGAGCTGAGGGAAATCTGAAAACGGAGTCACAGTTAGGAGAAGAAAAGGGGTGAGGCAATTTACGAGGTTGACCGGCGTTAGAAAAACCACAGGAGGCCAGACGAGAGCGTGAGAAGTTAAAAATGTAAGAAACCCCAGACAGGTGCAAGGGCGAACGCCCCCCCCCTAATATTGATTGGAGAAAATACGAATATAAAATGGGTGATCGGCCAATGAAGGGGCCCCGGATCGACGTATAGGACAGAAGGTGGCCACCAATGAGGGCCTGAATAAATAATGATGGAAGTTGAGCTCGAGAGAAAAAGTTTTTAGAGAGAGCAGAATGATTTGAGATTTCTCACGAGGAACACATAAGCCCCTGTAGACGGCGAAGGAAGAGAGAAGGAGATGACGAGCTGCTAACTTAAGGCCGGAGAGACAAGCCAAGTCCTCGGTACCCGAAAAGCAAACCGATATAAGATAGATGCAGAGCCCAATACCGGAGAGGCCGACCGACTAACCTGTCATTCAACGCGCCCCCGAAGGAAATGCTTAGATGCGGAGACGAGCACCCTGAGTCCGCCGCATGCCGATGATTGCAGCCGTTCCCCTGGACCAGAGAGCCCGATGACCCCCAGCCATGCTTGTGATGAGGAACGGACCTTCGGATTGACGAACGCTCCCCCGAAGCGAGTGTGTTCTAGGAGAAGTGCGCCCTGAGGCCGCCGCAACAGATGGTGACCTCCGTTCCCCCGGACCCGAAACCCCGATGCCCGGAAAAGTCCTATGGTCCCCCCAGCAAGGCTTGTGATGTCGATGTGTCGTCAGAAAGGTAGGAGAGTATTTTGACTTATCCTAGCAATGCCCAATGCCTACTAGAGAGCGCAGTTAATTAGACAGGGCAGATTAGGTGAAATCTTTACATTTATGCATAGAATATCTATCATAAAATAGTGATTGTGTATATCCATATTAATTGTAATAGTATCTTGCAATAATTTTGTAATGTGTTTATGTATATCGATTAAGAATGTAGGATAATCAAACAATGTTAGTATTTGATATTGATGAGAATGAAGGTTAGATAAATAATCAGAATTAATGTATTGATAAGATATAGGAAGAAAGATAATTTGAAATGTATATAGATATATGGTGTTAATGAAATAGAAATTCGGAAATCTTCAATGAATAGTGTTGTTCGTATATGTTTTATGATTGGTTTAATAAATTGATTTGGATCTATACATATGAGCATCACTCTCTAATTACTCGTACTACCACTAAAACTAAACTATTAAATATATTACGGTGACAGGTTGCTCGATCAAAATTGAGGTGCCACCAAGGAAGCAATATTAAGTCACTTGTATGATGCTCCCAGGAAGTAGCCAAGTAGACAACAATTTCAAAGGTTCTGTGAGAATGTCTCATGACAGGTGCTCGTAATTAGCCCCCAAAAAAGGATTTTCAAGGTTTGAGCCTCTTTAATTCAGCGGATTGAATACGTTGATATAAATTTGCAGGTTAGATATATGGAAAAAATGTTTTATTAATTTACTCTGATTTCGTAAATTACTCACGGTCTGATTTTAATTTATTAAAAACAGTTTTGTGGATTCTTTTTTTTTGCAAGATTGTGAAAAATTATCTTAAAGGTTTTTACTATAAATTAATGTGAAATACAATCTATAGCTAAAAAAACCTAAGATGTAAAGAACATGCATCCTAGGATGTAAATCCTAAGATGTAAAGAACATGCATAGGAAAAGAAGGAATAAAATTTTAGGACTACTGAAAGGTTTATTCCAGAGTTTGATCGTTACAAATTCAAGAAGTCATTAACGGCGTTGATTCACCTCTGGCCGGGATGCAATTAGTCAATACTTATACCATAGAATGATATGGCATAGACAAATATGGTATCCTGCGGGATATCTTTACAAATTGTCCCCAACTGTCGGGCTAAGTCAAAAACATTCCGGGATAATTCAAATCGACTTCCTATCACGTCGCAAATGGGCTCTATGGGGGAGGTACCCAGGGAAATGCTCGAAAAGCTTGAAAATAATTCATAGTACCACGTGCCGTATGGGGCCAGACATTATCTTGCTGAAAAGTAAGTCCTGGATACAAAACAGGTCGCAGAATGTTGTTTACATACCGCTGTGCTGTAAGTGTGTCACTAATGACTTTCAAAGCGATCCGGATATCAAAGAAAATAGCACTCCAGACCATAAGGCCCTGCTATGGGCCAGTGTGGCGTGCGATAGTAAGAGAAAGATCCTCAAGCTGCCCTGGAAGTCCCCAGACACGTCATCGGATGTCATTAGGACTCAGTTGGAAACGGGTCACTAAAGATTATATGTCCCCATTCAACACTGTTCCAAGCTGATCGAGTTAAACACCTCTGTAATCGGACTATACGGTGTAAAGGCATGAGAGGTAAGCAGCGTAATGGTGAGCGCGAGCGTAGACTCCGCTTTCTTATATATATATATATATATATATATATATATATATGTGTGTGTGTGTATACATATGTACACTGCTGGCCACCCAAATTGTAACACCAAGAAAGACAAGAGATATCACAACAAAATTTAATTTGAAGATAACATGTTTACCAAGTATCAAATGATTAAATTTATAGACTTCTGTGAAGTGTGATTCCTACCAAAATCAGTAGCCAGAGTAGCCGCCATTGTTGGAGATCACCGAGGAATACGTTAGTAATAACCGAAATTTCTAACACTAAAGTTTGCCTATCTTATCTAAGTGTAGAAATGGCAGATTTTACAATTTACAAAGCACATTTAAAGGAAATGTTGAAAAATGTTGAATCTATAACGGTTAAAGGTACTTGCTCATAAGTTATAATTATCAAAGGTGTAAAGTTTGAGGAAAAAGAAAATAATTCTATATATACTACAATCAGAAAAAATATTGTAGGGAAGAAACACCAGCTGCCACAGAGCTGTTAAAATAAGCAAAATAACCGACCAGAAAGTATATAAAAAATTCCATATTCCAAGACATAAATTTCATGTTGTGGATCTATTCCTAATAAGAACGTTGCAGATATATATTATGAAAAATTGTTTATGACTATAAGAGGGGGGGGGGATATTTTTTTTGTAAACCCTTAAAAGAAGGAAAAGAAAAATGAATAATAATTTGCTTCCATTAGGTCCTAGTTTCATGTGCTGGAGTTATATAAAAATCTTTCTAAAATATATATATATATATATATATTATATATATATAATATATATATAATATATATATATATATATATATATATATATATATATATATTAGTTATAAAAAATTAAGGGAAATCACAAAAAGAGGGTTAACACTTTCAAAACTAGGCCAATCTGTTTAAAATTTGAATATGTTGTTAAGTAAAAGGTGCTGAACAATACTACATTATGCAAAATAGTGGCGCTGCAGTCGGAATACGTCATTTGCGAGGAGCATGAAAGTGCATGTCTCAGAGCAAGGTGGCAATTGTATCTGCGAAGCTGCTATTACACATCTGGCATAGCCAAATTGTAGCAATGACCTCCAGGCATCATTTGACCGAATAACTTTGATGTCGAGCCATTGGGAAACTAGAGGCAGGACAAAGTGAGACAGAAGTGGCCAGAAGGTTAATGTGAATCCGTCAGTGGTTCATAGACTTTGGCAATAATTTCTAACCACGGATCGGCATCCAGGAGGTTCAGCAAAGTACAGCCATACTCTACGACGAGGAATAGAATCGCAACTCCGTCTGAACATAGATCCACCCTCGCTGCAAGCTCCGGAAGGTTGTATCAAAGTCAACCGTGAGTAAAATGTAAGAAACCCCAGACAGGTGCAAGGGCGAACGCCCCCCCCTAATATGATTGGAGAAAATACGAATATAAAATGGGTGATCGGCCAATGAAGGGGCCCCGGATCGACGTATAGGACAGAAGGTGGCCACCAATGAGGGCCTGAATAAATAATGATGGAAGTTGAGCTCGAGAGAAAAAGTTTTTAGAGAGAGCAGAATGATTTGAGATTTCTCACGAGGAACACATAAGCCCCTGTAGACGGCGAAGGAAGAGAAGGAGATGACGAGCTGCTAACTTAAGGCCGGAGAGACAAGCCAAGTCCTCGGTACCCGAAAAGCAAACCGATATAAGATAGATGCAGAGCCCAATACCGGTAGAGGCCGACCGACTAACCTGTCATTCAACGCGCCCCGACAGGAAAATGCTTAGATGCGGAGGACGAGCACCTGAGCCGCCGCAATGCCGATGATTGCAGACGTTCCCTGGACCAGAGAGCCCGATGACCCCACGACCATGCTTGTGATGAGGAACGGACCTTCGGATTGACGAACGCTCCCCCGAAGCGAGTGTGTTCTAGGAGAAGTGCGCCCTGAGGTCCGCCGCAACAGATGGTGACCTCCGTTCCCCCGGACCCGAACCCCGATGCCCGGAAAAGTCCTATGGTCCCCCCAGCAAGGCTTGTGATGTCGATGTGTCCGTCAGAAAGGTAGGAGAGTATTTTGACTTATCCTAGCAATGCCCAATGCCTACTAGAGAGCGCAGTTAATTAGACAGGGCAGATTAGGTGAAATCTTTACATTTATGCAATAGAATATCTATCATAACATAGTGATTGTGTATATCCATATTAATTGTATAGTATCTTGCAATAATTTGTAATGTGTTAGTGTATATCGATTAAGAAGGTAGGATAATCAAACAATGTTAGTATTTGATATGATGAGAATGAAGGTTAGATAAATAATCAGAATTAATGTATTGATAAGATATAGGAGAAAGATAATTGAAATGTAGATATAGATATATGGTGTTAATGAAATAGAAATTCGGAAATCTGCAATGAATAGTGTTGTTCGTATATGTTTTATTGATTGGTTTAATAATTGATTTGGATCTATACATATGAGCCATCACTCTCTAATTACTCGTACTACCACTAAAACTAAACTATTAAATATATTACGGTGACAGGTTGCCTCGATCAAAATTGAGGTGCCACCAAGGAAGCAATATTAAGTCACTTGTATGCTGATGCTCCCAGGAAGTAGCCAAGTAGACACAATTTCAAAGGTTCTGTGAGAATGTCTCATGACAGGTGCTCGTAATTAGCCCCAAAAAAGGATTTTCAAGGTTTGAGCCTCTTGAATTCAGCGGATTGAATACGTTGATATAATTTGCAGGTTAGATATATGGAAAAAAATGTTTTATTAATTTACTCTGATTTCGTAAATTTACTCACGGTCTGATTTTAATTTTATTAAAAACAGTTTTGTGGATTCTTTTTTTTTGCAGATGGTTGAAAAATTATCTTAAAGGTTTTTACTATTAAATTAATGTGAAATACAATCTATAGCTAAAAAAACCTAAGATGTAAAGACATGCATCCTAGGATGTAAATCCTAAGATGTAAAGAACATGCACTAGGAAAAGAAGGAATAAAATTTTAGGACTACTGAAAGGTTTATTCCGAGTTTTGATTCGTTATCAAATTCAAGAAGTCATTACGGCGTTGATTCACCCTCTGGCCGGATGCAATTAGTCAATACTTATACCATAGAATGATATGGCATAGACAAATATGGTATCCTGCGGGATATCTTTACAAATTGTCCCCAAACTGTCGGGCTAAGTCAAAAACATTACGGGATAATTCACATCGACTTCCTATCCGTCGCAAATGGGCTCTATGGGGGAGGTACCCAGGGAAATGCTCGAAAAGCTTGAAAATAATTCATAGTACCACGTGCCGTATGGGGCCAGACATTATCTTGCTGAAAAGTTAAGTCCTGGACTAAAACAGGTCGCAGAATGTTGTTTACATACCGCTGTGCTGTAAGTGTGTCACAATGACTTTCAAAGCGATCCGGATATCAAAGAAATAGCACTCACAGACCATAAGGCCCTGCTATGGGCCAGTGTGGCGGCGATAGTAAGAGAAAGATCCTCAAGCTGCCCCTGGGAAGTCCCCCAGACACGTCATCGGATGTCATTAGGACTCAGTTGGAACAGGGTCACTAAAGATTATATGTCCCCATTCAACACTGTTCCAAGCTGATCGACGTTAAACACCTCTGTAATCGGACTATACGGTGGTAAAGGCATGAGAGGTAAGCAGCGTAATGGTGAGCGCGCGCGTAGACTCCGCTTTTCTTATATATATATATATATAGATATTATAACTATATAATATATATATGTTGGTGTTGTGTATACATATTTACACTGCTGTGCCACCCACAATTGTAACACCAAGAAAGACCAGAGAATATCACAACAAAATTTTAATTTGAAGATAACATGTTTACCAAGTATCAAATGATTAAATTATAGACTTCTGTGAAGTGTGATTCCTACAAAATCAGTAGCCAGAGTAGCCGCCATTGTTGGAGATCACGAGGAATACGTTAGTAATAACCGAAATTTCTAACACTAAAGTTTGCCCTATCTTATCTAAGTGTAGAAATGGCAGATTTTACAATTTACAAAGCACATTTAAAGGAAATGTTGAAAAATGTGAATCTATACGGTTAAAGGTACTTGCTCATAAGTTATAATTATCAAAGGTGTAAAGTTTTGAGGAAAAAGAAAATAATTCTATATATACTACAATCAGAAAAAATATTGTAGGGAAGAAACACCAGCTGCCACAGAGCTGTTAAAATAAGCAAAAATAACCGACCAGAAAGTATATAAAAAAATTCCATATTCCAAGACATAAATTCATGTTGTGGATCTATCCTAATAAGAACGTTGCAGATATATATATTATGAAAAATTGTTTAGGACTATAAGAGGGGGGGGGGGATATTTTTATTTTGTAAACCCTTAAAAGAAGGAAAAGAAAAATGAATAATAATTTGCTTCCATTAGGTCCTAGTTTCATGTGCTGGAGTTATATAAAAATCTTTCTAAAAGATATCTATATATATATATATATATATATATATATATATATATATATATATATATATATATAATATATATATATATATATATATATAATATATATATATATATTAGTTATAAAAAATTAAGGGAAATCACAAAAAGAGGGTTAACACTTTCAAAACTAGGCCAATCTTTGTTAAATTTGAATATGTTGTTAAGTAAAAGGTGCTGAACAATACTACATTATGAAAAATAGTGGCGCTGCAGTCGGAATAGTCATTTGCGAGGAGCATGAAAGTGCATGTCTCAGAGCAAGGTGGCAATTGTATCTGCGAAGCTGCTATTCACATCTGGCATAGCCAAATTGTAGCATGACCTCCAGGCTCATTTGACCGAATAACTTTGATGTCGCGCCATTGGGAAACTAGAGGCAGGACAAATGTGAGACAGAAGTGGCCCAGAAGGGTAGTTGAATCCTGTCAGTGGTTCATAGACTTTGGCATAAATTCTAACCACGGATTCGGCATCCAGGAGGTTCAGCAAAGTACAGCCATACTCTACGACGAGGAATAGAATCGCAACTCCGTCTGAACTAGATCCACCCTCGCTGCAAGCTCCGGAAGTTGTATCAAAGTCACCGTGAGTAAAAGGCTTCACGAAGTTGGTCTTTTTGCTAGGCGAACAGCCATTTTGCGTCCAGCCCACGTTACGGCCATAGGCGGGAACGTTTGCAGTGGGCACGTGAAACATGTCCACAGACGCGTAATGAATGGAGGGTTGTTCCTTTTACCGATGAGTCCAAGGTTAGCCTCCAAAGCGGTGATAGTAGGCGTATTTGATTTGGAGAGATCCTGGAACTCGTTTTCATCCATCACACATCTGTGAAAGAGATGCATACGGATCAGGCATGTGTCCTGCGTTGGGGTGGTATCTATTTGGGTGGATCTATTTGGGTTGGTATCTATTTGGGCGCACAGACCTCCATGTCTTTCCCCGTGTAAATGTGAATACTCATACCGATAGAGATGACATCCTTGATGCTTATGGTGCGTCCTTATGCCGGGTCAATAGGTGATGCTTTCGTGCTACAGGACGGTAACGCGAGATCCGCACAGGGTGCGCATCGTGGATACTTATCTCAGCTGGAAACAATTCGCACATTAAGTGGTCAGCTCGATCATCGGACGTGAATCCTATCGAGTATGTTTGGGACGCTTTAGGACGAAGTATAGCTGCTCTCAATGCCTCCTCTTAGGACCCTAGCCACGCTTTCAATCACTTTGCAAGAGCAATGGCTCTCACTTCCTACCGAACTCATAGACCGTATAATTGACCAGCATCACACATCGCTGTAGGTTCTGAATTGCTTCTCGGGAGGATCATACACCATATTAAAGGTACATTTCCCAAACCAAACTGACACATCCGATTTGTTCATTATAATACATATGCTAGTTTCTATAACACCATAAATGTCTGGCGATTTCTTTCATGCTATTTTATACCTACCTATTGTGTGTAGTATCTGTATAAGTTTCATAAATTCTATGCGTAACTTTTTGTGTAATCGCTATTTTTGTGACTTTTCTAAATCTTTTTGATAGTGTAGTATATAATATATATATATATATATATATATATATATTCCTTAGTAGCTTTGTATATTAATATAAACGAACATGTTTTCAGCAGGCGAGGGAAGAATGCAGCAATAGAGAGTCTCATTATGAGGATTTTATAACTTAAGAAATATATTTTTCAAAGCTTGCTTCAGATAAGGGTATAAGTATGATAAATGATTAAGGTAATTGAAACTCTGTTTGGCATTTGTTATTACGAACTTGAATTCTTAATTGACGGTAACATAGGATACTTGCTGAGCCCCTTTAATTAATATTAATTAGTACTGTAGAGATATGCTAAGTATGGTAAATTCTTATAATTTGATTGATGACGTATTTTATAAGGACATTTTGCATTTACAGAAAATAAACATTTATTAAAAACGATATTATAGATGAAACTTTTATTGGAAGTTTAGAATCGACACTTTAGTAACTTATATTACTGAAATTTATTAGGTGAAGAGAAAATGAAAAATTCTGTCCTATAATATTATATATAAGATGTATATATATATTATATATGCCTGATTACATAATATACCACGATACATGATTTAAATATTTAACTATAAAGTGGCATATGACAATATGAACTGAAAAGTGATTCATTTCGAATATATAACAATAATAGGATGCAATACCAATTTTGTATTCTATAAAACATTAATATACTCTAATACTTCTCTAGCGGCAAATATTGAAACAATAAAGTACCTTTACATCATCAATATTTTTATCGCTTTTCAAACTGTGTTATTATCGATTTAAACGGAGCGACATCATCGGAGCAATAAAAAATACTGGCATGAATATGCAAAGGAAAATATTTTTCGGAGTGGTTATTTGCCTACACACACACACACACACACACACACACTATATATCTATATATATATTATGTTTTCCCATAATACTGTAAATCAATAATTAAATAAAATATCTTTCAAGACGCAAGTCAGTTTCGTTCTTGCGAACTTAGTAAAAAATTTCCTTTAGAGCGCAATATATTTAAAACTTTCTCATTTAAACAAGATTTTTGTATTTCACCAAATGCACTAGCTTCATTATTATGTATTTAGCTTGCGAAGGAAAAGACAGAATAGAATCTCTTACTCTGCACTTCATACAGTATTGTTCCGGCTTTGTAAATATACGTTCATATCGACAAAGGAGACAGGAGAAACAGAAAAAAGTCAGTTTTGATCCCGGTGCATAATTGATCCTACACTGTCATGAATTGTATGCACAGAAATTCTAACATGTCCTGATTACAGTCAGCCAATATTAATACAGACGGATCGATCTTTACCTCGCCTATGAGCTAAAACTAAGTTGTCCTCACTTGTTATCGGTTAAATGTTGGAAATATTGATTTTGTTAGGTATATATAGTCGTATATATATGTATATATCTATATATATATATACTAGCGGACCCGACATACGTTGTCCTGTTCAAACGTTGTAATTCTAGCTGAAGTCCCCGGCGATGCCCGGGTTTTAAGAATGTTTGTCAACCAAAATCAATTTAAAAATTATCACAGTATAAATAACATAGAAAAAAAAGCATACGAAAATGTTATACATATTAATAATATGAAAACCCAATTAAAAATGTATAAATTATAATAAACTCCTCAGATTTCAGCTATATTCGGTATTTCATCATAAAAAGCTGAAAAAATAAAAATAAAATAATAATTTAAAAAATAACAATTTTAAAAATTAAAATAAAAAATTATAAAAGAAAATAAATAATAATTAAATAATGAAAAAATAATAAAATAAAAGCTGAAATAAAAAGCCTTTAAAAAAAAAAAGCTGAAATAACAGGTCTAGCAAAATTACACACTCTGGATTCGAAAACCGGGTTGAGAGCATGATACTTTCCAATTGGGCGACCTTTCGAACGCGCCACGATGACACGGTGTTCTAGTGGGTAAAGTGAAACATATTCGCTATTGGAAAGTTGTTGTGGGCTGGTGATTATACATGTCAGAGGAGTTTTTAGTCAGAAATAAGTTAGCAGGATAGAAGCTTAGTCGTTAGCTCTTCAATAGACACAAAGATATAGGCGAGGAGGATTCAAGTAACGATTAAAAAGATCTCGTGTCCCTAAACGTGGTTGATTCGAATTTCCATCGCGTGTCGAAGTATCAATATGCCGTTGGATCTGATGCATTTTAGAGTATAAAATCTGACTTGAAAGATCAATATTTTTATTATTATTCTGGTTTATATGTGACTTGAAACTTTTTGATTTTATTTATTTTATTTTTTCGCTCGCCGTTTCCTAACTAAACCTAACGTGGACGCCATTATCTAGAGGGGTGATTTCACAAACTGTAACAGCTTCCATTTACCGAACGCACCCCCTTATAATTGTTGGTTTTTATTAATTAATTAAAAATATAAAAACATATTCTATCGGATCAAATTGTGAATCTAAACCATTCTCGAATCAACTAAATTGCACACACAAAATTTCATAAAAATCAGTCCAGTCGTTTAGGAGGAGTTCAGGTTACATACACACGGACAGAAGAAATATATATATAAGATATATATACTTATATATAAAGAGAGGGCGATTTGTACGTGGAGGGTAAACTCCAGAACCACTGCACCTATTTGAAAAATTCTTTCACAGTTTGAAAGGTACATTATTCCAGATGGACATAGGCTATATATTATGTATATCTGATCAGTAGAAATAAAGTTTGGGGCTTAATCCTAACATTCTCCATTGTTTCCGCTACTGTCTTCTACTGCTTTTTGTTCCGAAGATTTCAACGATCCTTAGCATGGTGCTATCGCGGTGGGCTTCTGTTCTGACGCTCGCGGTTCGAACCTAGCCGTTCTCCGGCACGCCTTTTTCTTTTAAAAAAAGTATTTTAATTATTACTAACGTAAAATTTATTTAAGGTATTATTTAGGTTATTATTAAGGTAAAAAAAGATTTACAATTTATTGGCTATCAACTGGAAATTTATTGTATAATATTTTGTTCAACCGGACAAAGTCGGACGGGCAGCTAGTATATATATATATATATATATATATATATATATACAGTCGAACCTCCATATATCGAAGTAGCAAATGTCGGAAAAAAATTCGATATATAGAAATTTCGATATATAGAATTGATCTTAGTTTTATCATAATTCTCCTAAAACATTAAATTAAATCTAATTTTCGTATACGTAACTCAATTTCCAATTTATATGCGAATCACATTAAATGAAAGTTAATAACTGAAAAATGAATTATGTGAAAGATTTATTGAGTACTATATACCTTTAAAAAAAGCAATAATCCAGACAGTGGTTACAGTGATCACAGTTACATTCTTTAAAAAAAAAAACTACGAATATCTTGCTGAACAGCCAATTTGCGGAAAGTTCATCAAAGAAATGCTCGCATTTATTCAGATCCATTAAAATCTTCATCAGGGACATTTTCCACGAATTGAAGTAAACGAAGTATTGTTTCAAACGCCAAAAATTGGGAGATTTTATTCTAAAGTGGAATAAATCTCCAATATAGTCGGGAAAAAATATTTCGATATATAGAGATTTTTCGATATATAGAACAGTTTTTCTATGTAATGAACATGGAGATTTGCTAAGAGTTCGATATATAGAAAATTTCGATATATGGAGGTTCGACTGTATATATATTATGTATATATATATATATATTATGTATGTAGTATATATATATGTATGTATATATATATGTATGTATATATATGTATGTATATATATGTGTATGTATGTATATATATATATGTAGTATATATATATATGTATGTGTATATATATATGTGTATGTATATATAGATAGATATATATATATATATATATATATATATATATATATATATATATACTCTAATTTTTGTCTGCATATAGAGGGCAGTGTCCCTGTTGGTAAAGGCGTCGAGCCGGTTATCTGACAGTTGCGGATTCGATGCCGGTCTCTAATAAATCCACCGCTGTGAACACTAATGGCGACTGGTGCACGTAATATCTGTCGTGGCTGCAATGTCTTCCAAGATCTCAATTTACCTCTGGAAGGAGCGGGGTCAGTGTTCCGGTTCGGTCACTTGACTCCGTTCAAAAAATTATGGGAACCGGCCCATAGGGGGGTAATGCTAGGTCAAGGGGAGTATACGGTGGTCTCAGACAAGTAGCGAGCAAAACCGGGGTGTCATATGACGATAAGGCTAATGTCGGAGATTAGGGTCTGCTGCTTTGGAGGAAAATAAATAAATAAATAAAATTGCAGAATATCTCAAGCCTGCGAAATATCCTAAAACTCATTTCAGTCATCCCTCATTATAACACACGAATCAATCCTTTGTCCACTTATTAAGCTATATGCTGAAAATAGGTTGTCTCATTTGTATGTGTCTTATGCGTTAACTATTAAAATTACATTTTAATAGTTAACATAGCAATAGACTTATTTCCATGAAAAGGAATAAGAAAGGATAATTTGCAGTCTGAAACGTGATAAGTATGCGAATGCTTTTGAGGATTTGAAACATAAAATTTCTGTTTCCAAAATGACAATTAGGTAAGACATTAATTATGAAAGATTCTCTTGATTTTATTATAAATGAAGTTCTTATAAGTTTTTTATATATATACATACATAAATAAAATATAAATAATTGTTTATATATAGATATATATATATATATATATATATATATATCATAAAATCTTTGAGAAATTAGTAACTAACAGATCGGTAGAATACAAGGAAATAAATAACAAATTATCAGTTGGACAGTATGGTTTCAAGTGGTATAGAGGCGCAACACATAATCGAGGCTCGCGAACATAATCGAGAGACTTGAGAAAATTGAAATCAGAAACAACACACTTGTCTAACATATATATATATATATATATATATATATATATATATATATATATATATATATATATATATATATATATATATATATATTATATATATATATATATATATATATATATATATATATATATATATATATATATATATATATATATATATATATATTTATTTATACAGGTGGTTATCAAAATAATGGAAACACCTTTCATATTAGTGTGTTTATGTATGTGCCTCGAATTCCTTAAAAAGAAGTAATGGCTACCGGTATTTATTTATATAATATAGTGTATGTATTATTCTACTGTCGAGTAGCAGTAATGAAGGTAAAGGAATCCTGGTTTTGGGAGGAAGAACATAAAATGTCAAACCTTGCAGACCTTGCAAAATGGGCAAATTGTTTGAGCGCGTTTAACTTGGATTATCTGCTACTGCAACTCTCAGGCTATTGGGTGTTTTTCGAGCTATGGTATCGAAAGTCATGATAGCATACAGAGTGCTCGGAAAAACATCCTTTGCCAGACAGAATAATGGACGAAATGGAGAGCTGAGTGAAAGAGACGGAGTCGGTATTGAAGCTGATTGCGACATGAAGAAATAAAACAACTGCAACCAAAATGACTGAAGAGCCCAATCTGCATCTGCATGTTCCGGTATCGACCATTTGAGATAGAAGGGAACTTCACAAACAAAGAATTTACGGAAGAGTAGCTATTCTCAAACTACTTGTAATAGATGCCAATACAAGTATCGTCCACAATGGTGCTGCGAGCGCAAATCCCGGTCGAGTAATATGTCCAAAAACGGCATTTGATCCGACAAATCATTGTTCACATTGTTCCTCGCAACAGGACGTGCTTATGTCTGAAGAACACCTACACAAGCGTAAGATTCTGGCAGTCTCATCTCAACTATCAATCATGGATGTATATCTATCAGCGTTTGGGATGGCATCTCATGGTTTTCTTCAGGCCCTATTCTAACCCTAAAAGAGAAATAAAGATTGAATGGGAAAAAACTATTCCGAAATTTTAGCTCACTAGTCCATCGTATGGTGCAAACATTGTTTCTTGCAGGAGATGACATTCTCCAGGATGATAATCCCCCTATACATGCAGCTAAACCTATAAAGTATTGGTTTGAAGAGCGTGAAAAGGATGTCAAATATCTTATCTTGCCCTCTACAATCCCAATACCATACATCATCCAACCACTGTGATCTGTATAAACGAATAGAGCAAGGTAACGATATCCACCACAGGATCTCTGCAGGACCTTTCATGATTTTTTCCTGAAGATTGGTATAATATATTCTTAACCACTATTCATGATTTGTATAATCCAATTCCAAGGTGAATCAGGTGGTATTTCATGAAAAAAGGTGATCCTGTGTCGTAATAATAAAGCTTTTCATAATGATTCTTAGTGTTTCTATTATTTTGATAACCACCTGTATATATATATATATATATATATATATATATATATAGATATATATATATATATATATATATGTATGTATATACTTAGTAAAGGAATACGGAATTTTAATGGCACAAATTTTTTATGATTTTTACATTAATTTTATTAAAAATATAACATATCTCAAACCCTTTAAATTTAGAAATTCATTTCTCAGAAGTAAAGAAACACTAAATGACAATTTGGTCGAATTTAAAAAAAAGAGATACTGTCGGTAATTTCTCTTAATAAGCCATTCAAATAGAGCGCTTCCCTAATTTACCGAGATTCCTTCAAAAATGGGGCATTTATCTTCCTGCTTCTTAATTCCTAAGTTACAGAATGATAAAATATTGATTTTCTTTCTCCCACATGAATTTTCCGAGAAACACGAGAAAGGCTGTTTTGTTAGTAAAAATTAAATGTAATCACAGAGCGTACATGCTTTTTTCCATGTAGGCGATATAGAAGCAGCTTTTCGGAATTTTTTTTTGTGTTTCTGTAATTTTCCGTAAACAGTTTTCCGTAATTAAAACTAAGTTGCCATTGAAGCATTAAAACAGCAAATTAATTAGAAATGAAGAAGGATAAAAGAAGCTTTTAAGTAGCTCATTGTAACATTTTGGCATGTTTTTTTTATAAATTGCGCCAAGAATTTTCAAACTTATCTCGACTTAAAATTCAGTTATTTCGTTCTAAAAACAGCAGTTATTTTTACAAACATCTCTGAAAGTCTTAAATTCATTTTACAGTTGGATCATTTTGTTTAATAAATAGCAACTTCAGATAATCCGAAACGAAGTATAGCCTGTGTATTCTATGAGAGTTTATATAAAATAAATTATAAACTACTAAGCACATATATATTTTTAAGCAGTTTCCAAATACATTGAAACTTCTTAAAGCTTTCAATCCTGAAAACGGCCATTTTTTTTGGAACAATGACTGGCCACTATAGAAGTTTCTCTCTCTCTCTCCTCTCTTATATATATATATATATATAGATATATATATATATATATATTATATATATATATATATATATATATATATATGTGTGTGTGTAATGTCCAATAGGGTAAACTATAATTGACTATATTTAATTTGGTCGGTTGATGCTAAACCTAAAGGGATTAATATGAATAAATAATTACTAAACGAGATATTAATCTGATGGGGAGCGAAAATGTCAACAGATGGCGTTACGTTGTCTATCTCTCGGGTTTTGGGGAGCGTAGCCTTGAGAGAATCGCAGAGGATTGCGTCATATTCTCGACTGTTCGAAGTGCCTGACTATGATATCAGCAGATCACTAGGTGTTGATTCACGGCCGCGCTTTTGGATAAGCGCGAAGAGAGAACAAAGGAGATTAGAGATTATTTTCGGACGGGCAGATGGCATGTCGCGGGGCTGAGAGATGATGGGAACTTGGCGCGGATTGGATTGACTTTTAAGTAATGTTAACAAAGAAAGCCTTTAACTGTTATTTAAGACGTAGTTATTTCCCACAGGCCTTGATGATGACTGCCATTATGTGTTAATTTGTAGATAAAGAGTTACGTTGTGTAAGCCGTGTCATATATATATATATATAGGCAAATAACTAGAAGAGTATTTTATTTCAATAGTCTAGCCAGTATTTTTTATTTCTCCTCTAATGTCACTCCCTTTAAATCGATAATAGACAGTTTTAAAGAAGTAGAAACCTTATGATAATGTTAAAGACGTTTTGTATTTCATATGTCTTCCAGCTAGAGAAAGTGTTAAAGTATAATAATGTTTCACAGCATGTAGTGAATGTGTATATGGGGGCATTTTTTCAGAATGCAAACTCGGTAATGCAACTTGTATTGAAAATACTTGTGATGTTTATATTAACATATTCTTCTTATATTTACATATTTAAATTATTTTATCTTCTTATTTTGTTGTGGATAATTTAAGACAACGTTTTAATTTAATTTGTCCTGAAAATAAAAATGTCAAAATTATTTCCAAGGAAATTATAATAATTTACATTGAGTTTTGACTGCTTTTAAGGACTAATTTAGCAATTTTCATTTCTGCCTCAAAGGAAATGAAGGTGAATATGATTATTATGTGACAATTCGGTGTACTTATCGTATCTCTACAATAATATTTTTAACACTGTGTAGGTAATTGATTCAAAATTATCCAAATACAATATCTCCCATATACCAGATTAATTGCGTAGTATCTTGGCCATATATTATGTATAAATCTATCAGAGATGTAATCCATTTGTTATCAGACCTTAGGCACAAAGTATGTTAGCTGTGCTAATGTTAGCTGTGCGAGAATATCGGATAACTTTTATATAAACCAAGCAATTACTCAACACGGTCGTATTGGGGCATATCAAAAGAGGTTTCATGGGAAGTCGGATCTATGTAGCTGCGGAAAAGAACAGACGATTGAACATTGCCTATTTGATTGTGAATTATGGAATAATGAACGTAAAAAATTACCATCGGGCCTAAGGCCAGCCCATCGTTTCTATCATGACTCTTATTGTAGAGCGTTTATAAAAGGTAACCAGTAGGAATTTATTGATTTTTTGCATCTAACCAAGTAGTTTAAAATTATGTTGCGTTAATGTTTTTATGTACAGCACTATCCCAAGACATAATACGAACGGTGTTAAAAGTATAGCTATCACGTTTGTCGTATAGTTTATAAGCAATGTTTTGTTTTTTATCAATATAAAGGATAAGATCAAGCTTGATCTTATCCTTTATATTGATAAAAAACAAAACATTGCTTATAAACTATACGACAAACGTGATAGCTATACTTTAACACCGTTCGTATTATGTCTTGGGATAGTGCTGTACATAAAAACATTAAACGCAACATAATTTTAAACTACTTGGTTAGATGCAAAAGATAACATTCAAATCAAGAACAAATGGACTATAAAATCAATAAATTCCTACTGGTCGCAAGTGATAAGGGATTTCCCTATTACTTTTTAAAATACATTTTAACTAGCTTTTTTAACATAGTTGACTGCGACCGTGGACGTCGATTCTCTTTATGGTTCAATGAGCCTGAAGTAAAACGTAGTAACGACGGCGATGCATTAGGGTGTTGAGTCGGTGTCTTGGTGTCATGTATATGTAAGTTTGGTGTTTTGTGTTAGTAATATTGTTGTTTTTGGTACATTTGTCTTTTTTTTCTTTTCTTTAAAATGGTCTCAGTTTTGTAGCAGACTTCCGAGAGTGTTACCATGGTTTAAAACATTGTTTAATCGGAGTGGGGGGGTCACAACTCCCCCCGGTCATTAACTACAAAACTTCCATTTTTGTTGTGAATTTCATTCTCTTGTTCTTAAATCCGTGTAGATATGGTCACTTCTTTCTTCTTCATCGGTTTAGTATTTCATTGCTTAATTTGTAACTAATTTGTTAGCAGCTTAGCGCTATAGATTACGCTTACGGTTCTAAATGATCTTGTTTTTTAGAAAAACTTATTAGCTTTAGACATATATATATATATATATATATATATATATATATATATATATATATATATATATATATATATATATATATATATATATATTATATATATATATATATTATTTTAATCGGGGTAAAATTTTGAGGAACGAAATTTTTTCGCTCCAAGTAGGATCCATTCAGAAGGAGCGACAAAAGTGATCTATCCTTGGGATTCAGTCCACTTGGGAACTTGATCCTAGAGATCACTTTTTTCTTTGTTCCGGTTCGGATAGAAATTGATTCACCCACATTATTTCCTTTCGGTTCGGATTGGTTTTCAATAGGAGCCAAAAGGATCCGTTGTTCAGATAGGTATATTTAAGCCCTGGTATAGACAGTAAAACATTAATTTGGCGGTCGTCAGGATTTGAACCAAGTATCACCAATCAGATGAACAACGCGCTGTCACTTGTTTGACACGGGCACAATTAAAAGTAAAACACCGCAGTAGAACAATTTTAGGTACATAAAGTTATGTTCTCCAGTTTTACATTCTGGATATAAATTACTAGCTAAATTATTTGCACTAAGGTGCATTTTCTAAGTTCGCCAAAATTTTCAAAGAAAAAAAGGGATAGAACAATTATTTGGCGGCGTTCACAGAAAGAAGGAAAAATAAAGAATTTATTCAAAAGTCCCTTTGTGCGCATTTAAAATTTTGGAACCGAAATATTTAAAATATGTTATTAAATAATTAAAAATCTCTATTCAAAGTTCGGTAATTATTTATTGATTTAATAGTGCGATTTAGTTTATTGAATTATAGTTAATCTTTACATCTGTTCACAGACAGATGGAATAAACTACTGTTTATATTGGTTATTTTCTGAGATCCTTCAGGATCAAATGTTAAGCTTTCTTACCAGGAGACTCATAAATGTCAAATAGGTTTTAGTTTCTGGGTTACTAAATGATTATCAAAAGTAATTGCAATCATAAATAACGGCATTGAGAAAGGAAAATAATCCATACCAATCAAATAACAAGTCAATTGGGACATATAATCTGTTTTACATCAACATTATCCACGATAAAAGGAGCAAAAAACTTGATCATAAGAAGACATCAATCCTTCTGAGGCAAATGATATTGGAAAGTTGACCCGGAATGATGTTTTGCTGATTGTTTTGTTAATTTGTTGTTTTCTTCATTCAATACACATAATTTAAAAACGGAGAATACGCATTTTATTACAGAAAAATAACATGTCTCATTTTACATAAAGATGGTTTAAAATTATCGAGCTACGACCATAATTTCTTAACTGAAAAGTTGAACAAATTCATAAATAAGGTAAAAGCTCAAAGAATGTTTTAAATATACTAATTAGTTCTAATTTATTAATCCTTATTAATTAATTTAAAAAATAATTAAAAATTTAATTAATTTGATAATAAATGCTTAAAAAATATTTAAAGATTGATGATTTCAAATTTATTAATTAGTTTATTAATTTATTCTAATTGAATCTGATTATTCTAATTATTCTATTTAATTATTTTGAAGCATGCGAACTTTCGGTTATTAGGCTCTCTAATTATCTCGATTTCCCAAGTGTCACTAGAAATCTCGAGATACATATGATGAATGAACACGTCACTAAGAAAATAAAATAACTTGTTAAAAATGTTTATCTATTTAACTCTTCTCTGCTCTTCGTTGAACATTCAAACGCTTATTGCTACGATGCAAATAACGTTAAATGCTCGTTTTAACCTTTTTTAACTGGTACTGAAAAGTAAGCGTTTTAAAACAATCGTTAAACAAAGCTATCGTTAAACAATTCATTCACTACTTGCAGTTTCCAAAGCAAATAGTATTTCCTTTATGCACTTCGATTAGAACGTCGTTTTGCATCAGTAAACAAGGAGCCAATTAATTCAGATAAACACAGATTAACATTAAAATCACAAAAAAGTAAAACCTACTTAAACATAAAATGAAACATGGCATTAAAAAAAATGTGGACTCATACTTGTGTCAGAACTGTCCTTTAACGGGGCTCATTCACATAGGACTTCACAAAGAGGGCATACACAATAGGGTGGATCGAAAAAAATACATATTTTTGTTTTCGGAACTCTTTAGTGCGGAAAAGTTGCCTATTGTAATGAGAAGAAAAACGGCATAAAAAATTTAAATCGGTTATTATCTTCCGTTCGCGCATCGTATTTAAAGTTTATGAAAAATTCCAAAAATCACGATATTTTTGTAATTTTTTTCTGTTAGTAAAAACTTTTAAAATACACATACTTTAGCTTTTATGATTGTTTTATGGTTTAAATAACCGAAATAAACTAAATTCTGCTAAACAGTCTAATTTTTTCCTTTCGCGCAACGTCTTAGAAAAAACATAAATTTATAAATATTTCGCAATTTTCACTGTGTTACTCTTCGTTCGTTTTGCTAGAACAAAACACAGATTCTTCCAATGTGGTTGATAAGTGTAAAATAAGAAGAGACAAGAGTTGTGTTAGTGCAGATTTGAAAAGTCAATTCACACCTCCTGAGGAAAGTTGGTTTCTTTTCTTTGACGGACGAAAAGATGATACTTTGTTCACCGAAAAATTGAAAGGTAAGCATATATATATATATATATATATATATAAGAAATAAAGTTTCGTTTAAGGTTTTTAAATAAAATGTTTGTTAATTGTCTATTAATATACTTAATGTGTGTTTTAATTGTGTGTCCTATTTATTCAGTAAACGGGCAATGAAAGCCCCAAATGACGATGAAGTGAGAAGGATTTATTGTGATTTACGACCCTTATTCACTGAAGTTTATATCTTTATGAATTTAGAATCATTAGGTGGGTAAAGTGTGTTGCAAGATATAAGTTTTATATATTTTTGTAAAAGATTGTTCAGAGATGAATTAATGAAAATGTTTATTAATAGTTACAGTTGAGAAACAGGAAAAAGATTTTACAATAGAAAAACATTTATTTCCTTCATATGATAAATTTACGCTTAGTAAAAGCCTATGAAATATCACAAGAATAATTTATCAGATCTGATATTTTACCGAGAAAAATTCCTTTTTCCGATTTTACAATTTAAAACAACCTCCGCTAAGAGGCATTTTGATTCATTAATATCAAAGAAAGCGAAATAAAAATAAAAGTCTCTCAAACCATGCCCCAAATATCTCCACTTATGAATAGAGTAATTTGTTTTGACGAATTTAAAAAGCATTTTACGTTAGACACTGTTCCTCCATCTTTCTTCTACCCCAGGGAAAATATAACGGAGCCCGTTTGTCTAGATTACAGTTAAATTTAATCCTTTAGCTATTATTTTCTGCAAATAAAATGTTTAATATATTTCGCCATTTACATTTCAGTAATTCAACATTAATTAAAAACACGAAATGCTGTTTAATATTCTAATTTGGAAATTTTAAATGCACTTGAGGGGAAATAAAAAAGTATATTTGTTGAGTCTAATACACGAATGACAAGAGAAACAAATTATACGTACATATTCTTGATATTTTAAGAAATGATTAAGCGATTTTTCAATTTCTTTCATCAGGGGAATAACTAACATGGAAGAACTAAAAAATCAAGAACCTTCTATAAAGTTGTTTACCTTTCATATGCTCTGGTCCGATAACACCCTTTTTTTAAAAACAATTGTAAATTTGTTGTAAATTCTTGTAATGATTACCTGTAAAGAACAGGGAATGAAACCATGATGACCTCAAAGACAAGTCGTCCTAAAATTTGGCCTATTTATGTGGCCAATGCCCGATATAAACGCGAATTTACGACCACTTCGAGCTTTGGCCCGTCAATTCCATCGAGCTGAAATAAGAGTATATATTACAGGTCTATGGCCAATTCGTGATGTGCCCGAGAATCAATGGCCTGTTCGCGAATTGGTCTTGAAAAAGTGGTCAAACCTCAAAAGCCAACAATTTAGAACACGTGGGAATAGAGCATGCGATTACTCTTACCAGTTAACAAAAGGAAATCTCTTTATATACTTCTGAAGAGAGGAATTTTCACCTTCTCAACTTCAGGACCTACATGTAATCACATTATAATGACGTCAACATTATATTTTCCCCCGTGACGTTCCCAGGACGATAGTGCACGAAAATGAACTATGCTGAGACTTAAAAACCAACATTCCGAGAGTCAAGGTGACTCACAGGACTCGTCACCTTTGCACCTTCAAAAAACCGAATTTTACTTTTTTGAATTTTTAGAATATTTGAACATTTCTGAATCATTTAAAACAAATCGCGTTAAAATATTCCAAATTGAACTTTTTAAATCTATGACATGAAAGAAGCTGTTCCAATGGAAACATTACCAGTGTGGGAACTTCAGAAGCCTTTTTCTAGAAATGATTATTTTCATGCTTGCGCTTACTGTATAAAGGAAACTACTGAAGATATTGCTTTCATATTTTCAGGATAGGTGTATAATGATGCTACCAAAAATATGCACCTAATTTTTTCTTAAAAAAAATTATTTTACTATGAATTTATAGCATCTGACATGTAATTTTTATGGGCTTTTTCAGTTTTTTAAAAATCTGATTGCCCTGGAGTAAATATTTATGGGTGTTTTAAATTTTAAATAGGTGCATAAATATTCCTAATGTTTTAACATCACAAAAATGGAAAAATTATTATTGAAACTTAGTGAGTGTTGTCATAAGTCTGCGCGCAGTGTATCAGTATAAATTTGAAATTTTCAAAAAATACGCTCACTTCTTACTTCACAAAATTCTTAGTTACTTGTAATAAAATTTATTCAGGGAACATAATCTATATTGTTTAGAGAACTAACGCTGAAAATTTCATATATAATGGACAATAACAAAGAAAATTATAGAAGTTCGAACAAACAGAAAAAATTCTGTCTTTTCAACTTGTGCAAAGGTGATGAGTCCCCTTCAATCGAAAGGAGTAGATAATAGCTTTTTGTCATTCTAGGGAGAAGTCGCAAATTTCAAGTTGGAGCAGGAGATGGACAAGCTTCTTTAGGCGGTACAATCTACAAATCCGCAGAGAACACTTAACACTGCGAATACACATTCGCGAAAGGGGAGCGAATTGTAGGGGGAAACAGTGATTTATGGGTCCCCTCGCCTCTCGGGCGCTCCCTTCGGAGGGCGGTTTTCTGACGAATGATCAAAGGGACAAATGACTTTCTCCACACGTTGGGGGTGGAGTCAAAGGGGGAGTCCCCGAATCACGCTTTTCGGAAACGGATGATGGGGAGGGGGTCAAAGGTCAAAGGGGTAATGACGTCGAGGAGTTGCGAGACGCGGAAGTATGAGAACGATCAGTCGGTTCGATTAGTCCCGCTCCTGGAGCGTGACTAATAACTCGCGAGAGGACGGGGGTGGCTGATTCGCGTGGGTGGAACTGGAGCCTGACACATCCCATTTATCAAAGGAGTTTTTTTCAGAGACCCACATTGAATTGGAGGTTGGTTAGCCCCGACAAAGAGACGAGACCCCGAGGCGCCGTTAGCCCAATGATAGGATTCAACTCCGTGGACAACAGAAAACTGGTTTCTGCAGGACTGGACTCGGACAGCGACGGGAGTTCTCTGGACATAGAGACTGGGGCCAGGTGACGAGGCAGTCGCTTGTGAGGAGAGTTGACTCCTGCGGGAGTTTAGTGATTCCGGGCCGAGATTGCCTGATAATTTATGTCTCCCTGTGAGCCGCGTACTAAGTGATTTCTAGGCCGAAAGGGACTGAAACTGCACGCGTGCTGTGAACAGCGTCCATTTTGTATTTTGGCGGTGAGCCACAACTACACTGCAAGGGCAGTAAGGATATTTTGTGTATTTTTGTACATAGACACTAATTGAATAATTACAAGATAAAAAGAACTTTTTATATACCATGTTTTTATATTTTCTGTTTTATCATATAAACTTGACAATCTATGTATTAAAAAATACTTTTTTAAAATTTGTTTGATGAATTGTCCCATCAACTTGAAAGAAAATGAAGTTAATTGGAAGTTAACTTGCGTTTAACTTTTCGTTCCCGTTCCGACCGATAGATGGCTGCACCATTCTACAAAACAAAATTAACTGAAAAATAATTTATTTCTGCTTAAAGATGGCTAAAAGTATCAAAATAATGCATTGTCATCGTGTTCTGAGCTATTCTAAAAGTTTCAAATGTCTAGCTAGACGGGAAGTCAGTTAAAAATCGATTGCAAGATTTGTACGGGACAAACACACAAACACACAAACAAGAAAGCGAGTTAATTTAAACGTGGTATAGATGCATTTTTTTACCCTCTTAACCCAGCATATTCTCAGTAATTTCTAAGGGAATATAATGGTTAGGGCTTAGCCATAGATCGACATGCTACCAAATAAGCTAGACAGTGAAGTCACGTTGCCTAGTTTTAGCGTAGAATTACGTTCCTGAATAACGGTCCTTTGGAGAAAAAAAAATTGTCCTTCGTCGCAAGTTATAATTTTGGCAACGCGCCAAACACAGTAGAAGTAAACAGTTAAACAGAAAAGTACCAAAATGCGTCAAAAGAACAGCAATTGGAAAAAAAAGACCTTCCCCAGGACCATACACTTCGTAACGAGATAAATGCGGAGTTCGAAGGGGGAAAGCTAAAAATAGCAATACAGTGAATTTGGAAAAGTACGACACCGGCTGGGATCGAACCCATAACGTGATTTACAAGGAATGATGGTGTATGAGGATCACATCCGCCGAATCATGTGATGGCTTTTACTTCCGGTAAGACGGGTAAAAGCAGGGTGAAAATGTGGTCCCGTGTAAACGGACTTCGAAGGTTTTCCCTATTAGCGGGTAAATCCCGGGTATTATTGTTGTCCATGTAAACGCAGCTGTTAATAACCCGCGGTAGTTTCGTTAGAAGAGACTACCTGAAATATTTTTTTATAACATGATATAACCAAACTATTTATTCATGTGCTTTTATTTTTTGCCTGGAAATTTCTGTTTGAACTGATTAAATAAATAAATAATAAATAAGTTTGTCTGAAAGAAAATACACAGTATTTGACTTGCTAAAGCAAATGTGAGTTTTAATTATCTCAGGCAACAGAGATTTTGATGTGTTATTTTCACGAATCACTATCCCTGGAGTACGGTATTCAAGAAATGTTGCTGTAAACAATTTTTCTAGACGTATAATATTTTTGCCTCGGAAAAGTGAATTAAATATGTAAAAGGACTCAAATCCGTAATACATTTTTCTTCGTTCATAAATGTGTATTTACTTATAAGAAAGTTTAAATTATATTTAACTATATAAAATAGGATCTTGATAAGATATACCTACCTATATTTATTTTGCATGCTTGCTTATATATAAAAATGGAGAACAGGTATGAATTAATTAACTGTATTAACTGGAAAATGCCTAGAGCAGTTCTTTCTGTATTAACTTAATGTTATTTCTGTTGTACTTGTTTTTACTGATGCACCCAGGCCCGTATTTATTCCAGACCAAGTCCATATACGCTAGCATGCTGAGGGGTGTGGCTCCGGTTGATAAAGGCACCACAAGGGTCGGAGTCCGATTTAGCCAGATGCCATCTCAAAGTTGACCGAGCAACCCCGAGTATGGCATCTGGGGTGTCGTACCCTCTCCCACCCTCTCTGACCTCATTGAGGGACTTTCCGGTCTACGGATTTAACGCTCCTATATCCGGCCTGCACACGGAGGTATTTAATGGCGCTTGTAGGGATTCGATCCGATCACCCTCAGTACCGAAAGTCGGCGAGCTACCAGTAGACTATTTCGACCACTTAGAGTAGTCCTTCCTTTTATTGCAAAAAATTTAAAAAATAAATAAATAATATATAATTTCGAATATAATACTTTGCTTGTCAAAGTAAAAAAAAACCTTTAAAACTGTAAAAATCACGTAATTATATGTGTTTCCCATCCCTAAACTTCTTTCTCTCAATTTTTTCTATGGCTCTCAATTTTTTCTACGGCCGCAAAAATGCGGATTTGATCCTTTTCGATGTAAAATTCCAAACCTTAGTCAATACAACTCTCGAATCCTAAACCCTATCTTTTTCGACTTGCCGGGTGAACGAGGTTCTAGTTAAAAAAAAACCTTTAAAAATGTGAAAACACGTTATTATATGTGTTTCCCATCCCTAAACTTCTTTCTCTCAATTTTTTCTATGGCTCTCAATTTTTTCTACGGCCGCAAAAATGCGGATTTGATCCTTTTCGATGTAAAATTCCAAACCTTAGTCAATAGAACTCTCGAATCCTAAACCCTATATTTTTCGACTTGCCGGGTGAACGAGGTTCTAGTGTACTTGGAGATCTCCCCCGGTCCACGACTGGTACGTTGCTGTCTGCCCTAGTAGAGCTCTTATCTTCAAGGATGATAGACCCGAGCAGACTGCAATCTCTAGGTTTGCAAGTGGCCACTTGAGATGTCTAAATTTTTACCGACAAAACAAAACTTTTCCCACTACTTAAAAGTGTAATATTGAGCAGGCCACTCCTGGTCACATCCTAACTTGCTTAAGGGGACAAAGGACCTTCAACATCAAACTATTTTATTCTCAAATTTTAAGTCTATATACAGAGTGAGAATAATTAATATCATTCTTTACTCCACTAAAGACCCTTAGAATTCAAAATTAGGATTTTTTGGCAGAATAAGGCCTGTTTTTCAAAAAAATAATTTTTCAAAAATTTTAACGTTATTAAAAGTGCTCTATGTGCATTCTATATCATTTAAAAACCTTAAATGTTTTAATATTAGATAGATAGACATAGACATGGTATACATTAACGAGGCACCAGAGAGCAGGGCTCCATATCCTCGGTATGGATAATTTTTTGTGGCTATATTTCCGTTCTCAGGATTAAAAGAAAAGTGTTGACTTGAAAGTTAGAATAATAATAATAAAAATAATAATAATAATAATAAATAATAATAATAAATAAATAAATAAATATAGATAATACTAACACTAGCAAAAAAATAAAGAAGTAAATGTAAATAAATTGACAACTATTTAATGTGGCAGGTTTAAGGAAAAAAATTACGGTAACAGACGATTAAGCAAAAATCAATAAGGATAGACTTGAGGTCGATCCATCAAAAAAACACAGGTCAGAACCAGAAGCAACGGCAAATGCAAATTAGAATTTAGAACAGGTTGGAGGGAAAGTTTGTTTTAATATTAATTTTCCATATCTTTATAAAGATATTTGGGCATTAATTTTTTTTCTGGTAGGAATTCAATGTCCTAAATAACTTTTTTTTATTATTCTGCCTGTTACTATTTTAATGATTTTGCATGTATTTACTATGTTTCATGTTCTATAAATTTGAAAAATATTTGAGGTTTCAAAGAAGCATGCACAGTTTTATGACAAACACTTCCATTAATAATCCTGAGATATTTGGAAAAAATCATGAAAAAATGACTGCGCATGGAGAATTTGAAAAAATTCTAACATTTTTGAAGAATTTTTTGAAAAATAAAAATTATTTCCCCACAAACTACTAATTTGGGAATTATAAGTGAATTTAATGCTGTAAAAAAGAAAATTAATTATACTCATATGGTACATTGAGTAAAATATTGAAAAATTTATTAAACAAGGTTCGAGGTCCATTGTTCGCTTAAATGTATCTAGGGAAGACATTTTTACCGATCTTCGCCTATTAATGGACCTATTGAGTAGATATGGACTCATGGACCTAGTCTATCGCCGCTAGACAACGAGAGATTAGAAAAAACAACACTATCTTCCGAAATAGAAAAAAAGAAACAATTTCTGACAAAATCGCATGGAGGAATAGAAATGTTAGAGTTTTTTTATTACGAAAAAAAATGTCCAAAGAAAATATTTTCACGAAACATTCCCTTTTTATACAAAATTTGTTAAAAATTCTTGCACGCCTCTTCGACAATGTAAGCATATAAAAACGAAACGGTTCTTTTTTATTAGGCGCATCGACATAAAAACTTGATAAATTTATTTCGAGCTACAAATCGCGAGCGAGGCTGGGGAGATATTCCTGAGGGATTGGGTACCATGACAACGCCAGGCAGCTGACGCTTTGGAGGAAGTATGCAATAAACCCCTGTCAACAATCAAATATCAAAAGATTTGAAGGATGAACAATGGTCATCACTGTGGTACGGTCCCTTCAAGCAGATATCTAGAAAAATTCACGAGAGGCCCCCCACACGTGTACTTTTGGTTTATACATTGTGAAAATACGTACATGAACATCCGAAATTTCTTCGTTCCCAGATCATTGGTTCTTTGAAATTACCTCGCGCCATCTTTTTCATGATACTCCAAAAGCATAAAAGATCACTTTGAGATCGAAGTCCTTAAGACACTTAAGCATACATAATAAATAATTGTCATGATCTTTTATAAGGCGACAATGGACCTTCAGATTGGCAAAAATATGTCCCCAAAACGATTTTTTTTTCTTTCAGGAAATGATTCTGCAACTCATCAGCTTTAAATTTAAAAAAAAGTATGTTGATCCAATCATTATTAATCGTGTTATAAAAATTTTTTTCGAACGTAAACAATGGAAATGTTAGTCAAATTAAAACTTTAAATGTCATTTTTTCAAAACAAGTTTTCATGTCGTTTCGGTAAGTTCAAAATGTTCCATGCGTCATTATTTTTCTTGAATTTTCATAAAGTTTCATAAAATGATTATTTATATATGTTAGAATAAAACTTACTAATCAATTCATTATACTATTTTAAAACAACTAAAAATTATTACAATAAAAAAATTTTTTTGATAAAATTTTTCATAAAATGACCTATTTTTATCGATTTCTTTTCTAGTTTTTATAAATGTGACTGTAAATCAAATATTGCTACTAACTTTTATTATAACTATATAAGGCTAGCTTAAGAGAGAAAATTAGATATCTGAGACAAAAATTAATGCGCATGGAGCATTTTTAAATAGAGAAATTAACAAACTGATTTTAATTAATATCTCAATTAATTACATTCTTATTTTTTTAAATTTATAATTTCGATCTCTAAACAACACTGTACAAGTATACAAAATTTCATAGAAATTGGTTAATAAATAAAAAAAAAGTTTTTCATGGTTCATTGGCGCCTTAATCCCCGTGGCATATTCTAGATTTCTGGGCAGTCTTGTTGCCCAGAAATGCATATATGGCATAATAGCACAATATGACATATATGCCTACACATATGGCATAATAGCAAATGTAATTGCTTTTATAATATATGAGGCGCTGAAAGGCAAAGAGCAGTAAGTCAGTAAGTCAAGTGGTGTAAGTCAAATGAGTTTTACTGCAAAAACTACAAAAAATTCCACCATAAATTGAACAAATTATAATTCATAATAATTATTATAATATTGCAAATAATAATTATTTGCAATTCCACTATAAATTGAACAAGGAGATTACATTTTTGGCCTCAAATGAAAAAAGTTGAAAATTTGACTTACACCACTTTGCCTTTCAACGCCTCATATAATAGCACATCTAGTAGCACATATGGCATAACATCATGTATAATAACAATATCAGCATATAACGATAAAGTAGGGGTAACGTATGAATTGCCCTCATTGAAAAATTTTGATATTTAAGGATCGTTATAATGAAAGCATACTTTTTTTTTCTATGGGGTCAAAGTATTGTTTTATGCAACGTGTACTTCGAATTTAATTCTTTCTCTAGTGCATATTTATTCTTACACACCAATAACTTATGAGAAAACAGAATTTCTTAATTTATTGATAATATGAAGAAGTAGGAAAGAGTGTCTATAAAATTAAAAAAGAGAAATCATATGAATTGTCATTATTGAAAAATTCTAAACTTAAGGATCGTTATAATGAAAACATAATTTTTTTTCTATGGGGTCAAAGTATTGTTTTATGCAACGTGTACTTCGAATTTAATTATTTATCTAGTGTATATCTATTCTTACACACCAGTAACTTACTTATGAGAAAACAGCATTTCTTAATTTATTGGTAATATGAAGAATTAGGAAAGACTGTCTATAAAATTAAAGAAGAGAAATCATATGAATTGTCATTATTGAAAAATTTTGAACTTTAAGGATCGTTATAATGAAAGCATACTTTTTTTCTATGGGGTTAAAGTATTATTTTAGGAAACGCGTAATTCGAATTTAATTATTTCAATAGTGTATATCTATTCTTACACACCAATAACTTACTTATGAGAAAACAGCATTTCTTAATTTATTGGTAATATGAAGAAGTAGGAAAGACTGTCTATAAAATTAAAGAAGGATATCATATGAATTGCCATTATTAAAAAATTTTGAAATTTAAGGATCGTTAATGGCATATATAATAAAAATACACTTTTTTATCTATGGGGTTAAAGATACAAGCATTAATAACCATGGTCTTCGAAGTATTATCTTATGAAACTCAATTTTTTACCAATCAAAGAATCTCTCATTTAAAATCCTGGGCAATAAAATTGTGCACAAAAAATTTCGATTGAAATCCTTCCCTTCACTTTTTTAAGTGACAGCAAAACACAAAAGAAGTAATCTAAAATCGTGCGATAAAAATTCTGTTTCAAAGTATATATTTTCGCCCCCTTCGAAACGAGCAAAAAAAAAATCTTCAAAATTTGTTTGAAGCTTAGATGTGTTTGTTAACTGAGTATGGATTACTTTTAGGAAAACTGAAAAAAAAAAGAGTAAACGGAATTACAAGCGTAAAAACATGTTGTTACGCTCAATCGATTATGCTTGTTTGTTTCTGTCAAAAATAAAAAATATTCACTACCGTTAAAGAATTTGTGAATGTAAATTTTATTTTTGTAGCGTGAAATATGATTTTGGAACGAAAACAGGACATTTTGTTATTTTTCAATCATAAAAACGGAAATATGAACGATAAATAAATTTTCCCTATCATATATTTTGTTGCCAATAATACAAATCTAGTTTTATTTAAATGTAGTGAAAGGTACTTATATTAATACTCTAATCTTATCATGAATTTGTAGTCTAAAAATAGAGTTTTTGGTGTTTTTAGTGCAAACAAAGATTTAGACGCTCTTAAAGATCAAAATATTCAGAGTAATAGCTTAATTAATTTTTTAACTAAATGCGCTTTTAGTTGGAACTAGAAGAACAAAATTTTTAACATGTGCTCATATTAAATGCACAAAAAATAGAACAAAAAATATTTCAGGTAGTATTATAACAAAACTATAGCGGGTTATTAACTTAGGATTACTTATCTTTGTTTACCTCTTTTTTTTTTGACGCATTTTGGTACTTTTCTGGTTAACTGTTAACTGCTACTGAGTTTGGCGAGCTGCCAAAATTATAACTCGCGACGCCGGACAATTTTTTTCTCTCCACAGGACAGTTATTGAGGAACGTAATCCTACGTTAAAATGAAAATTCATTATACAAATTTTAAAAAATAGTTTTTTTAAATATTAAATTTATTACTGTAGCGAGAAATATGATTGATTTTAGAACGGCTCTCCTTACGATGGTATTGAAAGTTTGTAATTTTCAAGTCATAAAAACAGAAACATGTACGATAAATAAATATTCCCTTCCACATACTTAATTGGTAGGGGAAACTCTTGTACCTAGTACCACCAATCTTTATTTAAAGAACTAGCTGAAAACCCGCGCTTCGCTACGGAGTACATTCAAATTAAATACAACGGTCAACGTATGCAATTTATGCCAAAAAATAAATATATATATTTATAATAAATGCGATGATCAATGTATACAATTGATGTAAAATATATATCTATCTATATATATATATATATTTATAAAAAAATCGTAAGGGATATGCATTTTTTTTGATAATATCCAATCGTCTGCTGCATTAGAAAGAGAAAAAAATATTTTTTTTGTCTATTTAGTTGTTACGCAAGTGACGATAAATTTATTGAAAGTACCAGAAAAAGAAATCACGTGATCAGCATTTAATAAATTAAATTCTAAAAATTAATCTTTACAAATTCACCAAAAATCAGGAAATGGAGGTAAAAATTCGAAAAAAATCTCACTTTGAAGGAATTTTTATGATCTTTCTCGTGATATAAATTTTATAACCCTCAATGTATTATTTTAAATGCAAACTTAAAAAAAGTTTAAAAAACAGCTTAAAAATTTAATTTAAAAAAATCTAAGAAGAATGTTTGAAAAATCTTTCTTAGTGCACCCCTACACTATTAGAAGAATCGCCATGCAAAATTTCAGCCCTTTAGGTCCAGCGGTTTGGTCTGTGCGTTGTATGTCAGTCAGTCAGTCAGTCAGTGAATGAATGAGTCAGTTACGGAACTGTTTTATATAGATAGATTATTATTTTACAGCATTTTTACTTACTGGAGTGAGTGACAACACTGTTTCAATTCATAACAGCCATTTTTAACGAAAGCAAGAAGAAACTATAGTTAAATAGAAAAGAAAGTCTTGATTTGACGATCAAAATTAATTTTTTTCACATCAGCTGAAGTCTTATTTTGTGAAAGTAAGTTGAAACTTATGTTTAATGTATAGCAGATAATTTTTGCAATCAATAAAGGAAAAAAGGAAATGCAAACAAAATTTGGTTTCTGCAGGTTTTTGGCTATGGAAGCCATTTTGCAAAAAACAACATCTTGTACCTAGGGCTATGGCCTCTCGTACTGCCAAAAGAGGTGAACAAAAACCTGCCAACTGTAGAATTCTCACTGATACCCCCGAGAAAAATGAAATTCAAGCACAAAAATTGAAAAAAAATAATTGTTAAAAATAAGTTACGAAATCTGTGTTTGAAACAGAAGATTTGTGTGGGATCACTAAGAAGACAATGAAGAAAAAACATACATTAAAAAGTGATGATGAACAACTGAGGAATCACTTGAAGTGAAGGACTCCTCAGATTCTGCGAGAAATGTAGAATATCCAATAGCTGATGAAAGGCCTAGCGATGAACTTGAAAAGGGAGACTTCTGTTTGACGAAATTAGACGGGGGAAAAACTAAATCATTTTTACATTGCAGAAGTAGTTGATGTAACAGATGATCAATATACCATTAAATACCTGAAACGACTCAGTAAGGATTCAGATAATTTTTGATAAAATTTTGCATAAAATGACCTATTTTTATCGATTACTTTTCTAGTTTTTATAAATATGACTGTAAATCAAATATTGCTACTTACTTTTATTATAACTATATAAAGATAGCTTAAGAGAGAAAATTAGATATCTGAGACAAAAATTAATGCGCATGGAGCATTTTTAAATAGAGTAATTAACAAACTGATTTTAATTAATATCGTAATTAATTACATTCTGATTTTTTTTTAAATTTAGAATTTCCATCTCTAAACAACACTGTATACGTATTCAAAATTTCATAGCAATTGGTTAATAAATAAAAAAAAAGTTTTTCATGGTCCATTGTCGCCTTAAGTGTAAAACAAAGCTATTCTCAGTGATTTCTATTGTAGTCTTATAGAGTTATACAACACTGAATCTCATGGCTATTTTTGAAACTGTATTAATATAATCTGTCCTGGTTTTGATACTTATATCTTCCAATAAATAAAATAAATCAGCAATGGAGTAAATATTTATTTGAACTGGAATTCGACGTGTTCCTAATGTAAATATCACTTTGATTTAATATTTAAAAAAATTTAGGTAGTCTCTTATGAAACTACCACGGGTTATTAACGTAGGATTACTTATCGTTGCTTACATTTTTTGTATGTATATATGTATCTATATCTATCTATCTATCTATCTATCTATCTATCTATATATATATATATATATATATATATATATATATGTCAAAATTTCTCGCATTTTGGTACTTTCCTGTTTAACTGTTTACTGCTTGCCCAAGCGATACAGACTAGGTTTGGCACGCTGCCAAAATTATAATCCGCAGCGACGGACTGTTTTAGCGTCTGAAATTTTGCTTTCCGGAGGACCGTTATGGAGCAACGTAATCCTATGTTAAAATTGAAAGAAACTAAAATTTTAAAAAAAGGGTGTATTTAGAAATTTTGAAAAAGGGGTTTTGTAAAAGGGTGTGAAGAGTTTCTAATATCAATCCCAAGGGTGCCGCGAATCCCCGCCCTAGGGACACAACATTTATCTGAGTATTTAAGCCAAAGCTAGAATTTATTTGTTTTTTACCCCGCATAATTTCCTTTACCATAGTCTGCGATGTTTGAGCGTGTATTTGTATAAATTTCCTCCTGTTACAAAGACTGCAAGAAAGCTTGATTACAATAGAAATGATACCAAGATTCTGCTAGCATTCTGTGAGTAATATGAATTAGACTATATACCTAACCAAACTTCCAAACAGCTGAGAATTATAGAGCAAAATGCTTCTAAATTGTAAAGTTTAATTTATTTGCACGGAAATTTCTGCTAAAGCAAATATATTGCACACTTGTGCGAGAAATTTCTATGCAAGTTAGAATAATTTTTATTTATGATATTTGTTATTATTTCTAGTTATTAATGCTACAAAACATTCCCTAGCCATTGCGAAAACTGGTTTGCAATTATTTTTCACTCGAGAAGGTGTTTGTGAAGGTAAATTTATTTAATTACTTTTGTAAATGATTTACGTTACATGATTTGATTACCTTACATTTCAAATCTGTATGTATGTAGAAAACAAACAAATGATATATGAAGTAGAATATGAAAATTTCCACTAAAAATTATACAGCTGAATTGTTGAACAATAATAATCTTACTTTTAACTAATACTGGGTAGTGAATTATCTAGAGTTTTTACGGAGCTTTATTTATTATCAGGTGTTCAGGGAGTTTTCGGTCTTATTTATGAAATTTAACTTTAATAAATATCTTTGATCTTTTTCTATAATTTAACGATTTGGTAAAATTAGAACTTTAAACAATCTCTTGTTTTTTTAAAAATTTTGCTACGTATTTTTCCATTTTGTGAATAGTTTATTGATGATGTAATTACTTAAAGGCTCATTTTTTTATGTTACTACAAAATTGCTCGAAAGATAGATTTTTGTCTACAATATGGTCAACATTAAAGAATTGCTTAGAGGTATGCTTCTTTTATCCGTTAAGGGTCAATAAACCGACAAATAAATGGTTTGTTTTATGAGAGAATTTTTGTTACTTTCTTAGTATTTTATTTTGTTACTTTCTTAGTATTTTATTTTGTTACTTTCTTAGTACTTTATTTTTGTTACTTTTGTTACTGTTTTAAAAATAGATTAGAAACTATGGGAGCTTGAAGTTTCTCCATTTTCTGAATTTGACATATTGGCGAGATCAGGCAGTAGCCAAGTGTTTATAAAACGTTTAAGACAAGTATTCAGACTGAGTTCACTATATCTTGCTAAGGTGATTAATTTTGCTCATTTCCTGAGATGAAGTATTAAATTGTTGAGTATGATAAAGTATTTAATATCATATCAATATATATATATATATATATATATATATAAAGACAAAGTTGAAAGAGAAAAACCAGTATGAGCACTAAAACTACTTGCAGCCAGGAACTAAAAACATGAAAAGATAAAAATGAAAGATGTTTTTGAGAGCATCTCTTCATCAGCGGTGTCGATACTGTCTAAAAACCAATGGATTGTTTCTGATAAGTATGATCTAAACAATAAACCTACTTAGACACCGTGCAATCCATGAGAAACTGTAGAATTGAATAAATAGTTACTTATCCATAGAACACCAAGCCTGGAGCTAGACAGAGTGGAAGTTAAGAATAGGTAACCGCAAGATGACTGACGTCACAAAACTTGCAACCAAGGAGCAAATGGAAACACAGAAACTGACCTACTATGGAGACTGTGTTTTAGGACAATTAAACCTAAATTTAATTAGTTTTTTTTTATTATTACTAAGAGTAATTTATTTTATTTATTTTTATTTTTATTTTTTTTACTTAAGATATTAATTTTATTTATTTATTTGTTTTTTAGTAGTTATTTACTCTCATTAAACTTATTATTATGATTACTTATTAGTTGCAACAGAACAAACTATTCATTAAATCTAAAACAACTAATTGTGTGCTTGGAAAGACTATCCGGGTAATAATTACGTGTTAGCACAGCGATCAAGTCTAAAATATGCTTATTCCTATTGTCTTTAGAACAAAGCCTATTTATACATACAAGCTGATTTACAATAATGTTATTAAAAACAGATTTTTGTAAACAGGTTAGGTAATTTTGAATATATATATATATATATATATATATATATATATATATATATATATATATATATATATATATATATATATATATATATATATTTAAATATGCCTCATTGGAAAAGATATATTTATAAAAATCTGTAAGGATTCATAATCTCAAATTAAGAATATTGAATAATCAATGCTAAGGTTTAAAAATCATTAACTTAAACTTTTTTTAGGAATATTTACTGTTAATTAGAGAGTCTTTATCCTCAGTTATAAAGGATACTAGGCGAAATTCTTGATTGACAAGCTATTGTTCGTACTTTTTTATTGTCTTTTTAATGTTACATTAAAAAAAATCTTTAAATCTTTCAACATAGTCTTTACACTTTCATCTTCCAGTAGCAGTGAGAATATTAATCTTTCCTCTCCTTTGAATGGCTTTATATCATGTTGTGATATGTAATGCTAAATTCAAGAATTATACGTTACTCGTATTTTTAATGCAACTTTTCTGAGACTGTTTTTTATTTAAGTCTTAAAGACTGCAAAAAGTTGCATCGAAAAACCTGAGATTGAAAGACTGGGAAATGGAGATAAATAAAATGAACAACCGGAAAAAATATACTGTAGTTTAATTCCATAAAATGTATTTCTATGAATAATTCAAGGAGGGAAAAGAGGAAATAGAAAATGGAAATAGAATCGGATGTATTAGCACAATAGCATGAATGCTATTCCCTCGGGTAAATTCGTGAAACAGCAGAAATTGTTCTTATAGATAAGTTCTTAGACATGTCTTTGATTGAACTGCTTTTGAAAGTATATCGTTTTTTGTATAAAATTCTTTTTGTATGTGTCGATGTGAAAATACATTCTTGTTACTGAGTTATTTTCGGTATTTTAAAACTTATAATGGAGGTGAATTTTTTTTTTAAATCTAATTTTTGAAACACCTCAAACAGTATATCATTATTATATCTGAAAATGCAGTTTGGGAATTTTTATGTACGTATACATTTATATCGCCATGCCTCTATTTTCTGTCAATTAATGAATATACATGCCAGTTTCTTCCATGTTTTTGTTAACTTGCTTTCTTGTTTGTGTGCGTGTTTGTGTGTTTGTCCAGTACATATCTTGCAATCGATTTTTAACTAACTTTCCGACTAGCTAGAAATTTGAAACATTTAGAATAGCTCAGAACACGATGACAATGCATTTTTTAATACTTTTAGCCATCTTTAAGCAGATTTTTACCATTGTTTTTATTATTTTCAGTTACTTTTGTTTTGTAGACAGGTGCAGCCATGTATCGGCCGGGACGGGAACGAAAAGTTAAACGCAAATTATCTTCCAATTTACTTCATTTTCTTTCAAATTGATGGAATAATTCATCAAAAAAAATTTTAAAAAGTACTTATTAATACATAGAATTGTCAAGTTTATATGATTCAACAGAAATTTTAAAAACATGGTATATAAAGAGTTCTTTTTATCTTGTAATTATTAGCTCTAAGGCACTGTTTTTGTAACTCTGAGAGATTTATGTTTATCAATTTTTCAAGTTGTCTAAAATTTTCAGAAAAAACGAGACTAGGCGTACTTTTTTATTACTTTAAAGCTTTAAAGAAGAAATATAATAAAACAAGTAAAACTTTCTTGTGTCACACAAATGCGTATAAAATTTCTGTGGCTAGAAGTACATGGTGTCCCAAAAAACCTTGACACATTTTAAAAATTTATACAAAAAAATATACAAGGCAAGATCTGGAAATTCACAGATGTGTTACTGTTTATATTAAAGATTTTTTTCTGCGTAAAAAAAGTTGAACAGGTGGCGCTAGTAATTCCCTGAGAACGAAAGTTGTAAAATGGCTCCTCCATCAGAGAGAGCAATATGTGTTGGCTGGTACTATTTCAAAACGGAATCTGTTACGCAAGTGTAACGAAATTTGGAAAAGATCCCCCAAGTCATAACTACATCTTAGCTTGGTATAAAAAGTTTCTGGAAACGGGAAGTGTCCTTGATAATCGGTTCTAGTGTTGAAGATTTCAGAAGACGCATAATTGCTGCAATTTCATGTGTTACGGAATCCATTTTGCATTGTACATAGGTTGAGTTTGATTAGCAACTAGATGCTCTCTGTCATACAAGTTGCACATCTTGAAATTCATTAACTGTACTAAAACAAACTCTTATATATAAGGTAACATATATGTCAGTTTCTAGTTCCTACCTTGTGTACATTTTTGTATAATATTTTAAAAATGTGTCAAGGTTTTTTGATACACCCTGTATACCACTGCTATCAGGAAATGACAGCTAACTGTATAAGTTCTTTATCACTAGTAACTATTTTATTCCCATTCAAAAAGGTATGAATTACTATCACGAGCTGTTTCTCACTGATAACACGTAACACTCTATCAACTGAAGCTCTAAACTAGACTTACAACGTGAAGCTCCGAATTAGTGAATTCATACAATGCTATCTTGCTATCTACTGCAACTTGATTTATCCACTTTTACTCGTATTATCGGTAGGGTAAGTCTGATATCTACCACCAGGAGTAGTTCTTCACTGATAGCGTAACGCTTTACCATCTGAAGCACTAAACAAGACGTATGACGTGAAGCTCCTCCGTATTAGTGTTCAAACAATGCAATCCCGCTGTCCACTACAATCTGAGGGCCCGAGGTAGCTTTGTGGTAGCGCATCGGCTTTCGGTTCTGAGGGTCCTCGATTCGATTCGAGAAAAGCGCCATTAAATACCTCCGTGTCTAGGCCGGATATGGGCACGTTAAATCCGTAGACCGGAAAGTCCCCCTATGAGGTCAGAGAGTGTGGAAGAGGGTACAATCACCACAGAAGTTGAACCCTGGGGTTGCTCGGTCAAAATTGAGATGGCACTTGGCTATACTGGACTTCGACCTTAGTGGTTGCATTATAAATCGGGGTCGTAACCCTCAGCCCCTTATCCTTTATGAACCTGGTATGTCTAACTTTAACAACTGAATCACTAAGCTATACTAAAGAGGTTAAGCTCCGAATTGCCGAGTTCATATAAAGGCAGTCTGCTATCAATTGCAATTTAATTGATCTACTTTTAGCATTCATTAGAAAAACTCCAGTTTCCCTTTCAGTAATTCCTCCGTGATATCTTGCAACACTGTATCAAATGAAACACTAAGCTAAACTTAAAATGTGAAGCTCCCAATTACTGAGTTCATAGAACAGTATCCTTTTATCTACTGCAACTTGATTCATCCCCTTGAAATATCATTAGAAAATGTCTAGAATCTACTAGCACGGGCAATTTCTCACTGATAACACTTCAGCAACTGAAGAACTAAACTAGACTAACGAGTTGAAGTTCCAAATTACTGACGTCATGTAATGCTATCATGCTTATCCACTGCAACTTGATTTATCCACTTTAAAGGTCATCAGAAATATTCTAGCGTATCTTTCAATCTAACATTAGGTGTTATGCTAGTCGATAGCAATCTGGCCAATTTTATGCGAAAACATATTTCTCTTTAGAGCGCATGTTCTCTTCTCCATACTGGCTGGAATGACAGTGTTGTTTGTTGTTCTCTTTATTAATGCCCCATGATGGGAAGTTCCCGAGTAGGTCCATAGAGGCATCTGGCTGAAATGTGCGGCTTCGATTTAAATAGCACCACAAGTTTCAGAGTCCGTCTTAGCTAATTGTGGCCTCAATTTTGACCGGGCAGCCCAAGAAGCGACATTTGGGGGGATTGTACTCTCTCCCACTCTTTCTTACCTCATAGAGGGACTTTTCGGTCTACGGATTTAACGTGTCCATATCCGGCCTATACGCGGAGGTACGACACGAGTACGGAAGTATGACGGAGGTTCGACGCTTGCCCAGACTCGCCTCGAATCCGGGCACGCGTCGGGATTCGATGCGAGCACCCTAAGTACCGAAAGCTAGCGTGCTACCAGAAGGCCACTTCAAGCCCTTGATTGACAGTAAATGAGAATATAAATTTTTCGATTACGATTATGATTACGATTACAAATAAACTTGATTTCTTCTTGATTGATATATATTTCGGGAAGTGATTTCGAGAAAATACACTGAAGTGCCACTGAATTAGGGATACCTACCTAGTAACCAGTCGGGTCTCCTCTGGCCTTGATAACGGCTGCCACACGACGAGGCATAGATTCAGCAAGTTTCTGGAAACGTTCCACGGGAATGGCTTGCCAAATATTGACTAAAGCTGTCCATAATTCAGTAAGGTTCTTTGGTGCTGTGTGATGGCCTTTCAAGCCTTGTTCCAAAACATCCCAAAGATGCTCAATAGGATTTAAGTCTGGGCTTCTAGGTGGCCAATTCATGACAGAGAAGTCAGAGGAATGCTCATCCAACCAGCCAGTAGCCAACCGGGACTTGTGAGAAGTAAAGTTGTCTTGCTGGAAAACTCCATACCGTGCGGATAACAGAACAGCATAAACGGATGGAGGTGATCACCCAGCAACTCTACGTACCGAATTGCATTGAGGGAGGTTGGTACACGCACCAAAGATCCCAAACTGTGCCACGAAAAAACACCCCAGACCATGATTGAGCCACCATGCCCTTGTACAGTTTCAGCCAGGCATGCAGGATTCATGGCTTCATGAGCCTGACGCCATATTCTCAGCCTCCCGTCGGCGTTAAAAAGTCGGAATCGAGACTCATCACTCCATGCTACTCGTTTCCAGTCCTCTACACTCCAGTCTCTGTGCTCTCTTGCCCAGGCTAGACGTGCAGCCCGATGGCGAGTATAGAGCAATGGTACTCTCGTAGGTCGACGGCTTCCGAAACCCATACGGTGAGGCGAGCGTTGCACAGTCCGTTTACTGACTGTACGACGGGCACCGTCATTAAACTGGGTGGTAATTTGAGCTAATGTTTGGCTTCCCTGGCTACGTACAATACGCCTGAGCCGTCTCTCAGCACGCACTGTCAAGGCTAATTGTGCTTTGCAGTTTGCCCGATCGCTAGTTTTTTTCCCACCATCCATGTTTTCTTGGTATACTCTTGACACTGTCGACCTTGAAAATCCTAGCTGTCTGACGATTTCGGAAATTGAATGGCCCATGCGTCGCGCACCTACGATTTGTCCGCGATCGAAGGGGTCTAAATCAGGCAGTTTACCCATACTGGCAATTCCAACAACTAATTCAGAACAACCATAGTACGAGCTATATATGCAGTTACCACAGCGCCCTCACTTGTGCATACATGATGCGCAGCGCTACACAATTTTCATAGGCTTTGCTATCCCTAATTCAGTGCACTTCAGTGTATAAGAAACAATGTAATTAAAATATAAGCTTCGAATTTTTGTAACACAGCTACTACGACCTACAATTTTCGCAAGAAAAAACTGAAAGTGGAGAACTTAAGAAAGATTCTAGAATATATCTTTCTCATAGGGAATTTTTCAATTCTTTAATACAACCAGATAGATTAGCTGTACCCATTGAAAGAAATGTGGGGATTTGAGAAAGTTGAAGAGGTAATAAACTGAATTAAATAGAACGCCTGCGACAAATATAAAAGGTGATATTTATCAGCCCAAAAATCCGGTTCTTTATATTCCATCAGATTTATTGGTCACGAAGAAAGAAGAAAGCATTAATAACTAAATATAAAATGGGAAAAGTGAAATATTTTACTAATCCCTGTTTTACTGAAATATTGTGACCATATTCTTTTATAAAATACTGTTCAGATGATGGTTTCTTAACCTGTGGTCCATGGATCCCTAGGGAATCCGTTAATAAATTTTAGGGGTCCACCGACTTGGAGGTGTATTACCGTATTTTTGGGACCATAAGACGAACCTTCTTCCATTAAAAATATCGGGTTAAAATTGGGGTGCTTCTTATGGTCAAAAAGAACAGTGGAGTCCCGATAATCCAAAATGACTGGGACCACACCCTTTTCGGATTAAGCGAAATCATTCTTAAAATAAACTTAAATTACTTAATAACATGTGGTTACATAAATATTACATATTGCGTGTGATTACACAGTTAATTTTATAAGGTCTGTCTAAACATTACCAAATCTCGGGACGAAATGGGTGATCCTCTGTTCCATCACGTGTCTTACTGTTTTCTTATCTCTTAAACGACTTTACAACAGCAGCTTGTTGTTGAAATGTGATCACGCGTGTGCACATTGGATGAATCATAACTTTACATGTCTGAGGAGTTGAATTCTTATTTTACTGGAAAGATCCCTCTTTCAGTAATGGAGCAAAAAATGTATCACGAAACTATTTTTATAGAACAGAAAAAAAATATGGGAAAGATTTATTCAAAACCACTTGTTTTCAAAAAAAACAAAATTCAATAGAATACTTATACTTGTTTATTAATTTAAATCAGATGTTTTCGACAGACTGAAATTTCAACTCATAATTTTGATTACCGGCGCATAAGACAATTCACAATGAGATTATTACAGAGTTCCCTGATTACGACTTTTCACTTCATATAACCGTAAATACCCATGGGCTACGGATAACCGTAAATACCCATGGGCGTGTCTCCCTAAGAGCTAACGTTATTTCTCTTCCCTTAATAACTTAATTCTATTCTAAAACTCCCCCCACTTGTATTTTTACCTTCCTCCAAGAACTTCTCAATTATCTCAATGTTAATAACTTCCTCCCTTTTACTTCATATTGTTTCCATATCGCAGCCGGTGACACGTCCACTCGCTGATTTTTCTTTTCAAGTTCGATTTCTGGTGCGACCTTTCTTCTAAAATTAATTCCATCGCTTAAAAATAATTTTTCTTATTTCAGTATTTTCTTTTCTTTTTAAATTTAATTTTCTATGATGAGGGACTATTTTAATATATTTTGACTTCACTGAGTATGTGCATCCTGACTGCAACTTACTTACTGGAGTTAAAGCCCATAGACGAAGGGACTCTATGAACTTTATATTCCTGGTTCCTGGGGTATAAGACGTACGCCATATTCAGGCGTATTTCGATGGGAAAAAAGTGCGTCCTATACTCAGGCAAATACGGTACTTTGTTGCGGTTGAATAAAATGGATGTTTCTTAATTTTAGGTAGAAAAGTCAATTAAACTTACAGTTATGCCTTGCATAAAAATAAGAATTAATACTCTATTATCTCATTTTCAATGACAAATTTTGAAAAAAACTTAATTAAAATTTGAAAGATAAATATAACTTAAAAAATAAAAAAATTAAGCTTACACAATTCTAAGTGGTAACAGAACGAATCACCATATCACATGTTAATTAAAAAGCATCGGACTATACAGGATTTATTTTTAAAATTCAGAGCTGTAGAAATATATTACGAACTGAATCCCACTGAATGTCTGTGATAATGTATCACAGAAACTCATTATAACAGCAAAAATTGCCCTGAAATTACTCTAAAGCGAACGGTGGGACTTTTATGATTGAATAACTGCAAACGCAGTGAAGCTAGCGAATAATGTTGTTTTGATAACCCCAGTTCTTGAAGAGGTTAATTTGCTTGAAACGATGATTAATGATTCAAGATGAGAGTTGTTAGTGTTTAAATAATTCATCTTTATTTCCCCGTTTACATTTTGGCAAATCGATGAATAACATAATTAAGATCATGGAAGTTATGAATTATTCTCCATTAAGGTTTAGAGATCAAGGGAACGAAGTTTAAAGGATATCTATCATATTTAAATACGGTTATTGCCCTTTAGAAATTAATGCGTCTAAGAGGTGCTGAAACAGTTATCCATGTTTTAAGATTCTGAATAATATTTTATTAATTAGCTTGTCAAATTAAAATTTTGTTTTCACGCGCCCACGTGTTGTAACTCGGTAGTTTGCAATAGACATGAAATTGCTGTTCTTTCATTAGTTGTGTAGATATGCCACGAAATCTTTTTGGTATGGAGGTGACCGAAATTTGAGGATAAAATGCAAATTTACTGCAAGTTTGCAAGTTTACAAATTTTTTGGAAGAATGGGAAGAAGTAGGGCTGTGATTTATAAGATTTTACCGAAAAGTGGTGATGATCGGGAAGGCAAAGTAAAACAACGACAAGAGACGATTACTCCATTTTCCGTTTCATGTCGTCCGAAAATTCTTTTCCGCATCCAGTATCTTGCACTGTAGTTATCTCGAAGGACACAGTTCATCGTCTAATTAGAGAAAACGGTAACACTGTGCCTCGGAAAACGCGCCCTGCGCCCAAACTCAAAAAGCACCATAAACTAGCTCGATTGCATTGGGTCAATGGAAGGAGGAATGGGTTCCCACCACCTTCTCCGATGCGGAGAACATCAACTTGGATAGCGAGGCTAGCTAGAATTGCTGCTAGAACGTTTGGGGGCACGACCCTCAAATTTTCTTCAGCATACAAAGTGAAAGGTGTTATGTTATTGTTCAGGGCAATTTCGTCTGTAAGGAAACTACTGATGTTGTTTCCTAAATGACGAACAAATTTCTGAAGACTAGCGAGATGTACTCAGTAACCACATTCAACGATTTCCAAGATTGTTGCTGGAGATGATTTCATGTTAGCGAGACACTGCAAGGATTCATACTCCACTTTCAAGAAAATGCGGTTTACCACTAATCATGTCATTGTAATGGATTGAACATCGGTCGTTCCCGATCTCCGAGTGCTGAAACTCAAGGATATGTTAGCTGGTGATATGTTGACGACTGTGCGACAATCCCCCTGTGTGTTAGAACTGAAGGAACTTTGAAAAAAGCTGGTTTGTAATGAACTCTAATTTTTCTCAACTTTTTTTATGTCTAGGCCCCTCCCTTTGAACGATCATCAGACCCTACGCAGACTCCACCCCACTGAATATCACACACCCCTCTCCAGTGTGACACGCCTCTCAGGTTGAGAACCACTGCTTAAATTATCATCTAATCTATGACAAAATAAAATTTCATTGAAGTTATGTACTTTATTTTTTATACCTTGAATACTTTAAAAAACTACATTGTTTATTTATAGCTTAGCTTTACTAAATAACTAATGATTTGTTATTTTATGTTTTAACTTACAAACTTTTACTTTACTTTTTACTTTTAAACTTTTGCTTTTGGCATTAGGCGTCTTGAGGCCACTTTGATTATTTACCCTGGTCTCCTTCCTCATTCTTCACTTCCCAACTTCTTCCAAATTCTAAATTATAATAGACTGGTGCTTCTGGTTCTGACCTGTCATTTTTTGATGGATCGACACCAAGACTGTCTCACCGACTTCAGCTTAATCCTCAGCCACCGTGTATCCTTTTACTAACAATGCCGCCTTAAATAATTGTCAAACGTATTTTTATTTATTTATTTATTTGTTTTTCAAATTTTAACGTCACCACTTTTCGTTTAATCCTGAGAACGGAAATATAGCCACATAAAATTATCCTTATCGAGGGTGCTTGCATTGGCAGTACATATACTAAAACTGGAACTGTTTTAAGGATCTTAGCCCATGTGCAACGATGACACGAAAAATCGTGACGCATTCCACATTTTTAAATTGCTATCTCTGCAGAAAATACAGCTATTTTTGCCTCTAATCATAATGATAAATAAGCAGTCAAAGCTATTAATGACCACGTTGTGCTTATTAATTCCTGGCTCGTTAAATGGAAAATAAATATTAACTCAGATAAGTGTATTGCCACTATGTTCATCCATAAATTCGATAGAACCTATGCAAATTGCAATTTTAAAATTGATTCCACCATTATACCCTGGTCTAACACTGTTAAATACCTAGGATTAACCCTTGATAAAAAAAAACTCACTTGGAAGCAAATTATCATTAATAATCATAATAAATTTCGTAATGCTAAAAGACAACTATACCCCTTAATTGACCAAAATAGTAAGTTGAACTTTAATAAACAAAATTCTCATTTATAAATCTTTCTTAAGACAGTTACTTACGTATGCTGGGACAGTTTGGTTATATGCAGCGGATTCCAATATTAAAATTGTGACTGTTGCTCAAAACATGATTATTCGGCAAATCACCAACTCCCTATGGTATTTTCGCAATGTTGACATTTATAGGGAGATAAATCTCCCCACTATTCAAAATCATCTACAAAATCTTGCTATTAACTTCCATAAAAATTTACCAAATGATCTTATTAAAAATCTTGCCAATTACGACCTTGCTGACCCAGCTTACCAGAAATGGCCCTGTGCCATTCTTGCCCGCAACTTTCAATTGCTTGTTCTGTTCATTGTCGTCATCTCGCTTTCTGATTCATTCCTGAAACCGCTCCAGGATCTGATCAATTTCACTTCCCCAACTTCTCTCTGTATTGCTATCCATTACCCTTCGGTCCACATGACCAAGTTCTTGCTTGGAACTTCGCTCCATGTTAATTTTTTTTTTATTTTTCCTCCATGTTTTACTTTTACTTGAACTATCGAAGCTTTATTGTTTCCCCGACTTCCCTTTTTCCTTCCTACTTTCATTTTTTACTAATCACTGAAGTTTTATGCATTACTATAGAGGCGATGAAAGGCAAAGTGATGTAAGTCAGTAAGTAAAGTGGTGTAAGTCAAAAGAGTTTTACTGCAAAAACTACAAAAAATTCCACCATAAATTGAACAAATTCTAATTCATAATAATTACTATAATATTGCAAATAATAATTATTTGCAATTCCAATAAAAATTGAACATGGAGATTACATTTTTGCCCTCAAATTAAAAAAGATGAAAATGTGACATACACTACTTTGCATTTCACCGCCTCATATCATCCTATAGTGGAGTTCCCGGCCCCTGTACTGTAGTTCCCACTAGTCTTCCTGAAATTTCCTGAAGGTCTTCTTCTATCTTCTTTCTATTCCTGTGTCATTCTGACTTAATCATGTCATTGTAATGGATCCCCGAAAACTGATGTCGTCTTTGACATCTAAAACCAAATTTTAAATCTATGAACACTATAGAGTATCAGGATATTTAACGTAGAGGTAACGTTAACATTTCTGCACGTTTGTCTCAAACAGTCGGTTATTTCACGATTTTCGCTAAAGCAAATCTGTACTACGACCGAAATGAAATTGCCACACTTTGGGAGAGATGCACAGAAGACAATTTATTAACAAAAGTCTTTTCTACCTTCGTATAATTTCTGGATTATTCTGTCTTTAAAACTGATGTCGTTGGGCATATAAAACTAAATTTTCAATCTATGAACACTCTTATTATCGAATATCAGGATATTTAATGTAGAATTAGCGATAACATTTTTCCACGTTTGTCTCAACAGTCGGTTTCCATTTACTGTTGTTGAAGAGTGTATTGTTTAAAATGAAGAATTTTACACAAAGCAAAGTCTGCAGTGACACAGCGTAAATACTAAGGACAGATCTAACACGATCTACTCAGAGAACTGTATTATTATAGGAAAAGTTCAAACGCTATGAATATAGATAAAGATCTCATAATTCTTTATGTTATACCGGTTTTTTTGTAGGATTAATTTACATTTGCTTTGCTAAATAAAGTAAATTTTTATCTTTTAGCAATTCTTGTGTCATTCTGTCTTTAAAACTGATGTCGTCGTTGACATCTAAAACTAAATTTCAAATCTATGAACGATATCGTATATCAGGATATTTAATGAGGAATTAGCGTTAACATTCTGTGTTCAGATGGCAAAATGTTATAAGTTACTTTTTTTTAAATTTACGGGACAACAATTCTAAGATTCCCCCTCCCCCCTCTCTAAACATCGTCGAACAAGAATCGGGTATGCGAAAAACTCAATTTGCTTAGAAAAGTGACTTATAACGTTTTGCCAACTGAGCACAGATGGCAAAATGTTATAAGTCAGTTAGGCACGTTTGTCTGAAGTGGGATCGGTTGTTCCATGCCTTTCGGTAAAGAAAATCTGTAAGTCCGAAATGAAAATTCCACTCTTTCGAAAAGATGCACAGAAAAGAATTTAAAAACAAAGGTGGCCTGCGCAATTTTCAACATGCGTGATAACGACTCGAAATGGTACTGAACACATGCCTCTTAAGCGATGAGCCCCGAAACAAGCTTAGATCATCGTACTTAGAGATTTTTCTTGACAACTTTTTTTGTTGTAGTGTTGATGTCAAAAACGTGGCACAAATAAATTTTTATCTAAAATATTTAATTTACTGTTTTTGAAGAGTGGAATATTTAAAATGACCAATTTTATCCGCGCAAGGTCTGCTGCTATGCTTAGCTAAAATATTAAGAAACGGTCTAAAATGATCTATCAAAAATGATGAGTCTTTTAAATCCAATGAACTGTATTATTTTAAGAATATAATTAAGAATATAATTCTTGAATATAACAAAAGATTTATAGTTCTTAAATGACTGTTATGCCAGAATGTTTATAGATTAGATTTTTTTAAAAGCTAAACAAAGTGCCTTTTCCTATCTTTTGTCATTTGCAGCTTATAATATATCTTTAAAATAGATGTCTGTGTTGACATCTAAAACTAAAGTTTACATCTATGAATACTGTTAATATCGAATATCAGGACATTTAACCTAGTATTTGCTCCAAGAAACGCCTTGTGCCATTCTTGCACGCAACTTTTAATGGTTTGTCGTGTCTGTTCCCAGTCATTTAAGTTGACCTTCCCTTACTTTATTAAACTCTTTTGATTTGTTTTTGCCTGAAATTTGTTTCCTGTGCGTTTTTTGGATTGTTTTCTCTTTAATCCTCCTTTTCTTGGCCTCTTATTCACAGTGTTCATTTGTCGTCATCTCGATTTCTGATTGATTCCTGAAACCGTTCCAGGATCTGATCATTTTCACTTCCCCGTCTTCCCTCTGTATTGCTAGTCATTTCCCTTTGGTCCACATGACCACGTTCTTGCTTGGAGCTTTGCTCCGTCTTAAAAGTTTAAGTTGTTCCCCATGTCTTATTTTTACTTGACCTACCGAAGCTTTTTTTGTTTCCCCCACTTTCTATTTTCCTTCCTACTTTCGTTTCACTGATCACTGAAGTTTTATGCATTGCAATATCATCCTACAGTGGAGGGCCCGGCTAAGGTACTGTAGTTCTCATTATTCTTCCTGAAGGTCCTTACTGAGAATATGAGGCTCTGCTCAACGGTGCCTCGTTAACGTACCATGTCAATGTCTATGTCAGTCCCTTTCTAACAACGTGAAAATGTGCCTTTGTAACAATTGCTTGGTTAAAATCTTACATGAATAGATTACAAAGTGCCGAGACTAAAGGTGCAGAATAGTGAAAAACCTTTACAGCCCTGAATCAATAAAAGCTCTGAAGTTGCCTCACACATCCATTACATCGGTTATCATGAGAAGAGTCCTTTATCAAAAGAGTCCTACGGCGATTAAGTCAATGCTCGGATTCTAGTCATTAGCGGCTCCAAGGGGGACCCCCCCCCCCGAAAAAAAAAGCCTGGCGTATTTTTTTTCATAGCCTAAAATTATATAATCGTAGACCTAATATTAAATGAGTTTAAATTTAAAATAATATATATATATATATATATATATATATATATATATATATATATACATATATATATATATATATGTGTGTGTGTGTGTGTGTGTGTGTGTGTGTGAAAATCCCCCATAAGTATTGCAAGTTTGAGAAATTGAACTTTTTTCAAGAATAAGCCCCCAAAAGTAATATTTTTTCAATGCAACTAATTTTAATGTGAATATGTTAAATTAGTTTAAAGACAAGATATGATTAAGTTATTGAACAAAAATAATTATTTAATTTTATAAAAAATAGCAAACAAAAAATGTACAGGTTTCAGAATTACAGGTTATCTATTTTGGTTACCCGGAATCAAATGAAATAAATAAGCAATTTCAAGTTCTTCTGAGCAGAAAATATAATAAATGAGTGCAATTGAACCGAAAAGCATTTAATATGTTGTTGGGCCCCCTCTGGCTTTGATCACAGCAGCCACTCTTTTAGGCATGGAATCCACAAGGTTTTGCAACACTTCTTTCGGTATTTCATGGTGCTGTAGCGTAATGGAAGTATGGGGTTATTTTGCCCAAGACCTCATAGAGTGCACGACACACAGCTGCGTGCTTGTCGGGGTATTTTTGACAGTTCCCACTGGAATTTTTGAACACGTGGGAGAATAAAAAACGATCCACCAAATGCCACCACAGTTTTTGGCCTGAAAGTTAATCCCAGGCATAGCAATTTTTCTCTAGCAAGCTGTGGGGGTAACTGTTTGGAAAACAGAAACGTCTCCCATCACACTCGTAATGCTGTCTTTCTTAGCGAAAGCTCTATGCGACTTTGTTACTGGAATGTCCAGGGACTTTGTCACTGGAAGTAACTATTCATACGAAAAGTTTCAGCGTTAAGAAGAGCTGTCAGCCGATAATCTGCCGGCCTCCCGTGTTTCGGAAAAACTATTTCTAAGAAGACCGCCGCCCCGAAGTTTTCAAGCCGAAAGGGAGAGAAACTTGGTGTTTTTGAGAGAGATGCTGGATATGACGCACCCCGAGCGGACGTAATTTTTAAGCTCTTGTTTGGGACTATCTGTGTCCGGAGCGTGTATTGTGAATCTGCACGTAAATTAATTGAATATGTCGTAATTGTTTAATGTTTAATTTTTTTGTAAAAAATTTTCATGTTAAGTTTTTGTTTTAAAATTGGCCTTTGCATTTTAATTAGTACTCTGTCTTTCTTAGTCATGGATTCAGAAATAGTAATTTTAATAATGCCTCAGAGATTAGCGTTAAAAACCTACCGTGATGCCACTGTGCCAAATTTTAATTATTGTTTTCTGAAGCTCTCGTTTTGTTCTGGGACGATATTGAGATATTTGCCTTCCAATTGTACTCCATAAATTCTTAATAGGATTGAAATCTGGAGAGTTTACTGGCCAAGGGAGAACATTAACACCATGTTTTGCAAATTCAACCTTAACCTAAAATAAGGAATGTTTCGATTTAGAGTTCAGAATTGAACTCTAATAAAATTTAATTTAATTTTAAAGTTTTTCTTGCTTTTTTCGATGTATTGCATGGTTCTAGGTCTTTCAGAAATACCCATTTCTGAATTGGGAACATGTCATGAGCACTAGGAAGCAATCGATGGTTCAGCACACTAATATACTGGCCACTCTTCATAGTTCCCTGTACAAAATGGAGTCGTCCAGTTGACTTAAAGGACATGCAGCCCCACACCATTTGGCTTTCTGGGTGTTTTGCTGTACGAACCAGGCAGTCTGGACTTATGCTCTCTTTTGCGTTAAGCCAAACGTGGGCAGGTTTATCAGACATTAAAGAAAATCGACTTTCGTCACTGAACAAAACTTGTCTCCATTTCGAAATACTCCAATTTTTGTGAACCTTGGCCCAGTCCAATCATTTTTTCCGTATTCATTTGCTCAGCAATTCCGTATTCCTTTGCTCATTTTTTTCCTAGGCACATGTGCCTTGAAACCAGCTTCACGGATTCTCCTGCGAACTGTTCTGGAACTGGCAATGACAGAAGTCGACTCACTCCATTCTCTTGCAAGTGTAGCAGAACTTGCAAACCTATTTATTTTGGCATAATCGTGTCAATGAAGCATCAGCACGTTTCGAAGATAGCCTAGGACGACCAGTTCTAGACTTCTTATTCACGGTTCCTTCTGTATTAAATATCTTTATGAGGCGTGAAACAGTCGACTCACTGCCCCACCGATGAACAATCCTAACATTTGAAATACTTTCTTGATGCATTAAAATAATAGCCTGGCGCTTCCGAGAAGTTACTTCACACACATTTTAAAAGAAAAGCAAAGTTTAATTTTAAAAGCAATGCGCAGCGGTACGGACTTCAGCAGCGCGACAAACCAAATGAAATTCTACACAGTGAGCTCATTTTTATAATAAACATCCGGGATGACCCAATCGTTGGTAAAGATTGCATCAAAAATTATGACACAATAGCTTGAAACTTCTCCACCACATTTGCATTTAAAAAAATCAGTTTAATTGAAAAAATAAAATTTTTGGGGGCTTATTTTTGAAAAATGTTGGATTTCTCAAACTTGCAATACTTTTGGCCAGTAGTATATATATATATATATATATATATATATATATATATATATATATATATATATATATATATATGTGTGTGTGTGTGTGTGTGTGTCACCGCCCTTCGCCTCGCACACTTTAAAACACTAATTACTCTAAATGCAGTCATAAAAAAATAGGCCAGTGGAAAAACTAATACTTAAATAACATTTACAGGTTTCTTTGTTAATTAACATTTATTAATTACCCAATTAACCTAGCAAAATCGCCGTTTTCAATCATCTCCCAGCTTCCGACAGACGCACGTTCTATCTCTATAAAAATATCCCCAAAACTGCGCAATTTCTTTCTCTTGCGTTATACCACAGCGTGGGTGATCATCTAGAGTCCCTTTCTGCTCGAATATTCGGGGATTGCGTCAGACCGCGCGTGCGAGCAATTCGGTGACCCTGAACTCTCCGCGAAAACAAGAATTTACTTCCTGAATTGGAAAACACACTAGGACTTTAATAGAATTTTACCATTTAACGCTTATTTATATAATTAAATATAGTTTATGCTTCTAGAATCACATACATATATATATATATATATATATATATATAACCCTAAGTGTTGATGTTGCCCCCTCCCCCCTCAAAATAAAACTCTGGACTGGAGCCGCCCCTGATTCTAGTCATACGAAAAACCTAAAATGATCCCCTCTGTTGTCATTGCAACAGATAGCCTCTTCTCATATATAACACACAATTCACAACGGGGTCTCGGGTCAAGTAGTAAAAGCCTCACTTGAGGTCACGAGAGAGTATTACAAGTGTTTTCAATAAACGTTTATTCGAGTAAGCCTTGCAAAATGCTAGCTGCATAATCTCGAAAATTTAAAACTTTTTTTTGTATTCTGAAACTCGCAGTAGTATATAAACTGCTTGGTGTTTAGAACTTTTAAGATCCTGTTCGACTAATAATTGAAAATTTATTTTATATAAAATAAAACTAAATAAAAAATGCGAAACTTGTATAAAATTTAATTATTCAGTACCTTTAACTTCAAAGAGTACTTAACATGAATTTATTTTCGCGTGAGATTCAAGTTTTAAACAGGAAATGCAGTCAAAAAAAATGTGAAGTTTATTAGATGACTAGCTGAAGTACCCGGCGTTGCCCGGAATTTTAAGAAGGTTTGTTAACCAAAATCAATTTAAAAAATTAACACAGTATAAATTAGCCAAAAAAAAGCATGTGAAATGTTATACATATCTCAGTATTTTGGTAGATGCAGTCTTTCATCATTGTACCACTAAAAGCTATAAAGTAAAAATGTCAAATTGTGGAATGTTTGTTAACCAAAATCAATTTAAAAACTTAACACAGTATAAATTACATAACCCAAAAAAAAGCATGTGAAATGTTATACATATCTCAGTATTTTGGTAGATGCAGTCTTTCTTCATTGTACCACTAAAAGCTGTAAAGTAAAAATGTCAAATTGTGGAATGTTTGCTAACCAAAATCAATTTAAAAACTTAACACAGTATAAATTACATAACCAAAATAAAAGCATGTGAAATGTTATACATATCTCAGTATTTTGGTAGATGCAGTCTTTCATCATTGTACCACTAAAAGCTGTAAAGTAAAAATGTCAAATTGTGGAATGTTTGTTAACCAAAATCAATTTAAAAACTTAACACAGTATAAATTACATAGCCAAAAAAAAGCATGTGAAATGTTATACATATCTCAGTATTTTGGTTAGATGCAGTCTTTCATCATTGTACCACTAAAAGCTGTAAAGTAAAAATGTCAAATTGTGGAATGTTTGTTATCCAAAATCAATTTAAAATCTAAACAATTTAGTAAGATTTAACCTTCTATGTTTGGAGCAAAAGAAGCTGATAAGTAAAACATAAAATATACATACATTTATAATAAACCACTAAAAGCTGAAAAGGAAAAATGTCAAATTGTCTTTTGGAAAGTAAAGCTGAAAAGTAAAAATGTCAATTTGTCGAATGTTTGTTAACCAAAATCAATTTAAAGACTAAACACAGTATAAATAACATAGAAAAATAAGCATGTGAAATGTTATACACCCAAATAATTTTTAAAAAATCCAATATAAAAATATATAAATTTATAATTAACTCCTCAGAATTAATCTAGATTTAACCTTTCATCTTTGGAGCAAAAGAAGCTGAAAAGTAAAACATAAAATATATACATTTATAATAAACCATTAAAAGCTGAAAAGGAAAAAATGTCAAATTGTCTCTTGGAAAGTTAAGAGTTTTAAAAAGCAAAGCTGAAAAGTAAAAATGTCATTTTGTCGAATGTTTGTTAAACAAAATTGATTAAAAAAGTAAACACAGCATAAATAACATAAAAAAAAAACATGTGAAATGTTATACACATCTCAGAATTTTAGTAGATTCAGCCTTTCATTTTTCAAGTTTAAATTAAAAATGTCAAATTGTCTAATGTTTGTTAACAAAAAGTAATTTAAAAACTAAACACAGTATAAATAACATAGATTTAATAACAGTATAAATATCATAAAATATATACATTTATAATAAATCACTAAAAGCTTAAAAGTAAAAATGTCTAATTGTCCATATAAATACCTCCATAAATGCAGGATTCTGTAGCCAAAAAAATATATAAATAAAGTATTAAAGTATTTGTTAAAGGCACTGACTGATGAAAAAATTAACAGAAATATGCAGTTTGGGCTACACGCACCATAAATGCAAGATTCTGTACCAATAATAGAAACATTCTGTCCTTATTAAACTCCATATAAATCTCTGTTCAATTAAACTGATCCAAATATCATCTGAAGTACCTTCATAAACTATGTTTCTCGTTTCTTGATTCGGGGTTCAATATGAATGTTTGTTAACCAAAGTCAACTTAAAAACTAAACACAGTATAAATAGCATAGGAAAAAAACATGTGAAATGTTATACACATCTCAGAATTTACATAGATTCAGCCTTTCATCACTAAAAGCTGAAAAGTAAAATTGTAAAATTGTCTTTTGCCTTGTGAACTCTGCATGAAAAATTAAACATAGTATAAAAATGGGATGGGAAATGTCACACACATCAATACTAAAAAACAACGAATAAATTTTGGTTCGAATTTGACTCTTAGTGTGCTTCAAAATAGTTGAAACTCTTGAAAATAGTTGTTCTCAGATGTACGTGCTTCCAAACGTTGATGACCAGAATAACGCTTGACTATGCAGTGAAGGATATTTATATCAGGGCAGGTATGATTTATGAGTACAACAAAGAGACTCGATTGAATTTCTCTTTAAGTTAGATGTCAGATTGCAACTCTATGCATTCCATTTGACAATTTGCTAGCATTATATTTATATCGACTGTAAATAGAATAGAAAACATGCAAAAACAAAAATTGTTTATTTTTCCCGAAGTCCTGAAATCAATTTTAAATTCTTGTACTAAATCGGAAAGTAGGGCTGCGTATTTTATAACATTTTTAGAATTGTGCTTGGGAAATTAAAATAGTAGCATTAAGATTTTTATGCAGTTATAGGCATTTTAGCTAAATTTCAATAAAAATTACTTCAAATTGACCAATTTATAGAAAAAGTATGCTATTTACAGTTAAGTTTTTTTTTTTTTTTAATTTTTAAGTGCTATTTTACCATAAAGCACCAAAAAAAACCTTTAAAAAATCATTTTTTAAAACAAACAAATGGAATAGCTAAACACAAACATAGTTAACCGTAAATAAATCGCAAAACTGTGCTTAAGTTTAGACTGATTCTTTTTAGTTAAGATATACTAATTTTTATGCTTTTAAAAGTACATCGTGAATTATAAAATTAAGAACAATATAAAATACAGTAACGGATTATTGCTTCTTTTAGGAAACAACAAAACAATGTTTCAAATTCAAACTTGTGTAACTACTGCCACTCGCTGCTACTGTCGTCTGATGAGCAAAAAAAAATTAAATAATTCAATATTATTCTGATTTTTCACGCCAGTGGAAAAAATGCCACGCCCACTTTAGAGTCACTTGAAATAATTAAACACACACAAATATATAAATTACACAAAAGGTTTTTTTTTTAAATTCTGTAATGTGTCTAAATCTCCACTATGGAAATATATCGGAGAATTCCATCATTTTAATAAGAAATTTCTAAAATAAAAATCGCAACAAATAACGTCTGTTTATAATCTGAAGACGATGTTAATTTCACTGAAATGTTTTAAAATATAAATTTTAGACAAGAAATATTTAACGCATTTACTACGCATTACATCGTTTCAATAAGAAATGTCTGAAATGAAAATGGCAACAGAGAACGTTTGTTTACAAAATAACACGGCGAAAATAAACGACGATCGTTAATCGAAATGTCTTAAAGTATAAAATCTGACTTGAAAGATTATTATTTTCATTTATTATTCTGGTTTAATATATAACTTGAAACTTTTTGATTTTATTTATTTTTATCTTTTCGCTCGCTGTCAGCTAACCCTAACGTGGACGCCATATTCAGAGGGATGATGCCACAAAGTGTAACAGCTTACATTTAGTTTCAAAATTGTGGTTATTTATTAATTAAAAATCAACGGTAATTAATTTCGATTTTTGAAGTTCTTCAGACCCTCGGCTGTTTTTAAAGACGCCTGTATTTAAAATTTCACGATCGTTGCTCCTAAACTGTGGATTTCTATACAATTACAGAGATACAAACATTCATTTTTATATATTAGATTCTGGTTTAATATATAACTTGAAACTTTTTGATTTTATTTATTTTTATCTTTTCGCTCGCTGTCAGCTAACCCTAACGTGGACGACATATTCAGAGGGATGATGCCACAAAGTGTAACAGCTTACATTTAGTTTCAAAATTGTGGTTTTTTATTAATTAAAAATCAACGGTAATTAATTTCGATTTTTGAAGTTCTTCAGACCCTCGGCTGTTTTTAAAGACGCCTGTATTTAAAATTTCACGATCGTTGCTCCTAAACTGTGGATTTCTATACAATTACAGAGATACAAACATTCATTTTTATATATTAGATAATGTCATCTTGAAATCGTATTCAAGCTTAGATTACATAACGCACTTTCATAGATTGAGTATGAATGAAATCAGTAATATATAACAATTTTAAAGGTACTGAGAGGATTATTTCAAATTATTTCAAATTGTGTATTTCAATTGTGTTCAATCTTACACAAAAATGACGAAGGATAATTTTTTATATTTATTTACAAGAACTATAAGTTTTTTTTTTCTTTTGAAGATTTGAGTTATATTAATTGCCTGCTAAAATGGATTATTCATTTTGAATGTATCTCAAAAACATTCACATCATTTTGTCTTTTATTGTGCCTGCACATCATGGATGGGAATTTTTTCAAATTATTCGAAGTATATTTTCTGAATTTCTAGCTTTTTACTGCAAGTATATAAAAAATGAAAATGCTGAAAACATTTAAAAATAGGTCCCATAAAATACGAAAAAATGAAATATGACTAAAAGAGAAAAAGAGAAAAAAAATACATTATGATTCTTGTTAAGTTCTTTGGGGAAATTAAAAACAAATGGGAGGAGTTTTAGAATAAAATTAAGTTTAGTAGGATAGGATACATAATGTCAGCTCCCAAGATGCCCGAGGGCGTTTAAAATTTTAACGAACGGAGCAGTCGTAATCACTGATAGACTCATAAAAACTGAGAGAAGAGGCGTTGCCGTAGGCCGCATATAAAATATATAATACTCATTATGTAAATAAGTTAGAAAATTTGCTTTAGTTTTTAAGTTTCCGTTATATGGTTATAACATTAAAAAAGAAAGCAACATAAACATACAATTTGTGGGATATTTAACATTGTTTTTGTGAAACTTATCCATCAATCTCTGATTCGATGGAAGAAGCTATAATTAGAGAGTTTTAAAGATGCTCATCAGAAATTTTAATGCAAGTCTGTGAGTTTCACGGCGATTACATGAGTAAGACGTAATTGTAAAATGAGGGATATTTCCCCCTGGAAAGTCAAGTATTTTATAGTTAGAGATTTTGTAGGACCGCATTATTAGCTGTCAAGGGCCGCATGCTGCCCGCGGGTTGGATTCGCCTGGTTTAGACAGTTTAAATGCACCATCAGAGAAAAAAGCAATATTGAACCATCTTCTTATTGTTTTGTTAGACATGTATCGGAACTCGCGACGAATGTGCCTAAGAGTTTTATTCTGGAATACTTCCAGTTATCCATGGGGTTTTTGAAGGGTAAACTAAACAAGGGTAATATCCTGCAATGTAATATAAGCGGTTTATCAATCTATGCCACAAGGATTAAACTTGATGCCATATTGGATCTTGCAGAAACTCTGGAGATCCAAGTCATCGCGGTTCAAGAGACAAAATTAAAAGAACATGTCAAGCTAAAAATCAAGGGCTATCACATTCTTCGTTCTGAAAGACAGGTTAAGAGAGGCGGTGGCCTAGCTTTCTTGATAAGAGACGTAAATTATCGTCAAATTGATACACCACGGTTTATTGACTCGGATTTAGAAATGCAGAGCATAAATTTAAATTGGAAGGGAAAGAAGCTAAATATATTCAATATGTGCTATCCTACCAACCAAAAAAGCTTACCTTCTAATTTGTTTGATATGTTCGATGAAAACAACATTCTTTTAGGTGACCTAAATGCCAAACATTCCACTTGGGGCAGTGTAGTTGACAACCGTAGAGGAGCTGAGTTACTTGATTTGTTAAATGACAGTGCTCATTTTGTTCTTAACGATAGTTCACCTACCCACTCCTCTTACAGCTATAACACTGCGGTTTGCTTTAGACGTGTCTATTGTTAGTCCGGATATTTACCCTTTCTGCAAGTGGACAGTGTTACAAGATATTGGCAGTGACCATTTACCAATTTTAGTGGAAGTTTAGTGGAAACAAAGGACCACGCTAAATAAGAAAAACTATTGGAATTAAAAAAAAGCCAACTGGGAGAAATATAAAGACCTAGCAGATGAGGGCATTCTCTCAGTACCTCTCACCGAAAACAAGTCTATTGAAGATCTTGATGCAACTTGGCTCTCTTTCAAGAAGATCGTTTCTAAAGCCGCTGGTCAGGCTATCCCTAGGGGTAATCACCAGCGGTTCACTCCCTTTTTCATGCATAGATCTCCTATACTTAAACCTTTGTTGAAGGAAAGGGACCAGCTGCGTAGGGAAATGGAAATGTCAAATGATCCCACCCTGAGAACGAACCTAAACAAAGTAAATGCAAAAATAAAAAGAACGTTTGTTCTACTCAAGATAAATAGTATCAAGATATCCCAAAATATCTGGGATACACTTTGGATCCAGAAATCCTGAGTAACAGACATATAGATTATCTGGTTAATAAAACCAGAAAGAGACTAGACCTTCCTACCCACCCTTGGAGGGGTAATAGACAGGCTCCTGGTGGGATAGACAGGCTCCTGGTGGTGCCCTTACCATCAGGGCTGATAGAGCCATACAGTCCATCATAAGTAGGCTCATAAGTGGACACATCAGGTGTGTCTCTTTTGAACTTGAGCAGAAGACCTATCTAAAGTGCATGTAATAACACAGGATCATGACCTGCTGCTATTAACTACGGCTGAAATCGTATCTCGTACACTGGTTGTACGTTCGCCAATAGGGCGGTAATTAATTAATTAAATAGATGGGCCCAACTCTCAAGAATGATACTGAAGATACATATATACACTTTATTTATACATATTTACATACATTCGAACTTGTAACACTTAGCAAACGCTGAAACATTAGTAATGCTGGGAATTTACATATATATATAATCTTATCCAATCACTATCTTTTAAATCTTACGATGTCGCCGGCCCTGGCGGGTTAGAGGCGATTATGTAAAGAGTCGGTATGCTAGTTTATATAATACAAAATGCTCACCCATTTGTCGCAGCCGTCTACATCGAATTCACCGATAACGCTGGTCCATAGTAGTACATAAAGTTCACACAGTGTTCACAGAGTTCGTGGGTACAGTTTGTTCACTGTAGCGTCGCGGTGTATCCTCGTCCTATTTATCCAGTTCTCTTGGGACTAAAGAGTTCGGGGTCCTTTCATGTCGAAGGTCACTTATTGAAGACTCCTCGTACGTTACTCAGCACGGGTAGCTTTTCTTACACTATGCGGGTCGGTCAGCACTGGTGGGCGGTCAATGTTGCTCAGCATAGGTGCCTTCTCTTCCGATATGCGGGTCGATCAGCACTGATGGGTGGTCATCTGGGTGTCCCACTCACTAAGCGACGGTGCGTATCTCTCTGGTATCGGCTTAAACTTAATGGTAGTGTCGTCTCTTCGCCCTCGGCACTATGTTGACATCTATGGGCAATCGCTACTTCTGCAACTTCTCGTCGCTGATTATTCTATTTTGCGTCCGGATCTAACGCTGTTCAATCCGTACGTATTATGTACTTGCGTAGGACCGGCGTCTTTCTTCTAATATTATACAGTGGGTCTCTTCTCAGCCCTGTAGCAGCTTATTTTTTTGTTGAGTTTCGTAAGTTAGGGCTCTCGTCGGCCCGTTGGCAGCTTACTGTCTTATCATCTCTTTTTTTTAATGGCGCTCTCTTACCAATGTCTCATCATCTTGTATATATTCTTCTCCATCCTCGTCTCATTGGTTCTCGCTTCCTCGGTCCCTATTCGCTCGCCCCTCCCTTGTTTATAGAGGGGGCGGATGCGATTAGCTCTCATAGGTTATTCTTGTCTCTTGCCTTTCGCAATTGCCTAAGTTCTGGCGCCGATTATGTCTGGTAAAACTTCCCATCAGACGGCCCCACCTGCTCGACCTCCGACCTCAGATATACGGCCGTTGACAACTTAATTTCTCCGTTTTTTATGGTACCGTAAATCTGGCGTTATAAAAATGTCGGGACTGTAAATTTGCTTGTCCACGCAAGCTGGGTGGCCCCTTAACAATTTAGGTTTCTGTTGTTTTCACATTCCGACTCTTTACAGTGCACTAGGTGTAACTCTGCTCAGGCTTCTCCCGATCACATTTTGCACTGTGCTGGTCTGGACAAAATTGACCTTTATTCCAGTCCTCTTTTAGTTTATGATTTTCTGAAGTCTTTTCAGCTCATGGACTTGGTCTAGCCTGCAGCTGGACCAAGGGGAATAAGTCAACAACAACAACAACAACAACAACAAAGGGTAACATTTATACCAATGGAAGAATAATTTGTTTAAAAGGCAAAACTTTATTATTACTAGGAAGGTGGCGGCCGTAAATTAAAGTGAGAGGTTGTCTTGATGTCGATCCATCAAAATATGACAGGTCAGGATCAGAAGCGTCCGGTTATTGTAATTTAGAGTTTAGAAGAGATTGGAGGTTAAGAATGGGGAAGGAGGATAAATAATCAAAGTGCGCTTGGGACGCCTATAGGGGACTCCTATGTTAGGACGCCCTTGGGTAGCAGTCGGGGAGGTTAGCTATTTCTTCTTTGTCTATTGAATATTATCTAGAGTAGAATTTAGTTGCGAAATTTTTAAATTGTTGCCCGATGGGTTCGATTCTCATACCCCTGTGAATAAGCACGTTTCTAGGGTACCAAGATGCCTTCTTAATGCCACGGATTTTTTTTTTAAATTGTCTGCAATCGCTAGATATGGGTGTTGGCCGCTGAACCCCAAACAGGGACGCCGTACAACATGATGGGACGGAGCACAGTTTAATACAAGAGGATTTTATTATCTGAACCCTTTTGACTCTGGTGCTGGAGGTAGGCAATATACTTACGGGCTTTAGAAAGTTTTCTAATGTTATGTTTTATATTTTTCTTCCAGGTTAGTCGATTATCGAGGTAAATTCCTAGGAATTTGCCCTCTCTCCCAAAGTGAACCAGGTGATCGCATTTTTTTTTATTTTTATTATTATTTTTTAAAAACTTTCCTTTAATCCTGAGAACGGAAATTTTAAGTCTGAACGAAAAGTTTGTTCATCAAAATTTACAAATATATATGATAATATCAGGAAATAAAGTAGAATTTTAATGGACTTATCTGTAAGTATCACGTAAGTGACCTTTTTGGCTTCCCTTTGTGAGGAAAATAATAGATCCACATAATGTAATCAATATTCATTCTTCGTGTTTTCCAATTTCTTTTCAGGTATGATTATTTATTTATTTATTTTTTTTTTATTTATTTTGGAATAGCGATGATATTTTACATTCCTATTGAAATATGTTTAATATAAGTGTTCGCAACATCATTTTGCATCTACCAGAAAATGAATCTTGCAGATGACTTTAAATTAATAACAATGTCTATGATCAACGTTCATACCTTGATGATATATAACTTGCTCACTGGAGATAAAGTCCGAGTGGACCCAGGTACTTTGATTCATGCCCCCCTATTGCAGGCTGATCAACGTGTTTATTTAAATGCAGAGCTTAAAAGGCATCTAAATGAGAGCTGTTTGTATGAAAAGAGAAGCTAGTGTACTGTCACTCTATTTCGGGGTATCCAAAGTTATGATTGGGACTCTAGATGTTTTTATTGTAAGACTGTATGACACTTTATTTAACAATGTAACACATTTTTAAACATATAAAAATATGTTATTACAGAAAATTTAAATCAGATTTTTAATTAAATAGTATACAAATTTACTTCAGACCCTCCGAACCTCTCCAAGTGTCTTAACGACCTCCTTGTGAATTTCGAGCATCAGTTTGCGCATTACTGCTTTATGGTATAGAGCAAACTTGCCTAAATCTTTAAGGCGTGATCAAATTATAATTAAAAACATTAGGTTTGAGAAAAGAGTACCAAATTAATGGTCCAAGAAATCCTATTATTTGTTTGTAAACTTTGAATATTAAGTACACATTTGGAATAAATGCGCTTTTCAAAAGAGAGAAATAGTCCCATTTACAACTGCTTGGGTATGACAACATAGAATTGTTGGAATTTGTAGAAGTAATATTGATTTCTTGAATTTATTGGTGTTCAAGTTTGAGTAATTATGTAAGAAAATCCATGAGATGAGCGTCTCATGTTGGTTGGTGGATATATATAGGATACACTAAATACATACATATGGATATACCCAATGAACAAATGTTCTTAAGGTTGATCACTAAGGTGTCAACACTAGCAAGTATAAAAAGGGATGATACACTTGAGGTCGCGTGACAGAATCACAAGTATTTATAACAATCGGTAATAGAAAATCACTCGATTATTGAAAAAACTCGAATACGAATAACTCGATTATTTGAATCATTCGATTATTCCAATTACTATAAATATAGGTAATATCAACGTAAAGCATATTTAAAACAAAATTCCATCCCTCTCTCCTCTCAATATCAACTAAGCTTCATCATTTAAATCTTCGAAACACCATCAACGCTACCACTTCAGATCAGTATGAAATATATATGTTGTACTATAAAATTGTAAGGAGGGTAACCCTTAAAGAACCTCCCATTAAGGCAGACCCTGTTATATCCCTCACATCTTTAACAACAGAAAAACTAGTATTTTATTGATGCTTAATATCTTCGCTTTTCAGAAACCGTTATTTATATAAAAAAAACCAGTTTAACAATAGCTTTTTAAAACCCACTCGCTCAGAAGAATGGTGTGCAACCATTTTAATTATTACCTGACTTATTTATCTCAGATACTGAGGGAAAGCAGTTTAACCCTCCAAGCGTTTCAGACGTATTTTTCAGTCACACTCTTTCAAATTAAAAAATTTTTGTGATAGATTATTCCATCCATACTTTGCTATTTTTAATACAGGTTTTAATGGTACAATTTTCCTTTAATGGTTCATTTTTGAATAACCAACTAGAGGATGGAATTTTTGTTTATAAATATCATTTTAACTGAAGAACAAAGAGACAGAAAAAAGTCCCGAAATTCCGGAAAACAAGTTAACTTTTACTTTCCTTTAATTTTATTTTTGCTATCCTTACTTCTTCACCTTAGTTTCGCTATTTGTTACTTGCTTAATCTGTTAGAGAAATCTGCGATAGAGGGTGTGGCCCAGAGAAAGCAGCTGACTCCATTTTTCTAATGGCTTTTACAACAGCGGGTCTAACCAGTGTTCTGCGAATATGTTTTAGGTGTTCCAAGAAATTTGTGAATTCTTTTTAATATTTTAATTTACTAGAAATTATAGAAATAATAATTTAATTCCATATCAAGTTAATTTTATAATTCCTATATAACACAGTTCAATGTTTGTAAATCTTCTAGTAGCGTCAATTGTAACGTACCATAGGACCATAGGAAATGGGTCGCAACTGCAATTCCTGGGCCACGCCCTCAATTGCAGACTTTCAGGTAATAAGCAGAGGGGAACCAATGAAACAGAGTATAGGAATTGTAACGTAGACGTTTGCTCTAGTTCAATATAGAAAGTTCAATAAATATTTTTAATGGTAAAAAAATGTTTAAATGGAAATGCACAAAGAAACTGACAAGATATTATTAAATCTAGTACATCATATTAAGGAAATTGAATATAATCATGGGAACTTAGCATAGGAATTTGTACAGATGGTACTGAATCAGTGGTAGTCTCTATTAAATCATTTATTACTCTTGCAAAGATAGGAAATCCAGATAACTTATCAATGCACTGTTTTTTACACAGAGAATACCTAGAATGAAAAACATTGCGGACATCGTAAAATCTCTGTCAGACGAAGTTGTGAATGTAGTACAGGGGTACTCAAACTGCGGCTGGTGGGCCGCGTGCAGCCCACCAAACTTTTATGTGAGGCCCGAGACACTCACACTCATTATTAGTCAGGTGCTTTTGTAAACACAAATTTGAAAATAAGTGCCTGGAAAATACAAGACTGAACAAAAATCTGACCCTTTCTGCTCACGTAGTTCACAACAACGTACCTTTAGGAATCTCCAATTTCAAAATGACATAGGCAAAAATATATTGTAAGGTGTCGTCGCGTGGTAGCGTAAGAAGCAAGATGACAACAAAGTCTAGTGAAGTTTTTATAATAATTTTAATAAGTCTGTATTAAAGATGAGAACACTTTTGAAAGATTTCAGTACAGTTCTCTTCATATGCGTAGCGTGCATCTTTAATATCTTACGTATCTTTTAATAACCAAGCAATGAATATTTATTAGTACTGAAAAAAAAATTGGACAATTTTCACAACAAAAATTCGCTACTACGCTTAAAATGTGGCCTAATATATATTGGCTCGAGTTTAATTCAGCAGAGTGATATAATACTTTTATATTTTAGCATGCTGTTTTTCTAAGTGTGTAATTTTCTGAGTAGTTAATAAAATCTGACTGAAAAAAAAGTTATTCAATCAAATACTATTGTTTTTGTTTGTGATATGAATGCATTGGTTATGCAAAATTTTTTGCGCCATCAAAATTTATCTTTAGTTTCGCTAAAGAAAATTACTCAAGTGATGACCACTGACTTATTTAGAAAGAAAACCAAACCGACTCATTTAGAAAGCAAATTATTGTATTAAATACTTCCCTTCGAAAATTCGACCATATGAGATCTTTTGAAAAGACTTGTAGTAAAAGAAAATGTAAAAAATCAGACCAGGATGTACTCAGTAGTGCTCTCTAATTATCTTGCTACTTTGTAAATATTTTAATCTGAAAAGAAACAAGCTTATCAATTCTCCGAAATAATTGTTATAAAATTTAAGTTCAAGGCATCCTATAAACTTCACTCTTTCTCCTCCTACAGAAGCTGTTCACACATTTTTTAGACGATGTATATTGTATTCACAAAACTAAATTACATAAAATTCTTGTGTTTTAAATGTTCTATTTGACATCCCTTATTCTGAACTATCTTTCGACACCGAAATTTCCAGGATAATAATGCCTTTTGAAGTGTCAGAAGAGGTATTCTATCCCATTCCTCCTGAACAGCTTTCCAGAGTCCTGTAAGGGTTTTGGAACGACGTTTGGATAATGCAGATTTTAAAAGTCCGAAAGCACAAAAATCCATAGGTGATACATCGGGAGATTTAGTAGGGATATCAGTGAAGGGTATAGCCTTGATACCAGTTTTTTGTTCCATTTCTTTTAGGAAATTTACAGTGGATTTTGATGTGTGATTGCTAGCTTTGTCCTGATGGAGTCTCACAGATTGATGGCACTGTGGGTAAAGCGATGGTATTTCATTCAGAAAAATTGGCGATAAAAATATGTTCTTGATAGTATTTGGAGTTAATCTTGACATTTTTTTCCACTCTCTTTATTTTTAACTTGCCATTATAAGAAAAACCAGCAACAATCATGAATCCCTCAGAAAAACTTTCTTTCGATTCTTTGAACCATATACTTAAATTTTTTTCTCCCCTTTTATGATAATAAATGGCTCTTTTTTTGTTGCAATCATTTAAATACACCCATGATTCACCTATTGTGACAATTGTTTTATCCATTTTTCTTTGTATAAGTGTTTCTCATATAGAATTCTGCAGCGTGTCCTGCGTTCAGCGATATGATTTGGAAGAAGACGATGCACATTGCGTTTTTTCTCTTTCTTAAGATTTAAATCAACGTTTATCATTTTGTTTACAGTGGACACCTTATCATTTTAATGATTTTGCAACTGTCCTTTGACTAGGGGGATTTTCTTTTAACATTAAACAACGTACCTTTGCAATAGTCGAAGATGTCCGTTTTTTCCTTGGATACTTGTTTGGAATTTTTGTCCCACTTGAGTCTCCAATTTGACGTTTTTTTCCTTTCTTGTTGACTATATTACCTATCGACGCTTTAGATATCACAAAACCATGACTCTCACATCGTTTTTGGATAACGGAGTATGTATATTTCTCTTCGGAAAGAGCATAAATGTAGCCTTCGAACCAATGCTTAGTTAAAAACGCCATTTTGAATAAAAACAAAACTTTCAAGCCGTAGACGATAATTTTGACTTTTAAAAACATAGTACAATTGCAATTATTTCTTTTGCAGCAAATGCTTTTTTATTACAGCTTACTAAAATCGTCTAAAAAATGTGCGAACAGCCTCTGTATAATTATTTGGCTTTATACTTTATGAATACTGAAAGCTTTTTGGGCCGATAATGAAGTTCAAATTCAATGAAATAACTAATTTGGACTTCGAAATTTTACAGATTATATAAGAAATTATCACACATAAAAAGTGCAAAAGAAAATAGGCAGTTTATGATTCGGGAATCCATTATTTGCTCCTGAATCAGGGGTGGGCAAATAGCGGCCCACTATAGATAATTTTGTGGCCCGCCAAGACATCCTCAAAAATCCGGACAGCCAGAAAAACTTCCAAAGACAGCCAAAAATTCCAAGACAGCCAGAAAATCTGCCACTATTTAATTTAATTTATATCTATTCATTTTTATGATACAATTTATATCTTTTCTGACCCATGGCCCTTCAGATGGGTCGTATTTTCTCCATAGGTTAACTCGAGATGTTCTGCCGACCACAGTGTGAGCTTAAAGGGCGTTTATATAAAAGCATCTTCTGCGCAAAAAGAGACGACCTGTATCTTAAAAATTTTAATTCGTAATATCAAATCTTTTTTTTTTTTTTGCTTTTTAAAACTATTTCAGTGGCAACAATTTTAATTCCTTAATTTATTATTAGGTACTAAAACATAAAAGAATTCTTAAATTTCTTAAACCGTCAATTCTAACGACAGCTTCAAAACTAATTTCTATTTTACGGTGTTCCAACTGGACTTATAAATTTGTCCTTATCATATCTTATTTAAATTTGATTATACATTTCGTATCAAATTTTAACACAAATTTTAACACAAGGAGTCCTGTTTCAGTTTTGCATTAAATGTTAAATTATCCCTGTACCATATTTCAGAAGCATAAAGCAGTATTTTTTCTATCACTGTACAGTATATTTCTTTTATAATATTAGCTGAGATTCCCCAGGTTTTTTACTTATTATCGCTAGTTTATGTATAAATTTAATGGCCTTTTCTTTGACCATATCCAAATGCTGATAAAAACTCAACTTATGATCTATTTTAACCCCTAGATATTTTATTACTTCACAATACTTTATCTTTTCTTCTCTTAGTTTTATTGTAGGCTTTCTTGAAATTCTATCTTTGCCCATTACAATTGTGTATCCACATTTGAATATGCTAAAACTAAGTTAATTTTTTTCAACCCAATCATAGCAAATCTTCAACGGTTCTTTAACCAGTTCTTCAAATTTATATACTACTCTACTGCTTACCATTATATCCAAATCATCAGCAAAATCCTGAATGCAAAAATAATCTCTATACTTTTCTTCATTTAATATTTCGTTCACTATAATAAGCCAAAGGATGGGCCCCAGACACGAGCCCTGTGGAACCCCAATATTATACTCATATTCTCCGTTTTCCAGTTTTATTAACCTGTTACGTATATAGCTTACTATTATTTTATACAAATATGCTTTCAACCCCAAATGCTCCAGTTCCCTTATGATACTGCTTTTTTATAGTATTAAAGGCATTACATATATATAGTGATATTAGGCAAGTGTACTCACCTCTACCCTTATTTTCCTTTATTTTCTTCATAATATTTCCCATGTCTTGTAAAGTACTTTTTTCTCTCCTAAATCCGAACTGACATTCTGTCAATATTTTTCTCTCTTCTAGATGTATAACAAGTCTGTTCGTTAATATTTTATCTAATAATTTACCCATGGCAGGCAATAAGCATATTGGCGTATACGATCCGGGGTGTGCCGCATCTCTTCCCTCTTTATCAAAATAGGCCACTCTTGCCATTTTCCAAATTCTAGGAAAATACGTCTCCCGCAAACACCTATTAAATAGATTACATATCATCTTCTCATCTATTTCATATATCTCTACTATAATTCCAAACGTTAGCCCTTCAAAACCCGGGACCTTATCTTTGGGCGTACTTTCAATCGTTAAGTCAATTTCTTCTGTTGTTATCTCATCATCCTCGTGTACAATAACTTCTTCAATTTGCTCATTTTCCATTTCCCTTTCTTTCCCAAAATGATATTTTGACAGTGCTTCCTCTATCTCCTCTTCCGTTTCTCTCATTACACCTTTTTCATCAATAATCGCTTCAAGGACATTTTGTCTTTTGTCCTTCATTATATTTTTTATCTTTCCATAAATGTCTTTTACTGTTAAACCTTCCAAAAACTCCTTAAACTTACTTCTTTTCGCGTCTATTATCATCTTTCTATACTTGCTTCTTTCTTTCTTATACTTCATCATCCATTCATCTCTCTCATCATTATCTGTTATTTTTTGGTACATTCTCCTAAGTGCCCTTACCTGGCTCCTCTTCATAGTCAACTGTTCACTCCACCAGTGTGCTCTGTATCTTTGATCTTTCTTAATTTTCCTACTATGCTTCTTACAAAGGCCAATCACTTCATCATTTAATTTCTCTATACACTCATCTATACTTAACTCTTCTAATGTTTTCTTTATATTTTCAATCTTTTTCCTTAGATCTATTTTAAACTCTATCCAGTTTAACTTCTGGATATCCCATGTAGCAAAACTTTTATATATTCCACTACCTTTAGTTTCCCCTATATACAGAATTGTTATCAGTATTTAAATATTCATCTGACACTCTCCAATTCAAGATCTTTTCATCCTCCATTTCGAATGAGATTGTAAGAGCAATCCACCCCTGCCCTGTCACACTATTAAAAGTTGGTAAACTGTGAGGATCATTATGGATTGTTCCATTGTACTGTAGAACCATATTCAATATTTCCATTCTCCTATGATCTGTAGGCCTCTGCCCCCCGACAGTGGACTTTGCATTCAGATCACCCATAAGTATTATCTTTTCGTTCTTATATTTTTAAAGTAATCTCATTAAATGACCCCATTGTGGGTCAGTGCGATCCATAGCTCCGTCAGCTGTTTATATTTTGTAATTATTTGTACTTCACCTTCTAATAGCTCTTCATTCTCCTCAATCATCGTCTCTCTTAACTCATCTGTTCCAGTGTCCTCCATAACTCCATATATTACTACTTGTGGCCTTCTTTTTCTAGGTTTGTCTATTTTATAATTCTGTGCTAATTTATCAGTAGATTTATTTTCTTCCAAAATCTTGTCTAATTCTTCCTCATTCTTAGTGCCTATCAGCATCCCCCTTTTTCCTATTTTCCTAAATGTATCGTTTCCAACCTGAATTTTTGCAGGATTAATTTCCTTTTGTATATCCATTCTAGTAATCTCAGAATCATGCTCCTCTTTAGGTACTACCGTAATAACATGCACCCCCCCCCCTGCTTCGTTCTTGATCTAGATCTACTTCTTGTTCTTTCTTTTGCAGTAATTTCTGGATATGTCCCTCCAATTTCATGTTGCCTTTTTTCGTATGCTCTAAGCATTCCCCTGAGGTATTGTGTGTGCCCCTGTTGTTTTTTAAATATGTCAAAAATAGTACTGACATCTTCTAATATTTTATCTCTTTCTATTTTGGTTGCTTTCGATGTCAAATTTTTTTGCACTCTCTCATAACATTCCTTCGCTACTTGTTCATTGTACCTATACACTTTGTCATATTCCTTTTTATCAGCTTCAACATTTAATCCTTGTATCACTACATCACCCTCCTTTTCTACCTTATCGGCAGTGGACCTAATGACCCTTCTGCTTTCATCAGCCTTAGACATTTTACTTAACTAGATGCAAATTGTTACAAATGTATACAAAGATAAAATAAATATTCTTATATGCACAGTGCAGACATCACATCAGCTATTATTACATAAACATAAAACTCAAGGCAAAAAAAAATTAATAATGATAATAAAGCCTACCTTGGCTGTTAATACATTCACTAATAAATATAAAAACACAATTATATCCAATTCTTCAACTCAAAGGTAAAATCCATACTTCATAAATCCGGCTGTTGTACTACGCACCCTGTAATCACCACTGCTTTCAGTTTACAGCTTTTTCCGAATCACGTCCTTTGGTTGGCCTTCACACACCTCTGCTGTCGCACGGAAACAGTCCAACTTGCCTGCCGATAAGGGCTGGCCTGTCTGCCGCAGCCGTTCGCCAAGCTCCCCAGCCAGCTAGGCCTACTCTGTTCAATATTTCAATGTTCACCTTTTCGAAGAAATACTTGAATTTGTCTCAATAAAACATATACCATAATAATTATATCACCCTAACCAATGCAAATATCCCCAAAAAATTGTTAATTGTATCACTTTTTTTCACAAAACAAACACTTAGAAACGAGAGCCAGCGATATCCGACCTACTCATATGAAGTCAGAGTTTCCACTCCTCTATAGGTTAATGTCATAGTGTCAAGTTTAATGTGTTTGTTTCGATGTTCATGGAAATAATAGTTATTTGAAACAGTTTTGCTATGTATAATTGTTAGCAACTCTGTTTAAAATTGTATACAAATGTCTGTCTAATGCAGTTATAGGTTGTATATGAGCTTATACCAGGGGTGTCCAACCCGCGGTCCGTGGGCCGCATGCAGTCCAAAGCAAGTATTAGGGCGGCCCAGAGAGCGAGAGAGCTCACAGCAAAAAAAATATATATATTAATAGCCTGCTTCGATTCAAAAAGTAAAGCTTGTAGTTTTAAGCTTTATTCTTTGTCGATGGATGAAAGTACTGACGCTACTGACCAGGCTCAATTTGCCTTTTATCTATTTATATAAAACAGTTCCGTAACTGACTGACTCACTGACTGCCTGACTGACTGACATACAACGCACAGACCAAACCGCTGGACCTAAAGTGCTGAAATTTTGCATGGTGATTCGTCTTATAGTGTAGGGGTGCACTTAGAAAGGTTTTAAAAAAATCTTCTTAGATTTTTTAAAATAAAATTTTTAGGCTGTTTTAGTAAAATTTTTTAAGTTTGCATTTAAAATAATAATTTGAGGGTCATGAAATTTATATCACGAGAAAGATCATAAGAATTCCTTCAAGATGAAATCTTTTATCGAATCTTTACCTTCATTTTCTGATTTTTGGTGAATTTCTAAAGATTAAATTTTCAAATTTAATTTATTAAATGCTGATGACGTGATTTCTTTTTCTGGTACTTTAAATAAATTAATCGTCACGTCCATAACAATGAAATAGACAAAATAAAATGTTTTTCCTTGCTAATGCGGCAGACGATTGGACATTATCAAAAAAATATTAAAATACAGTAAAAGATATGTTCCTCAAACTGTACTATATTAACTGTACTATATTCTTTCGTATGTCCTATTAGATTTAATTCGAATATTTTCTTCTACATTATTTTGTCTATAAAAATATCTCTTACGATATTTTTACAAATATATTTTTTTTGTTTTTTTACATCAATTGTATACATTGATCGTCGTATTTTTTATACATACATATATATATATATATATGTGTGTGATAATATTACTAACTACCTACAATCGCCCATTCTGTTCTTCATCTCTGCCATGGTAACCCGTCCTTCTTGTCTTGACGTAAACGCTTCGCCTTCCCGCATACTAACTTCCTCCGCCAATTCTGGCAACCTCTCTGACCTAATTCTATTTTGGCGCTTTTTTGAGGGAGACGCTGGATTGACTCGAAGCGAATAAGATGTGTTGCTTTACTGTTTAATAAATTAGTTTGTTCCTGAATCTGACTTTATTATTTTCCGGCCACGATGTAAACTACTATTTCATGAGATGTCCATCCGGACTTTTCATATATATATATTTATTTTTTCTCATTAATTGCATACATTGACCGTTGTATTTAGTTTGAATGTACTCCGTAGCGAAGTGTGGGTTTTCAGCTAGTTAGATGTATAAATGACGAGTTTATTGTAACTGAAGAAGTGGATTCTTTAGTACCGTTAAAAGACACGAGAACCAAGAGAGGTTATATGAAGCAGTAAACAATGGCGCGATTTTCATTGTTGTTGTTCTTAATGCCTCCTGGCCGAAGTCCGAGACCATGTCCATATAGGATTCGGGCTGAGTACTGCTCCGGTTTATAATAGCACCACAAGGGTCGGAGACGACTTTGCTAGGTGCCACCACAATTTTGACCAAGCACATCCAGGGGCGACCTCTGGGGGGAATCGTACCTTCTCCACACACAGACCTTATAGAAGAACTTTCCGATCTACGGATTTAACGTTCCCATATCCGGCTTAGACACGAAACGCGATTCTCATTAACTTTTGTCAACATATCTGGTATAGTTACATATGGTGCCGCAGATATGATAGGCAAAAAGAGGGTTTGGTTTGGAGCGCTACGGTCAACTTTTGCTACACGAGGGCTAATTAGACCGGGAGTACTGCTTAAAGCCTATTCCGAACAGCTGCAAAGGTCCATGCCAAGAGTGGGATTCGAACCCACATATTCTGGTACCAAATGTCAGTGCCCTAGCCTTTCGGCTATTGTCCGGCTGCAAAAAGAGCGCCTTGTAAGATTTATAGAAGACGATACCATTGCTATTTAAAATTCTCATTTGAATGAAGTACCATTCCATAATACACAAGGAAAATTTATGCGGAAAAGACTTTAAAAATGGACCATGTCATGTAAATAATCGTCAAAAAGGTCAATTTTATGAAGGCTGGGGGATTGAATCATCGCCGATTTCAGGAATCTTTTAAAAGCTTGGATGCTGAATTTGGCGATATCATATACTTTAAAGAAATAAGGTGGCTCAGTGGAGAAAATATTAAAAAGTCTTAAAAGATTTTATAGCCTACTTGGTGAAATCAAATTGTCTATGACATTGAAAAATAACCTGTGCCAGAATTTGGTGATGACTGGTTTGCAGATTTAGCATGTTTTGATAAACCTGAATTCCAATTTAAATGACCAAACACCCGTCTTCAGTGTAAAAACCAACTTATCAATCCAATGTTTCAAAGCATAATCGCGTTCCACATGAAATTGAAATTATGGCAAGTCCAATTAAATGTTAACAATTTTTTTTGCATTTCGAGACAATGACCAAGCATAATTCTAAAAATGGTATAAAATACGCAGCCCTACTTTCCGATTTAGTACAAGAATTTTAAAATTGAATTCAGGAATTTTGGAAAAATAAACAGTTGTTTTGCATCTTTGCTACTCTATTTACAGTCAATATAGATATAATGCTAGCAAATTTTCAAATGAAATGCATAAAGTGGCAATTTGACATCTAACTTAAAGAGAAATTCAATCAAGTCTCTTTGTTGTACTCATAAATCATTCCTGCCCAGATATGAATATACCTCACTGCATAGTCATGCATTATTCTGGTCATCAATGTTTGGAACCACGTACATCTGTGAATAAATATTTTCAAGAGTGAAAGCACACTAAGAGTCAAATAAGAACCAAAATATCGGATGAACATCTTAACAACCACTACAATTGACCCAGATATTAAAGTTTCAGTTTCTCAAATTCAATACCAAATATCACATTATTTTTATAACTCCTATAGTTATCTTTTTAATTAAAAATAAAATTTATAATGAAATAAATACGTATGTTAACTATACATTATTCTTTTTTACTCAACTATTTTTAATGCTAGGTATATTTTTGTGTGGCCCAAGACAATTCGTATTCTTTCAATGTGGTCAAAGGAAGCTAAAAGGTTGGATACCCCCCTGGCTTATACGATTAGTTCATTGGCTTTCTTTAAATTGCTTGTGTGTTCTTTACATTTTTTAACATGTTTTATGTGCTTAATGGTTATGCTTATATTGTTTCAGGAGCTTCAGAAAGTGTAGTGGTAACTACAGTACATGGGCCGGGCCCTCCACTGTATGCTTATATTGTCCATAGGACCATAGGAGGATTGGTCTAACTGCACTAGCTGGGCCACGCCCTCAAGTGCAGACTTTCAGAAAGTAAGCAGCGGGGAACCATGATTGGACAGAAAGTAAAGAAAGAAGAAAAGTGATTGGAGCACTCAGTATCTTCGAGTTCAATGCCTTCAGCTGGGATCACCGAAGCGATCCAGCATCGGGCAGGACAGTAAGAAAGAGAAAAAATACTGTAGAAAACTTCCCGGAATTGTTGTAAAGGTGTTATTTTTACATTTAAAGTTCAGTTTATAATTCTGATTTGTAGTTTATATTCGAAAGTAAATTTTGTATTTTATGTATCAATTGAGTTCTATAAATTGTAGTAGTTGTATATATATATGATTAATTGTAGTTATGGATGTATTTGAATTTTTCTCGTGTATTGAACTATGAGGCTTTTGAACTTTGCTGTTTTGAATTATGTAAGAAATGTAATTTAATTGAAGTTTGTAAGCCATCGCACGTCTAGTCGCCAGTCATTACGTATCGTATACCTTTGGGCATGGCCAATAATTTTAAAAGGTGCGACCCTCCGCTAACCTCCGCTTACATAAAGTAACTCCCGGGCCAAAACAATTGCCCTCCCCTGCCCTAAATAATTAAGACATCAATTACACGGATACTCCCTCCCCCCAACAGAGATTATCAATTTTCAGTCCAATGAAGATATTCAGTGATCATCACTACATGGGTATCACGTCGCCCAATGGCTAAGTGGTTAAGGAATCAGCCTGCCAGGCCGGGGGCGCGGGTTCGATTCCCGCATAAGACTTAGTTGCATTCTGGAGAACTCGCCAGACTTTTCCCTGCGAATGGAGCCTCGTCTAGAAAGGGAAGCCGCAACCCATATTCCATCGCCGGTGTCATCGTTTGCTAGTAAAAAATTATTCTGTGATTGTGTGATTTATGTTCCTATTTCCTTGTATTAATATGAACACCGAACTGGGGTGTGACGCATAGAAGTCCAACCTCTCTTGAGGCAATGGCACGCCCTCATCTGCGGATAGTGTCTATCCGCAGAAACGACAACAAACAGACAAACATGGGTATCACAGTTTAACTAGATCTCTATACCTCATAATAAATAGTTATTAAACAAAATGTTATCGATAGCCGTTTTAGAATTTCAATTCACCACCTCCCGTTATCATATAATAATTATTTATTATACTTACATTTGTAAAACATCGCCAATAGCAATTTCACAATTTTAGTTCACTAGCTCCCTTTACATGAAAGTAATACATAAAAAATTATAGCATTCAATTTCTAATGTCTGAAAACCCTCAGGTGATATTAGAGCTATTTTATGTTCCAGTGTAGTGAAATAGAATTTTTTCTTCTTCACTTATGGAAACAAAAACTTAATGGAAATAAATGAAAAAAACTGTTTTCATCTATCAATAAAAATATAATACAGAAGAAATTAATTATTTTAAGAACTATACCTGTGTGCTATTCTATTTCCAGGTAAAGTAATTTATGTATTGAGAGAAATTATTTCAATAATTTAGAATATATCATGGTACAATTATTTCATGAGCATAATACTTTCAGATAGATGCAATTTTCTGCTTTAATGCTTGATAACCCAATCGAGAAATGTTTATGAAAACAACAATTATTATCGAACGGAAAGAAACCCTTTTTTGCTTGATGAATCATAATGAATTTTCCTTATCCATATTATAAAAAATAGTTTTAAGTGACATAATATATATTTCTTTCGCACAGCTATATAAAAAGCATGAATGATATTCCACATGATTGATGCCAAATTTGAGTAAAAAGACTAAATAAAACTTAAAACTTCAGGAAACGTATTTTTTCAACTTTTTGTTACGTCTCACCAAACATCTTTGAAAAGAAAGTGAAAAAATAATGCAAATAAGAATCCAGTATCATTTTTCTTTCCCTTTTTTCTGTCATTTAATTTATCATAAAAAATCGTTTTTTTACTCCCTATTAAAGAAACACAACTTTAATATTGTATAAAACGTACAAAACTTTTGGATTTATTTTCTTAAACTTTTTGTATTGACATACCAAACGGATTTTAGAAAAGAGCGAAAAATATCACGTAAAGTAAAAATTCAGCTGTGTTTTTCATCCGGTCTTTCTTAGCATTTTATTTCATTATAAAAATAACATTTTTCTACTAAGTAGAGAAACGAAATGTTAATACACAGTCATCAAATTTTTAAAAAATAATAACAAATTATATATTGTGGTATATGTTCCACAGTAGAACATAAGATATATAAGGTTTCACACATTTTGGTAACCTAAATTTTTTATTTAATAACTGCAAATTTTCAAATAACAAGATAATGAATTCATTTTATTATTAAACATTGCATTTATGGTAGTAAATTAGTGATAGTGAACGATACCAGCAGTTATTGATAGTAACATCATTTCAGATGTGTATTCAGCCATTCATGTCATGTCTCTACTGTCAGGCTTTGACGTCCTGAAACAAAACAGTGTGCCACCACACATTCTCAGTCGCCAAATTATGGTTTGAGGAATACTCAACCGGCTTTTGGAACATGAAATAGTGATCTTATTCACCAGATTTTAACGTTACTGAACACATCTGGGATGCCATGCAATGTTCCGTTCAAAGCAAAGATCCACATCTAGGAATATTATAGAATAATTGTGGACCGCTCTTCAGGAGGCATGGTGATCACTGTCTACAGACTTTCTCAGAAAGCTTGTGAAGATCATGTACCGTCGTTTTTCTGAAGTTCAAGGTTTCAGAAGTGTACTTACAAGGTGTTAGATAGTTATTCCAGTTTTTCTGGCACTTCACTGTATATAGACCGGTGGACAAAACCTAAGGACGGATGTTTTGGTAAACGATGGCAGGCGCAGAATCGAACGCAGCAGCTTGTGCGAATTTGCTTGAAGGCGTGATGCAATGCGAATCAAGGCAGGGCCTGATTTAGAAAATTCTTCACTATAGGCACAACTCGGGATGGGGGCCCCCTAACACTGATGTGGGCGCAAAATTTTCAAAATTGACACACACAAAAAAATAATCATGAATCATTGTGAAAGTACCATTTTATCAAGAATTGGCTATATGAAGCGTAGAAGCCTAGAACATTATCAAATAACAGAAAGCAATACAACATATTAATTTCATCATGAAAACAACAATACAATGCCACCAGAAAAACTTATTAATGCCTTATATACACTATAACATACATATGATGAACCAATAAATAAATCAAATTGGAAAGGATGTATAAAAAAATTGCTATTAAAAGAGGTAAAATTTAAAAAAAAAACTGACTTGGGAATTTTTTCTTTTTTCCATTTAAAATTAAAAGTTTTGGGGCCCCCAACATTAAGGGGCCCCTAGGCCCGGGCCTACCGGGCCTAATGGAAAATCAAGGTCTGAATCAAGGTGGCAATGCAAATTTTCGATTACCGCACGTGCGGGTCACGTGACGGCGTACAGATCGGTTTGCAGGTATTCGGCGTGTGCAGCCAGTGAGTGCAGCCAGAACGTTACGTTTTGGAAAGTGGGGTCATGTCTAGCAGACATCTTTTAGATTATTTTACACGCGAACGGGTAATTGGAAAACTGGAGGAAGGGCGACAAATTACAGATGTTCCTACGACATTGCCCACAGTGTTGTTTCCAGGCTTTGGGCAGCGTCTCAAACAAGCGAACAGTGTAGCAGGCTCAAGCTAAGAGGTCTTCATCGTAGTAAGAAGACCGAAAACGATCAGTACACCGTTCTAACGGCAAAAGGGAACGGGCTCAGTACAGCTGGTCAAATGGCAAGTTAATTCTATGCAGCCACAAGAACTCAGATATTCCAGAAAATTGTTGCAAAGCATTTACGACAGACAGGACCATACGCCCGAAGACCTATTGTGTGAGTTCCACTTGCGAGAGTTCACCATAGCGCCCGTTAGCAATACTGCTGTTTGCATCCCCAATGGACCGAGGACGACTAGGCCAATGTCCTCTTCACAGATGAGAGCGTTTTCAGCCTTTCTTCTGATAATAGACGGCAACTGATATGACGTGAGTTGGTAATGCTTATCGTCCAGAAAATATCCAGAAAGGAACCGATATGAAACTTGCAGCATCATGGTATGGGCGGGCATCATGGTCATTGACCTCATACCACTACATGTGCTTGAAACAGGGACCATGACCGCTGCAACGTACATTGCTGACATTCTGCTGCATTATGTTCACCTTCTTCGTGCTGCTGTCGGTGATAACTTTCTGTTCATGGATGATAACGCGCCCTGTCACCACGTCAACGCTGTTCAGCACTGTCTGGAGAGCGAGTATATTCATCCTGTCATGTGGCCAGCACGTTAACCCTATCTTAATATAATAGAAAATGTATAGGAGGACTTAGGGCGACGTCTTGCTGCTCGCCTATATCCTCCGACAAACAAGTCGCCCCTCACCCGTGCAGTGAAAGAGAAGTGGGACAAGTTGCCCTGAAACCTCAAGTATCACGTTATTTAAAGCATGCCCCAACGTGTCACGACGTGTGGGAAGTTGCATTGCACTGCATGGGGGACATCCCTTACTGACATGTCTCGGATTGCCTGTCGTTAGTAATCTGCATTCTTTGCATTGTTTTGTTTCCGGGTCAGTATGTACCTTTCACTGAAACAACCTGCTAAAGTGAGAGTTGAAAGCACTGAACATAAAATGCTGTACTCCTCAATCATCAGCAGTTCTCATACGGTACCAGTAAGTCTATCTCCCATGCGTTTTGTCTTATTGGGAACATGGAATGATGTGTGAGAGACGGAAACGTACCTCGCAATCGGTGATTCACGCAATGGGTCCCATTTGTCTGGATTAGTCATTTTACGACAAATCCGTGTGTCTCCTGTTACAATTGCCGTAAATATATAAAACGATTCTTCCTTCTGATTGCTTTTTTCATTGATTCGGTAATAAAGTTTATCAATCTTTAACTCGCAAAAAAGCGCATTAATACTTCCCAATACATGCGTTTTGCCATTAACAATGTCTCCTCAACATAAATCAGCTAACAAGAACGTTAGCCCGTAAGACATCTAACAAGCAGAATCAAGTTTCGCTTTTTACGACACTAAGTTAAAATTTTTCTATAAAAAGTCGTGACAGGCATGCCACTAGCCGTAATATGCTGGATTGATTTATAAGTAAGCGTGCAGTTAGAGAATATCGTGAAGTGTTTTCAAAGTCACACCATTGTTATATGTTTACCTAATACGAGATCATAGTTCTAGGATGAATTAACGAAACTGAAGTGATACATCATTGTTTATGAACGTTCAAAATCATATGTATTTATCCTTCATTCTATTTAAGACTGATGTTATTTTATCCTGTCATGGAAGGCATTTGTCGTAAGAGACCCTATCAATATAGTTTACATTTCGTCTTACACTGGCGAACGAAAAATGACAATTTTCTGAAGGCGTGGCTTTGAAGGCGTGGCTAATAGTACTCTTTCTACCTAATATTTCAAACTCTATTCATCATCGTTTATCTATACAAGATATTTTCTTCTTTATTGAAAAGTTTAGTGGAAAAAGACTTTATCATGTTAATGTAAAACATTATAACATATTTCTGGAATAAAACTATAAACATATAAAGAATTATTATCATGAGAGAAAAGAAAAAAAAATAACATATCTTCTATAAAATGCCGAATGTCTAACTCAGTCCGGCATTTTCGGCAACAAAATCAACTGTCAGGAGTAGAGGTGGGAAACGGCTGCGCAGTAACTCAAAGCAGGTAAAATTAATATTTTGTCTGCCAGTTTGCTTTCGGACCTCCAGAACTGAATTTTGAATTTATTAATATCCTACAAAATATTCTTAAGGCTTTTCTTAGAACTAATTTGTTTTACTAGTTTTGGTTATATATTTTCTATTAACTATCATTAGTTCCCTCTTTTTACTTTTTTACTTTTAGGAAAATCTGAATCTTTTAATTACATTTATAAATACGGTGAAACTTCTCTGTGCCGATCAGTAATGGTTGCTATAAAAAGTGGTGGTTTAGAGGAGTGGCCGTCGGAAAGAGGTTTTTCTCCATAAAAATCGGTAAACCTGAATCTATGGCGGTCGGTAATGGATCCTAATAAAGGTGGTGATTTTGAGGGTGGGCGTATAAAAGAGGTTGTATTCCCATAGTATTGGCTCAATGGAATCTTCGATCGGTACTGAACAAAATATGGCCGTTTAGAGAGAGGGGAGTCGAATAGTGGTGACTGGCTAGAGAAGTTTCACTGTAAATCTGTATTATTGGAGTGACCAGTGGAGTCATATTTGTTCTTTTCTTAAATAGAGAGTAGTATAGTTTCCTTTGCCTTGGGAAATACTGCTCAATCTGTCTTGAAGCAGCACACCCCCATCTTTGTTAACCACGTCTAAAAGAAGATTAAAATATACAAAAGGCGAATATTTCCTAGATTTTTTAAAATAATAAATTTAAATAATAAGTTTACATAAGTAGATAAAATATGATGGTCCTAGAAGCAGCTTTCTGCTGAAGAAATGAAACCTGCTAAGCAGTGGTGGGATTCTAATAAATTAACATGTTCTATGTCCTAATGACTATTTTAAGTAAGCCATAAGGTATACCGAAAGGTAGTTTAATATTTCATGCATAAATTACTCAAATAAAAACAATAAAAGAGGTACACAAAACTAGATTATGTTTTATGAAAGAGTTTTAAAATATTAAATGCCTGACAGGCTATTATTGAAGATTCAGTAACCACCGCTTATAGTGATCAGTGGTTATAAGAATCAACCGTTTATAAGAATCAATATCGCAAAAACAAAAACAAATGTATTATTTCTATGTTAAAATTTCCGCTTTAAAGAATCAATCCAACAGTTATAAGAATCAGTTTGCAATCTTCGCCTTCCTTTCATTTTTCCAAAAAATGCCACTTGAACTCTCAAAAGGTACGAAATTCTTTCTTAAGTTTTTGAAAAGAAAGATTGATAAAACTTTGGGGTGGAAAACAGTCGTAAAATACATTCCTTTAGACATAACATAAGAGTTTCTCCTCATACGTTTTTGCTAAACACTGCCTTATTAGCTTTACCCAGGGGCATCTAACACGCCCGTGTCCGATTTCACTTTTCTCCAGACAGGCACTCCTTTTTTCCCACCACTTACTTCCTATTTGCGAATTTCTGGACCCTGAAACACATAAATCTTCCGCGAAGTGTTCACCATCACTTACGCAAACGGGACAGTGGATTCAGCACTTCAAACCATGAAACGTAAACGGATCCATTTTGCTGAATCAGATGAACCAGATGCTGAATCAAACGTTTCACGGTTTGATTCAGAATCAAACCGTGAAACGTAAGCTATAAGGTGAATCTTCGTCTGAGACTGTAATAAGCATACGTCGCTAGTATTCACTTTAGTTTTCTAACAAAATTGCCAGTTAGTGTTAGAACTTTTTGATAGTCGAATTCAAATATGATAAAAACAAGGAAAACTCTTAGTTGTTCTGAGAAACAGAACTTGTTAATTAGATATGATGCTCTTCCAAAGTGTAGTCAAAGAGAAGCTGTCTCTTGTTGATTTTATAATCATGTGTTCTTACTTATAGGGCTAGAAATTGAGTTATGGTATTTGTTTAGAAATTGAGTACTTTTAAAATTATAAAAAATAATTTTAATAAATGATAAATAACGTAAATTAAAGAGTATTTAATGGTAAATTATGTATATATGTGCCTGTGTGTTTATATATATGTACAAGTATATATTTGTGTATGTGTGCCTGTCCAAAGGGAAGTTTCGGTTATAAGAATGAACTGCTTATAAGAATCAAAAACAGTAATAACAAACGTGATTCTTATAAGCGGAAATCACTGTATTTCCATATTGCTGTTTGATTGGCGACCTCACTTGCCATTTTCTTTGCTTTTGTATCATATGGAATGGGATTTATTCTTAAGAATCCTTGCACCGTTGGAGAATAATTTCATTCCTTTCTGATTAGACTAGACCGGACGCCAGTTTTAGGTTAGGTTTATTTTAAAAAAAAGTTTACCGATACCTACATTATGTATCGTTTCTACAGAACCGGTACAAACCAGCTGAATCCCACTTCTGCTGCTAATCCATTTGGATGCAACAATATGGCTGCGTTCAAAATATCCGTATATTAATACATTATTAATCTTTTTCGTTTCTTTGAAAAAACAATGGTGTTAAAAAAGAAACGAAACCGTTTTTTATGTTTATTCAGTTCATTGTTATATTCATATACAATACAGATGGTCGTTCGCACTTTATGGAAACGATTTTGTAATATATTTTTATAGTTTGCATTTTGAGATAAAAATTTGGCAAATTCAGAATAATAGTCTGCTACTGTTTTGTTTTCATTGGAATGCAAAATAAAAGATTTATTTTGAAAATGGTTCTAAAATTGATAGACGGCTCGAAGGTTACGTAAATGCGGTTTCCGAGGAGAAATGTTCGTATAAACGAATTATATAGCGGTGTAAAAATTGCGGTTATGGCATTTCAAAAAAAGGTATTTATAATTTATTAAATTTGAAAGGAAAAAACGTCTAACTGAAAGTAAAAATGAAAACATGACCGCGAAACCTCATCCTAAGATTGTTCGAAAGCAGGTAAATATCAAGAAAGTGAAGTCTCTGATCCTAAAAGAAAATCCGCCGACTGAGAGATCCATTGCATCGAAACTACGAATATCTTTCTGCCCTGTAAGTAAAATAATTCAGAAAGATTTGAAGCTAAAAAAGATGTTTAAACCTAAAGTTCGTCTGCTTTTGCCAAAGAATATCGCTTAAAGAAAAGGAAATTGTAGAAAATTATATGAAAAACACCTAGCTGCTGAAAAATGGAAATTTGTGGTAACATTGGATGAGACATTGGTGTATTTAAGTGACTGTAATAAAAAAAAAAGATCAATTTTCTATTGCTCAACTGACGGGAATGACCGTACGAAATGGCTTCGTCAGTGTACGGAAAAGTTCCCAAAGGGATTCATGATAGTTGCAGGATTTTGTTAGAACGGCAAATTAAAAATTAAAAAGTGTCAAGTAAAGCCAAATTGATTCACTAAACTAACACCAGAATATTTTAGAACCAATTTTTGAAGAAGAAATTCCAGACTTATATCGAAAGGACTTTGATAAAGTTGAGCTTCATATGGTCAAAGCCTCTAGTCACACGTCTAAATAAACTGCCGCTTATTTAGCAAAGAAAGAGTCAGAAACAGGAATAAAGTGTATCCCATTTAAAGAAATACCTGTAAAATCACCTGAGGGTTCTTCAAAGGACTTTTGCGCCTTCGGTTTATTAAAACGAGCCTTAGGAATACGGCATCCAAGAACATTGAACGGACTTTGGAAAACGGTCCAAGGGGAATGGGGTAAAACTGACATGACAGTCCTAAGAAAAAGTTTACTTTCATGGAAAATTCGAGTTAGAGGTATTGTCAAAAACCATGGATATCAGATAGAAGCAAATCGCCGCAAAATGTACTGCATTTATACATAAAAATTAACTATCAAAATCGTTTCCATAAAGTGCGAAGGACCTTCTATAAAACTTCCCTATGGCGACTAGTGATGGTTCCGAAAAAGTGGTCGTTTGAGGGTTGTCCGTCTAAGAGAGGTTTCTTCCCTAACATTGGCTCTATGGATTCTTTTAATCGACTCTGAACAATATATGGCCGTTTAGATGGGTAGCCGGCTACAGAAGTCTCACTGTACAGGAAAAGACAGTAAACCCTGCACTGATCGCGCTGTGTCTTAAAGACGCCTATAATAGTTAACACTTAGTTTGCATTTTGAGTATTGGTGGATTACTCTGTATGCTCAGCAGATACCAGTACCATCGAAGTGTTTATGTATGAGTCATAAATAACACACAAAACTCCTGCAGTATGTATCATTCTCTTACAGTAAACGGATATATACCAAAACACCTGATTGGCGTTTCAAATTTGTAAAAATTGCTTATAAAAATAATTTTTTTTCTATTTGATTGGTTTTCATTTGTAAAAAATTGCGTATAGAAATAAATGTTTTTTCCATTTGCTTTAAATTACACTATTGTAAAAAGTTCCTATGAGATTACATTTAAAAAAATTTAATTGGTTTCATTAACATCCTTCATATCTTTCTCTTAGTGTTATTACAAATATTTAGTTTTACAAATAGAAAAACTATAATCTAAATAAGATAGAGTGACATCTATCAGACGCTATGCGACCATGCCTGCAATTTTTAAATAAGACACCAATGCATGGTTAATAAATGGAAATATCGGCTTATTCAAAAGTCAGTATACATTTTCAAAATTCTTATTTCAGTGAATAATTAACGTATGGCAAAGCAGTAAGTGTAGACACGTATGATATTTTTTTTTCAAGACCCGGAAGAAAGATTATATACTTAATTACCAATATGGGCACTAGATAGCGCTCCATGCGTAACAAAAGACTGTTAAGATAATAATGCTTCACCAATAGTGCTTTATCAGGTAAGGGCAACATGGCAAGCTTCTTGCTGTAACTGACGACCTGTTCAGACTAAACCTGAAACGTTACCTAACGGCGGTGTTAAAAAATGTAACCGATAGAAGAGCTCTATTCATTGACCACGTGATATGTCAGACCAATCACAGGTCATGTCAACAATTTCGAAACCCACTTAGTAACGTAACACGACGCTCCGTATGCAGTGTGGACAGGCCTTAACTCATGTTGCCTTTGCAGTTCTTTTCATAGCTGCCCCGTTTGTAGTTATGTCGGTGCTGGTGCAGCGCCATCTAGTGGGCAAATTTGTAATTTATTAAGCCACTTTTTTTCAGGTGTTATATAGAACCCGACGCTAATTATCCCCTTCTTAGTAACGTAATGCAACCCTCTGGATGCAATGGGAACATGCCTTAATTCTTGCTGTGTTTGTAGTTCCTTTTGCAGCGGCCACGTTTGTTAGGCACTTCAATGCTGGTGCTTCGCCATCTGGTGGACATATATGAAATGAATTATGTAATTTTTTCTCGGGACTTAAGAAAAGAAAACCTGACGCTATATCATACTTCTCCGTATTTTGGAATCATCTGGAATTGCGATACCTAGAAGCCCCAATACGGATATCGTTGGTTTCTGTTAGCAACGTAATAGTAGACGACATCATCTAAACTCAGTTCTTTCCCTTTGTTCTCGTATCAAAGATTTCAATTGTCTGTCTTATTAAAAGCTACTATTAGTTATTTCTAGGATCCTGCATAAGTTTATAAATGAATCGGTCATTTTGAAAATGAGTCATTCTTTTAAAAATATTTCATGAGAAGAAAAAAACTATAACTCGCCTTCATGCATTATTAGTTGGACTAAATTTAATATTTATTATGTTTATAAGCCATCAATCCTAATGCAAAAAATATAATTTGTTAATATTTTTTAAACTTGTGGTGGGGGGGGGGGGCAGAAAAGTTGGAGAAAAGAGGAGATGAGTTTTTGAAAAAGGGAGATGACTGCTTTTCAAAATGACCGATTTGAATATTTGTGATGTTCTTTAGTCAGTTTGGGTCTATCTCTGTTGCAGCTTGTATATGTTTGACCTGCTGTAAATAAATGTCTATTTTCCCTGTGCACGGAATTATTTAAAATAAAGTAGTTGTCCATTTGTTGGCCTCCTGTTCTTTCTGATCTCGTTAAGAGTGTTGAAAGCCTTGCTGTCTTGCGAAATTTTGTTTGTAATTTAAATGTTTAATTTTTCTTGTTTTGTGCTTTTCACTTAAATCTTTAAGCCTCATGTTATACCTTGTGGTGCATGAGGACTTTTCAAATGAAACAATAAAAAAAATTGTGCGGTCGGGGAACCCCCGTCAGGAACGAAGTTCCTTACGTTATTTTTTCAACTCTAAACGTGATTTAATATGTAGATTTCTATTGATTATATTAGTGTATTTTTGTCACGCCAAAAAGCGCAGCCCTCTTTTATTCAACCAACTCTCTCTCTCTCTATTTTATTAAAATAAAAAATAAAAAAATTTAATATATAAATTAATTATTTTTATTAAAATTAAAAATTTTATTATATAAATTAATTATTTTCATTTAGATGTTACCTAGCATAATTTTTAATCGGATTAATTTTAGTATTTAATCACCAACAAAAATAAATCAATGACAATATAAATCCCGCGTGAATTAAAACAATAACAAACAATAAGTTTAAACAGAAAGAAGCGATTCCATAGGGACGGTATAAAATCTTTCAAGTAAAGCATTTACAACTGGTCGAAGTTTATATAAACGATCATGCTGAGGGTCATCATGTGGTGGTTGTTTACTGTTGTCATTAAAATGTAGAAATTCTCTTATCTTTTCAATGCGTTTTAATGACATACATTCTTTTATTACATCATTGCCTATGGCAGGTGACCAATATGCCCTAGTGTTTGGTACATGTACAATAGACATCATTATACAAATTCCAATGCATTGTTTAATTTCTAAATTCGTTACATTGACACACTTTTCTAGGTTTTTTTGCACACAGAATAAATTTGTTTCTTGAAGTATATGCTCAATCAAATCTTCTGTAAAAAGATAACTAAAAAAATTTAGAGGTGTGTTTGAATTCATAATTTCAGGAGCCAGATTCTCGTCACCTCGGAATAAAATTTGATCATCATTTAGAAGTAAATTAGTTTTCTTCCAGTTGATTGCAGGCTTTGTTCTCCTTGTATTATTTCTATTAGTTTTTGGCATGTTCCCACCATTAGGCAGATCAAGAACATCGCTATTATCAAGTAATGATACCTCATCTTCCGAATCACTACTACCATAAAAAATTTTCATCACAAACTTTGGTTGGATTATAATTAGGATCACCTGTGCTGCCATCGCTTTCTGAATCAGATCCATCTTCACTATGATCACTCCACGATCTGTTCATGAGTTCCTCAATTTCTTTCTGTATTAAAAACTTTCTTCCCGCCATTTCCTTAAAAAAATGTCGTAAGCACACCATGTATCATTTTTGAAACAAAATTGAAATCATACTTGAATTTTTTATAAAAGATTAAAGAAGTATTTTATTAATAATTATAAAGCTACGTACCTCTAAAACATATTTATAAAACTTTCAAAGATGTAAACTGACTTTAAAATACTGAAAATATAGCAAATACTAAGGCAGGTCTGGTATGAATTGAACGGCTATCTTTTACTGAGATCGTAGTTGTATTCCTGCTGCCATCTATACTACGAAAATGTAACTAACAGTGATTAAAAGATTTGCTATTATGTTTCAAAATTAATACAAGGTACACAAGTGGATAAAAAATGTTGCTTTTGAATATAAAGGGGAAAAATAACTTATGTATCTAATTTGATACAGTGTGCAGTGAAGGGTTTTAAAATTGCCGGTAGCAGTACAGAGTCCTTGAGAAAAAGCCACAGAGTCCTTGAGAAAAAGCTCTTATGAAGGGCGCATAACGCTTTTTCGTTACGTGACGATTCCTGCCAGATCATTCTACTGAAAGCGAAGGAAAAGAACTTCGTTCCAAAAAAAAAGTAGTTGCCTCTCTTATTCTAACAATTTCAATATTAAGTGCTGAGAACCAATTATCCGGTATCCCTTTTCTTGTGTAAACTTGTTATTTCAGATACATTTTCTCACTGATAAATGATTAAAATATTTTTAGTTGTAATTTTACATATTCATAATCAAACCTTAAACGTACGCGGAAAAAACTGTAAAAAAAATCAACATTATAAAGACATTATTTCTGCTTCATACTCGTACTAAAGAAGTAGTATGGCATGGAATAATTTTTTTTTTTAAACTTGAAATATTGGATAGAAAGATTTAGGCGTACTTTTTAAAACATTATTCATTCAGGACAAATATCTTAATACATTTTTAGGAAACTTTTATCGCTTAAAATGCGGTTGAAAGAGCGTGAACAACTTGGTGAAAACTCCTACATCAATCAATGTCAGGTCTTGGAAAAATATTCCCTTCTCAACAAAGAAAAGATATGGGAAAATTATTTCAATATTACCTCTGGATAACACTAAAATTTGTATCAAAAATGCGAATTTTTTAAAAAAATGTTATCATGAATAATGGAATTACCATGTCTGATAACTTTTATATCATGAAAATCAAACATCGCATTACATATTAGTTCTTTTAAAAATTTAAATTCATACATCACTTGAGTTCGTTATGATTTTATCGCTTAGAAAAATAATATTTTTTAAACTTGAGATGAAGTGTTATTCATAAATATAATTAATGTTTGTTTAAGTAATTTGAAATTAAGTAATGTTTGTTTTCATGATAATTCCTTATTAAAATTTTTCTTTTGACAACTGTTTACTTAATTTGGAATAAATTACCATTATGTTCATTTTATCTTATTATATTATACTATTTACTTTTTTAAAGAAATTAAGGTTTATCACACGTAAAAAAATAAATGGCTTTTTTTTGGCTTCATTATTAGAGGATAATTAGAATTTTTATTTTGATGATAATTTATTTTCTAAATAGTTATAAGTATGTTATTGTTTCTAATGCTCCCTGGTTGGAATTTCCAGACCAGGTCCATATAGGCTTCGGGCTGGAATAGGGACGATAGGAATAGTGGTCAAACTGCACTTCTTGGGTCATGTCCTCTAATGCAGATTTTCAGGAGGTAAGCAGCGGAGAACCATCCTTGGACAGAAAGTAAAGAAAAGAAGGAACGTGTTTGGTGCTCTCAGGATCCTGTGAGTTCAAATGTCTTCAGCTGAAATTACCGAAGTGAATCAACATCGGGCAAGGACAGTAGATTAGAAGGTGACATGACTATAGCAGTTCGTCTCCAAAAAATGGAAAGAGGTTAAATACAGGGTTATAGTTGAGAAAATGAAGAGAATAGCGAAAAGAAAGAAAGTTTAGGGATAGCGACACATATATTTATATATTTTTTAAAAACAATTTTAAATGTTTTTTGCCTTGGCAAAGCCAAGTATAATTTTTTTACCGTGTTTTTATTAACTTGCTTTCTTGTTCAAGTGTGTGTTTGTGTGTTTGTCCAGTACAAATCTTGTAATCGATTTATAACTAACTTCCCGACATCAATAAAGAGATAAAATAAGAAAAATTCCATTAAGTTTAAAGCAATAGATGCATAAACAAATTTTTCCACAAATTCTTAAAAGTAACTTACAAATTTAAACATTAATATTTAAGCTATTAATTCTAATACATAATAAATATAATTTTTAAGCATAAAGCAAAACAATTTTGACAGGTCCTGCCATCTTTTGACAGAAATGTGAAGCAATGCTGAATAATTACTTTGTAATGCAATTACGTTTTATATTTCAATGAAAATTATTTTGTATGTTATTTTTACAAAATATATTATAGGTACATCAATCAATTATCCAAGTAAAATTCTTTTAAATTTGTTTTATTGTTAGTGTATCTTCAATTTTTTAAATTATTTAAAGTGTACTGTGGCGTAAAAAGGGTTGAGAATCACTGGACTAGATAATCAAAAATTACTTATGGTAACTTGGCACTGCATTAAAAAAATTAATATTGAATTATATTCTGATGCCAGGATGCTACTTATTAAATTAATTATTAAATAACAGCATTCACAACTTCCCTAAAATCCTATTTACATTTACAACCATTGCCAAAACTTTGTGGGGTAATTGTTAATTGCCTCTAGCTCGAGCCTATCTTGTGAATGCCTTTACAGAACAGCATAACTAGTTATAGAATGTTATACGCGTATGTACCTCGATATTGTTTTTGTTCAGTTTTATCTGCATTTGTTCTCAAAATAATTTGCCTTTACATAACAGCATAACTAGTTAGAGAATGCTATACGCGTATGTTCCTCGATATTGTTTTTGTTCAGTATTATCTGCATTTGTTCTCAAAATAATTTGCCTTTACATAACAGCATGATTAGTTAGAGAATGTTATACGCGTATGTACCTCGATATTGTTTTTGTTCAGTATTATCTGCATTTCTTTTCAAAATAATTCATTTCTTCCAAGACTCGCAAAAGCGTTTATCAGACTTTTTTGACAGAAAAACTTCAATCACAAGCATTAACAAATAAAACCTAACTAGAATTCTAACAACACTCTGCAGTTATGGAGAGAAGTTAAAGTGTTGATGTAATGACCATGTAACCAATATTCCTTGCCTCAAAACAAAAATTTCCCTTCCGTTTACAATCGACCCGAATTTACAACCCTCCTCCTGTCCTATGGTTTTACCGTTTTTTCACCGCACAGAATTAAAAGCAAGCTAGAAACAGTATTTCTATGATTCGTCGAAACAGGATAAAATAGAATCAAAAGTTTGAGCCAAAAACTGGTAGTGCGAAACTTTCATGTTATGTGCTTAAAACTTGAATTCTCAAAGCAATTTGTTGTAACATGACCTGCATGATGCTCCAGGATGATGTAAATGTATAATCTACTGTCCCCTACGAACATGAAATCTAATATAATATATCCATATTTTTAAGCAGTTTAGTTTTATTCCAACAGCCGTTACAAGCGCCAAATACGGAGTAGAAATTTTAAGGTCATGAGGTTAGCATCTAGGAAGTATCAAGAGAATTTACCTCAAAATTTTTTCATTTTCTTTCTAGCAGTTAATCTAGAGATCTTAAATATACAGGCTGAGTCATAAAACTTCCATCTTGTTTCGCATGCGAAGCAAGATGGTATGCGGCGGGACTGCAGTCTCGCCACATAAATTACGAAGTATAATTCAAACCAAAAGTCTGTGAATTGAATTATTAATGCGTAAAAAAACTGTGCAGCAGGTATAATTTGAATTTGAGGATGTACAGAGGCATATAATTTCAAATTTCCGTCTTCACTAAAGTTAAAAAAATTCAAATGAATACGTTAGTTTTGGAAGTAAACAGGTTCTTTAAATAAAAGTCAAGGAGAAAATAAAGTTTCTACGAGTATTAATTTAAAATGTAGACCACTCTTTGGGACAATAAACAAGAAAATACCCGATGCATCAGCTCGGATAACTCGGAGCCTTAAAATTACTTTAATTATAACTACATAACGTCCCATACACCGGATTTAAAAAGAGATCGTTTGCAAATGATAGGGTAGAATGGAAACCACCAAATTGCCCGAAGATGCGGATACCAGCGTTATAAGAAAGCTTCAAAGCCAAACAAAAGCGGAAGAAATCGCTGATTAATTTACTGTTTTTTTATGAATAGCATGTAGCTCATCAAAACTGGCTGGCATTCAAGTAGTCTGCTATAGACATACCAATGACTAGCTCAAAGTATCAATCCGTTTCTGCATCTACATATTATCTCTGGCTACAATTTGTCATTACTCATAATTATTATCAGGAGATGCGCTGCCCGTTTATAAATAATGAAGCATAAACAATTACATATACAATTACATAAACAATAGATCCAAGCAGTTACATAAACAATAGGTCCAAGGTAGCCCAGTGGTAGCACGTTGGGCTTCGGACTGGGAGTGATGGGTTTGAATCCTGAAGATGCCATTCAATACCTTCTTGATATGGGTTGGTTAAACCTATATGAGGTCCTTCTATGAGGTATGAAAGGGTGGGAGAATGTGCCCAACATATGTCACCACTGGGGGTTGTCCGTTTAAATAGTGTTGGAGCCTATTCACCATTACGGATTCAATCCAGGAATACCTCAGTTGATATGTCGGTCCCTGTTTTTTGCATTGGAATTTAGAAACATAAAGAATCAGTTTGCAAGACGCTTAGTGTTCGCATTTTCTTTCTTCAAGACTACCAGAAGTAAAGATTTAATTTTTTTCTGCTTCTCACAGTGTAGGTGCAGTGTGTTGCACCAGAGCATAGTACGTAGAATCTATATCTTAAAGGTACTTAGAAACTAGAAGTTAAGGCAGGATATCGTGAGATACAAAATAAAAATATATTGTTTATTGTCATAAGGTTTCTAACATATTCTTATTACTCATAAACCAGCATGATTTTTTTTATTATATGTCGTCAGAAAATAAAATATCTTAAAACATGGAGTAAACATGCATTCTAAAACAGACATTTTAAGATGTGATAATTTCTGTCCCATCAAAATATTTGAATCTCAAAAATTTAACGAAAAAATGTCGACAAAATTTATATATATATATATATATATATATATATACATATTGGAGTCAAAGCGCATTATTACATGTTCTTGACAGCTTTATTCCCCTAGGTAAATACCGTTCATTCATCACTGTCAGATTTAAAAAATATTTTCGTATTTCTGAAAAGTAGTAAAGATTTTTTTAATGCAACATAAATTTTCAATGCTTAGTAGTATAAAAGCTCAAAACCTGAAACTTAAAAGGAACGTGCTTTAAGTTTGTGTGTGTATATATATATATATATATATATATATATATATATATATACACACTCAAGAGCCAAAACATTATGACCACCCCTACATTTTGCAATGAATTCGCCTGGATGACGTGGAAGGAACGTGATCAGGTGGAAGTGGTATTTAACTGCTGCTGGAGAGTCCGAAGAATCATTCTTTCACTTACTTCTGTGTGTGATGGGAAAGGCTGCGGATCTAAGCGACTTTGATAGAGGGCAGATTGTAATGACTCGAAGGCTCGGAACAAGTATTTCCGAAACTGCACGACTCGTGGGTTGTTCGCGACCTACAGTTGTTAGTACTTATGCAAAGTGGATGAATGACGGTGAAACCAGCAGTAGACGACATGGTGTTGGACGTCCACACGCTATCAAAGAAAAAGGTCGTCGGAGACTGTCTCGCATGGTGAAGCAAAACCGGAGCCAGACAGTGGCTCAGCTGACAGCCCAATACAATGCAGGGCCAAGTAGAATAGTATCGCAGCACACTGTTCAGCGGACACTGTTGGATATGGGGCTACGCAGCAAACGTCCCACTAGTGTGCCTTTGCTGACCAAGCGTCATCGCCAACTGCGCCTGCGCTGGGCCCGGGAACATTGTCCCACTGGTCCATGAATCAGTGGGAGAGAGTTGCCTAGTCAGATGAATCACGGTTTGTCATTCATCACGCCGATGGCCGTGTCAGGATACGCCGTCTTCCAGGCGAACTGTTGCTCCCTCAATGTACAGTAGGTCATACACAGGCCGGTGGTGCCGGTATTATGCTTTGGGGGACATCTCTTGGGCGTCTCTGGGACCCGTGGTTGTGGTAGAGCAGACCATGACTGCTACAGGGTATCTGAACATCATTGCGGACCAGTTGCACCCTTACATGGCCTTTGTTTTTCCAGCTGGAAATGGAATGTTCCAACAGGACAACGCCCCGTGTCACAAGGCTAAAATTGTGTTGGAGTGGTTCCAGGAACATGATGCTGAATTCCAGTTAATGTCCTGGCCGCCTAACTCACCGGATCTCAATCCGATAGAACACATTTGGGATGTCATGGGACGGCAGCTCAGAGTTCAAAGACCACCAATTCGCAATATCTCGGATTTGCATGACCGTTGCTTAAACATCTGGTACAATCTGTCTCCGGCCATCTACCAAGGACTTGTGGCATCCATGCCAAGGCGGGTTGAAGCTGTGTTGCGCGCCAAAGGTGGGCCAACTCGTTATTGACAGGTTGTCATAATGTTTTGGCCCTTGAGTATATATATATATATATATATATGTGTGTGTGTGTGTGTATACACTAGATATCGAAAATTAAGGAAAAATCACATAAAAAGGGATAACACGTTCGAAACCATGCCTATCTGCTTAAATTTTGAATATGTTGTTATGTAAAAGTTGTTGAACAATACTACATTATGCAAAATATTGGCGCTGCAGTCGGAATACGTCATTTGCGAAGAGCATAAAAGTGCATGTCTCAGAGAAAGGCGGCAATTGCCGCTTCGAGGCTGAGATTAGACATCTGGCATAGCCAATTTGTAACAATGACCTCCAGGCACCATTTGAACGAAGAACTGCGATGGTGAGCTATTGGGAGACTAGAGGCAGGACAAATTCAGACAGAAGTGGCCAGATGGCTAAATGTGAGTCCATCTGTGGTTCATAGATTTTAGCAACAATTTATAACCACGGATTCGGCATCCAGGAGGTTCAGCCAAGGAGAGCCATACGCTACAACGAGTAACGATGACCGATATTTGTCCTTATGCGCACGAAAGAATAGAACCGCAACTCCGTCTGAACTCAGATCCTCCCTCGCTGCAAGCTACGGAAGGTTGGTATCAACGTGAACCGTGCGTAGAAGGCTTTTAGCGAGGTGACCAGCCATTTGCGTCCCACACTCGTCACGCTATATGCGGGAACGTTTGCAGTGGACACGTAAACATATCCACTGGACGCGTGATCAATGTGGGGCTGTTCTCTTTACGGATGAGTCCGGGTTTGGCCTCCAAAGCGATAGTAGGCGTATTTTGATTTGGAGAGAACTTGGAACTCGTTTTCATCCATCACACATCCGTTAAAGAGATGCATACGGATCAGGCAGCGTCTGTGTTTGGTGTGGTATCTGTTTGGGTGGACGCACAGACCTCCATGTCTTTCCCCGTGCAAATGTGAATGCTCACATCGTGGACGCTTACTTTGAGCAGGAGACAATTTAGTGCATGCTTGATCATGAGTATGATGCTGATAATGAGCTCGATCATGAGTGGCCAGCTCGATCACGGGACCTGAATACTATCGAGCATGTTTGGAACGCTTTAGGACGACGTATAGCTGCTCTCAATCCTCCACCTAGGACCATAGCCACGCTTTCAACTGCTTTGCAAGAGCAATGGCTCTAATTTCCTATCGAACTCATAGACCGCATAACTGACAGCATCACACATTGCTGTATGTGCATTATTGCTTCTTGGGGGGATCATACGCCATATTAAAAGTACTTTTCCTATACCAAACTAACACATCCGATTTGTTCATTGTATACATATGCTAGTTTTTATAACACTATAATTGTCAGGCGATTTCTTTTTATGCTATTTTATACCTACGTATGTGTTGTATAATATATATAAATTTCATTAAATTCTATGCGTAACTTTTTGAGTAATCGCTATTTTTGTGTCTTTTCCTTAATTTTTGAAAACCAGTATATATATATATATATATATATATATATATATATATATATATATATATATATATATATATATATATATATATATATATATATATATATATGTATGTATGTATGTATGTATGTGTGTGTGTGTGTGTGTGTAAGTAAGTGTAATATCTTCCCTTTCATTCTAGGATATTCCATTCTAGCATCTAAATATTATGCCTTCCTTTCTAGCATTTAATATATATATATATATATATATATATATATATATAGATGAATATATATATATATATATATATATATATATAGATGAATATATATATATATATATATATATATATATATATATATATATATATATATATATATATATATATATATATGAAGGAGGAGAACAGCTTGACTCCTCTGTTTACACCCGATTGCGCCTGCGCGCGCAGCACAATCAAGAGACGATTTTGCTTCCTGCATTAGTTGCGGGGAGATACTACCAACGTTCAGTCGTATTTTGACATGTCCAGTCCTTAATGTTCTTTTATTGTAAATGTCCCGTGTAATTTCTTTCCCATCCTAAATAAATTCCCTGTCTCTCAATGTTCCTGAGTAGTTATTGATGTCCCTTGTCAATTATATATATATATATAAAGATATATGTACACAATGAATCTTCTCTAATATGGCCAGTCATGGTTCCGAAAAAAGTGGTCTTTTTAAGGTGTGGGCGGCTAGAGAAATTTCACCGGAAGAGATGTACCGCGGGCTAGAAAAATTTCCACGAACGTATAAATACGTACATGGGAGTCAAAATATATTATTGCACATTCTTGACGGTTTTATTGCGGAGAAGAAGTATTTGATCTCAAAATATGGTTCATTCATCACTGTCAGGTTTTAAAAACATTTTCGTATTTCCCAAAAGTAATAAAAATTATTTTAATGCTATATAAATTTTTAAAGCTTAGTTGTATAAAATTTTAAAACACAAACTTTAAAAACATTGTGGTTTATGCTATTTTATATAAAATATTTATGAGTTTTATATAAAATAAAAATTTTTTTTTTTGCAAAAATGAAGGATTTTGAAGTTTGAGAAAACACAGGACGTCAACGAGTTTTCTTCTAAAGTTTTAACACAAATTTTGATTTACGACGTCACATGCAACAACACTTTTGGATCTTAGCTCATTTTTTCACTTTCTTAATTGAAACATAGTGTTGAATGATAACTTTGCAACTATTTTTCTTTTAAATTTAAGTCAGCCTGGAGGGTATTTCATAAAAATTTAAGTCCCAGTATAGTAAATCATTAAAATAATGCAAAGTTTTTTATATCCACAAATATCGTTTTATTTTCTTTAAGCACACTTTGCAGTGCACGAAAAATAATCACTTTTTTATTTAGTTATAAACACCGAAAAAAACATTGTAGTGAGGTTTTGTTAAATGAAATACGTGATGAATAGCTTCGTAATAGACTATCTTACTGATTTTTACTTAATCGTCTGCTACCGTATTTTATTTTTGAAACTGCCACATTAAATATTTGTCAAATTTATATTTATTTACTTAATTATTTATTAGTATTATTTTTATTTATTTATTTATTATTATTATTTTTATTGTTATTTATTTATTTATTAGTAATATTATTTTTATTTATTTATTTATTATTATTATATTATTTTAATTATTATTTTTATTATTATAATTATTATTATTTAACTTTCAAGTCAACACTTTTCTTTTAATCCTAAGAACGGAATTATAGCCACAAAAAATTATCCATACCGAGGATATGGAGCCCTGCTGTATGGTGCCTAGTTAAAGTACCATGTCTATGTCTATGTCAATTTCGTAATTACGTTTTCGTGGTCGTGTTTTGAAAGTTATGCGTTGCTTTGTGGGTTTTCTCTCGCTGCTTTTGTTGTTTTTTATATTGCATGAAATTGTATAAAAATTTCTTGTTCTTGCGAGATCTTTTTCCTTGCTTCGCATATCTTTCCTGATTTTGTTGGCCAAGCTCTGCTGCTATATTTTGTATTTGTTATTCTGCATTTTTTTTTCTATTTCCTTTGAGATTGTCTTTTCTGAGCTATTACTGTTCTGTGGTTCTACGTCAATTTTATTCCTACGTATGTGTGACAATGCTGTTCTAGGGACAGCAATCACATATATTTCTACAAAAAATCAGCTTGAATCAAGAAAGTATAGAAAGAAAATAACTCTCCCCTCCCGTACTTTCAGTCAGTTCTAAGAAGAACACAATAGTTCCCAACCCCCCACCTGCTCTCAACTCCTTTGAGGAGCTACACTGGTATCTCTCTAAACTCAAAGAAATAGAACAATTCCTCACTAACATTGATCAACTCTTCCCCAATCTTAAATCTACGGAAGCAGGTCCGTTACTAGGCCCCATTCTCGGAAAACTTAATTTCCCGGAAGGGACTGGGTCTGCTAGTTCGCCTTCTTCACTTTAATTTCTCTGTCTGCAGTTGGGATACTGCGATGGAATGCCAACGGGATCCATACTAAAATCGACGAGTTTATAGACTTTGTTATTCATAATACCGTGGATTTGATTCTTGTACAGGAGGTTAAAATATTTAATGTACGGTATCTTAAAATTTGAAACTACAATTTATTCCACACACCTCGAGTTGACAGCAATAATAAGTAACTCCTCTTATAGTAGTACAGCCATCTTTGTCAAAAGGAATATTAAATATGATCACATCCCCAGCCTCAATCTCAACATTTTAGAAAACACTATAATTAAAATCTACCCAGGCTCCTCTAATCCTATTTGCATAGCCATTATTTACCTTTAGCAGCGTTCACTCATTCTCTTTGCCTAGGCCTCCGAAATATATTTTCCCTCTGCGATAAGGTGTACTTGGCTGGGGATTTTAATGCCCATCATCCTCGATGGAACTATTCCCATAATTATAACTATATCTGTCACTACCAGGGCCCGACTTTGACACAATGGGGCCCTGGGCAAAGCCGACTTTGGGGGCCCCCTTCAAGGACAGATCCAGAGGGGTGCATGTCCCCCCTCCCCAGGACCAGATTTTCACATGAACATGTGGGACACTCACCCAGGCCTCCCTTAAATCGGGACCAGAAATTCAAAAAAAATTTCGACCGACAAGTCAAAAATTTGAAGAAAATAATGATTAGTTATGAAGTGTTAAATGAATAGTTTTGAAGTCTTAAATAATGAAGTGTTAATGAATTAATTTACTTTTTAATGTTAATAAATAAATTCATGAAATTTTCTTTTGAAATGAAAAATAAATCACAGTCTGGAGTTATTACAACTGACTGGAGTTATTGACATTGATAGTGCTGTTATCTCCATCGCAGACGTCATCAACAGTGCCCTTAGATGTTCAAAAACTCCCACCTCACCTAAGAATTACAGTAAGCTCCGCCTTCATATCAAGCCCTTAATTAAAAATAGGAATAATGTTAGGAAAATTTGACAGCATACAGGCGATCCGTCTGTACGTAGTGAATTCTATAGACTAAATGCAAATATAAAACTTGAAATTAGGAAAAAGAAAAAGAAAAAATGGACTGCTTTTATCGAGTCACTCGCACCAACTGAAAATAACCTCTGGACATATCTTAAACGCGTGAAAAAACCTCTTACCTCCCTACCTCCCCTGAACACAGCATCTGGCATTATCACGAGGGACTCCAACAAAATTGAATCTTTGGCAAAATACTGCGGGAGCCAATGATCTCGCCATCCCAACGTTTTCTGCTCGGTAAACAATTGTTGAAGTTGACGATGTACATGGGAAACTTTTCTGTAATAGACTCTCAATCGTCACCAATGACCCTCTTGAACCTACCAACCCATCAGAAATTCAGATCGCTGTTACATCGCTTCCCAATATAAAAGCTCCAGGCCTTGACAATATATCCAACTCATCTATTATATACTTACCTCTAAATTATATTAACTACCTCTCTCAGTTAACTAATTAAATATTTGGACACAAATACCTTCCCAATGTGTGGATAACCTTGGCTGTCTTCCCTATTAAATAACCTGGTGAAGATCAGTCTATCGAAACACTGTTGATCAATGATCCTGCTCTAATTTCTTAGCAAACTAGTGTAACACATACTGTAGAGCAGTATCAATAAGTTCTTGGATGAAAATGTTATTATTAATGCGCAGTTCGCTTTCGAGCCCACCACTCAATAATACACCAGTTGCTCCGAGTGATGGAATTCATTCATAATGGTTTCCGATATCGGATGCATTCTGAAGTAATACTTCTCTATCTGGCATAGCTGAGCCTGGCATAGTGCTCTTATTTACAAACTTATAAAGCTTAAAATTCCAGCCTCAATTACACTAGCCAACAGTGAAATTGTAAGATCAAAATGAGTTGTTCTGTACTAATTCGACAACGCTGATCACGAAAACGACCATGAAAACCCCCGATTAGCTGTACTTTTCGATATATGAAAGGGGGGGGGGGTTCTTATCAGTTAATGATAAGAATTTCCTTTGAGCCTTCCCGATATTGCTTTCGAAATTCCGCTGATGGTAAAAAGCATGATGTTATCCACTTACGAAAACACGCAGCAACATAAAATCATACAATGTGAGTTGAATGATGTGGTAAAAGATCTACAATTACCTAAAGGTAAAGCCGAAATGTTGGCGTCTAAACTGCAGCAATGGAATTGTATTGACCAGACGGTAAATAAGACTGCGTTCCGTGATCGCCATACTCGCTTCCTTCAGTGTTTCAACAATGAAAATAATTTGACATTTTGTTGTAACATAGACGGTCTCATGGCAAGTATGAAAATTGACTACAAAATTGATGAATGGAGACTGTTCATCGATTTATCAAAGTTAAGTCTAAAAGCTGTCCTTCTGCATAATGCAAATGTGTTTCCATCTGTTCCGATTGGTTACACAGCTTACATGAAATAAGCATATGAGAACATGAAGCAACTGTTATGCACAGTAAACAATGACAAGTTTAAGTGGCAAATTTCCGGTGATCTGAAAGTCATTGCCATATTACTTGGCCTGCAACAAGATTATACCTAATTCTGTTGCTTTTTGTGTTTATGGGACAGCCGTGCAATGGAACGTCACTACAGACAGGAGGATTGGTCTGTGCGTCAATCAGTTAAACGTGGAACACACAATGTTTTATATGAACCACTCGTCGAATGAAGCAAAATTATACTCCCTGTTCTTCATGTAAAACTTGGCCTTATGAAAAACTTCGTAAGAGCGATGGATAAGACTGGGGAAGCATTTTTGTATTTGTCTACGAAATTTCCACGTGTCAGTGAAGCCAAAATAAAAGAGGGGGTTTTCTTTGGTCCACAGATACCCAAACTGTTTAAGGATGAACATTTCAATAATATTCTCAAAGGTGATGAGAAGTTAGCCTGGGATTCCTTTGTTCAAGTGTCCAAAAACTTCCTTGGAGATCATAAGACAGAAAACTATAAGGATCTTGTGGAAAATGTCCAGCATTGCTACGTTAGACTGGGGTGTAACATGTCTTTAAAGTTACACTTCTTACATTCACACTTGGACTTCTTCCCCGAAAACTGTGGTGCTGTTAGCGGCGAACATGGCGAACGCTTCCACCAAGAAATTTCGGACATGGAAGAAAGATACCAGGGAAAGTGGAGTGAATGAATGTTAGCGGATTACTGCTGGACGCTCATCAGGGAATCACCAGCAACAGAATACAAAAGGCAGGCAAAACGATTGCGACATTAGTGACCTTCCTGCGAGGGAGAACTACAAGGTAAATATATGCATAAGCTTTTAAGGGCAATTCTGAAAAGCTTTAATAACTAAAAAACGTGAGCTAAACTTGCAGTTTCATTTTCATTTCCGTGTTCAGCATCCTTGAAAACATAAAGATGAACTGTTTTCATCAATGTTACAGAAATAAAGTTAAATTTTGTTGGCTAGTGTTATCCACTTTAAACACTCCTACCTTCTCGGCAGATCCTTTTAAGTTCGTCATGAACTACCATATTATATAGTCTGCGGGAAATCAATGTAGGAGTCTCTCAAGGCTCTAAGTGAGGACCTATCCTTTTTTAATATTTTTATTAACGGCATTCCTCACTCCCATTCACTACAATAGTCATGTTTGCGATTGACACGGCAATACGAGCTAAACATCATAATGTTAAACACATGCACAAGAAACTACAGAGACATACTGGAACCCTTGAACGATGGTCTGAACGGTGGAGACTCAAACTAATTCCTTCAAATCTAAAGCTATATTTTTCAGTTACAATATAATTCCCCCTCCTCCGGCCACAAAATATGATCATCTGATTCACTTTCAGGGAGAGGGCAAATACTTAAGAGTTTACATCGATAGTCGACTAGCCTGGAAGAAAAATATAAAGCATAACATTAGAAAATTTTTAAAGCCCGTAAGGATATCGTCGACTTCCTGCACCAGATTCAAATTGGTTTAGATAACGAAATTATCTTGTATAAAACCGTACTCTGTCCCATCCTTTTGTACGTCGTGTCATTTAATAGAATGTGTTCACATATTTACGACATTTGAAACATTCGAGAGAATACATCGTGGGGCGAGATGGTATTTCTCGGAAAGGAGGATTATAGCATTTTTAAAACGAACGCAAAATTTCTGAAGAGGTGGCAGCCGGAAGGAAGTTAAAGTTAGGGATATACAATAGAGGCTTTTGAGTATGTTCTTTCATCAGAGGATTAAGCCTTGGAGTGCATCAGAAAAGGAAGTTACCCTACTTTATTTTCTCTTCTAAGAAGAATAAGATAAGATGAAGGTTAAGTTTTCTCTGAGACGAAAAATTTGTAAAAGCTAAATCTGAAGACAAAAGTTGAAACTTGTACTATAAGAAACATAGAGGTTTTAGACGAGCCATATACACTGCTGGCCAATGTAAATGCAACACCCTGAAGGAAACATGCAAATAACATGAAATTTACAACATACATTAGCGAAGGTGAGATATGCAAATGATTAGAATTTCAGCGCAGACGCACATCACGCGCGCCTATGGCGCCACTTCAAAGCGCTATTTAAGGCTTGGAGATTTCGACGATTTCAAGTTCGGCAATTGTGTTTTTCTTGTGGTTTTTTCAAAAAAACGATCAATTATGCCTCGTCGAAAACAGCGATCATCTTTTGATCAAGTATCCGAATTCGAAAGAGGAAGGATAGTGGCCTACCGAGATTGTGGATTATCTTGCAGGGAAATCGGTAGTCGTGTTGGACGAAACCAAACAACTGTAATGCGGATATGTGATCGTTGGATGCAGGAGGGTACGACGAACCGACGTGTTTGATCGCATCCACCTCAGCGCACCACTTCACGCGATGACAGGCAAATTGTGCGCATGGCAGTGACGGATCGCTCAGTCACATCACGAACCATAGCACAGCACATGCAGTCTGTAACGCATCATCCAGTGTCTGCGCATACCATTCGACGCCGTTTACAGCAGAGTGGTCTGTCCGCAAGACGTCCATTGCTTTGTCTACCCTTGACGCAGAAGCACAGACGTCTCCGCCGCCAATGGTGCGATGACAAAAGGATGTGGACGGCAGAATGGAATGAAATTGTCTTTACTGACGAGTCACGCTTCTGTCTGCAACACCACGATGGTCGCATTCGAGTCTGGAGACACCGTGAAGAGAGGATGCTGAACAGCTGCGTTATGCACCGCCACACTGGTCCTGCACCGGGTATTATGGTATGGGGCGGTATAGGATATCACTCTCGCACACCTCTAGTACGCATTGCTGGTACTTTAAACAGCCAGCGCTACATCTCCGAGGTGTTGGAGCCAGTTGTCCTTCCTTATATATAATACAGGGCTAGATTTGAGGCTGAACGCGCCTGGACGGCGTTCCGGTATTTCTCTTTAGGTACTGTAGCGTACTGGAAATATGGTTTTTTTCCGAGACCCCACAAGGGCTGAAACACAGCTGCGTGTTTTTCAAAGAATGTGTTGTTCGGTTCCACCAGTTCGGAACACGCGGGGGGATTAAAAACCGTTTTCCTTACAGATGCAGCCACTAAAGCTGTCATCTTGACGTTCTGCAATGTAGTAAAGTTCGGCGTCTAAAAAGACCTGTCAGCCGATAATCTGCCGGGCCCTCCACCCCTTTGAAAATCCAGACATTGGAGGGGGAGACGCTGTATAAAATCCGAGCGGCATAGACGTGTTTTTGTTAGGCTCATGTGTTGTTGGGCCGAGAATGGGCCCTGGAGCGTGCATTTGTGAAGCTGCACGTAAATTAAGTGATTATGTCGGCTTTCGATTTTAATTAGAACTCTGTCTTTCTTTGGTATGGATCAATAGTTGTGAAATTTCTTCATATTGCCTCAGAGAGTTTATCAGCCTTACAGTGACGCCACAGTACCTCTCTTTATCAATAATTTGGAACACACCCCGGAAGGTTACCGTTCCAGCACCTCTATTTCTAGAAATCTAGCACTGTGTGTGTGTATATATATATATATATATATATATATATATATGGCTTATAATTTGTGCTAATATATATTTGATAATTTGTCCTAAATAGAATGAAATAAGAAGTACAGTGGAACTTATTTCACTCTATTTAGTACAAATTATCCTAACATGCCGTCAAAAAGGCAAGAGAAAATAAAGAAAATCTAATTTTCATAGAATTGGAAAGAAATAAGTTGTTGATAAAATGTGAAACACAATATAAAGATAATTAAAAAGTATTTAAAAAGTAATAACATGGTTTCGAAAACTTTGAAATTCATAAAAAGAAGTAATGTACTTCAAATGTTTTTTAATTTAAACATAAATATAAGCACTTTCATAGTTTATTAAATGAAACACCTGATTTTCTTTCTTATCTTGAAAATTAATGTATTGTTAAAAATATAGTTTACCACGAAAGATTTTAGTATCTTATATCATAAAATGAATTAAGGTAAGATAATAGCATTTAAAGCTTGATAAATGAATATATTATCCTTTCTTAAAATCAATTTTTTTCTGGACGGCTCTTTTTGAAATTAGATTTGTATTTTTTTTACTATAGCTCTTCCTGATCGCAAGCGTGTTTTTTCTATTATCTTTTCAAAATAAAAGCGCCTTTTTTAATTACCTATTGTTCTTTTGCAGCCTTTTTTTGAGAATATTTTTAACAATAATAACTTTTTTTGTCTTTTCAGCGCCATTAACTAATTTTCTCGAAGGGAAAAAAGGTTTTCTTTGCTGATGAAGAAAAATATGAATTTATTTTCAACCACAGTGTATAATTGGATGTATGTATAATCTAAAATAATTGAGATTTGCAATTTTTTGTTCTTTTAGAGAAATAAGGTACCAAACACAGGCAAAAAAATTCTAGATGATATCGCAAATAAGTATTTATTGTGTTAAGTTCGACAGCATGATTCCTAGGAAATTTTGTTTGGATAATTATATTTTCCTCTTCTATATCACCTTAATTTAATAAAATTATATCTTGTGATTAGTAGGTTTATGAACATATTTTATGGTTTGTAAAAAATATATAAATACACGTTGAAAAATCTTTAATATTGTAGTATTTTTATTTTTTGGCTGAAAAAAAGCATGTTTTATCCAGCCATGTAAATCGTACAAATAAAATACGTATTTTAAGATTCAATTTGTATATCTAACGAAAATTCCTCAGTTTTTTTTTTTTGGAAAGAATTTGCAAAATAAATCACCGTAAACTTTTTATAGTAAAGTTATTTATGAAATAAGTATATCTTTGAAAGTTATCTGTTTAAAAGTGGTAGTCTGTTATAAAAGATCGTCAACCTATCATGGAAGACGATTTGAAATTAAACAAAGGCATTAACAATAATCTCCTCATATGCTTGCGATAAGCAATGGTGCACCCTGAAGATAATGAAAACTGAATAAAATTACGAAATTTCCAGGGCAATGCAGATGATTGCCAGAATTCAAGATTTGGAAATTTCTTTGGATGTAATAAATTACAATATTTTTAAGGCTATGAACGCATAAATGACAACCTCTAGAAAACCACGAAAATTTAAGACCTTTAGGATTTTCAGTACTTTGAAAATCGAGTCGGATAAGGAGAACAATTCTTTGCCGTGATGCTTGCACTATACATTTCCCATGATAGTAGCGAGTGCAGAAAAGAATTTACAAATCAAGGAACCGCAAAATTTTTATAGTAAAATTGTTTATGAAATAATTCATCTGAAATATACCGATATACTATTATTCAAATTTTAACTAGAGAGTACATGTACCTTGAAATATATACCATGCTACAGGCCATAAAATCGTCAACACTTGTGATCACTTCTAAAAACTCAATTACGTCTGATATCGACTTCAGTATCCACTTCGGGAATAATTTAATTTAACGACATTCTATCATGGAAGTCGGTATGTAAATTAACAAAAGTTTATCAATAATCTCTTCATACAGACCTGTTTAATTCATCGGTAATGAAATATGAAAAAAAGTACAACTTTATAGAGGTTATACGTGTGATCGCTTGAATTCAAGACTAGAAAATTAGAATGTATGCTGTGTATCCCATGTATATTATAAAATTTTAGATCTTTTTTTTCTCTGAGAGAGAAATCCAGTGACTGTTTACATAAAAAACGAGACGGATAAACCAGATAACCTTATGCGTTTGATTTCGCATGTACATTGTTAAATTTTTAACTTAGCAAGTAAAGTCACGGTCGTCATCAATTAAACGAGCTCAAGTGTTTTGATGCTACACAGTAGCGTAGAGAGCATAACTGGCGATCGGAGCACGATACCTTTTTGGCGCCCCCCATGGTCTTGGGGACCAAATGGTCCAACGGTCGTGGGGAACATTTGGCGCCCCTGTGCGAGTGGCGCCCGGGGCATGATAGACCCCCTTGCCCCCCTCTCGCTAAGCCACTGATGCTACATCAGCATATTTAAATTTACTATTAAAGCCTTCTTTAATAATATGAAAAATTAGCAGGATGAAGCCAGTAAGATTTTTCTAGAGTAAAATTCATCGAATAACCATATAAAGGAGCTCATGAAAGTTGATGCTAAACTATCATGGTTAAATGTGTTTTAGGAGGTTTTCGTATTTCGCAAGCAAATGAGCAGGACCTAAACTATAGACGAACGGACTTTGACGCTGTGGAATAAATTCTACGAAAGAATTGTTTTAGAATTTTAAAGAATGAACTTTCTTGCACAACCAATACAAAAAAAATTGCCTTGATGCAAAAGGAGATTATTTAAATCTACTATTTGCGATTTTTTAAAAACGTACGTAAAATTAACCGGATAGTACGGGAAATTTTGGATGGTGCAGCAAGGAAAATTTTAAACATAACATATAAAGTTTCTTGTGTAATTACGTGAAACAGAACTAAAATTTTCATCAATCCTTACTCCTCCCCCCTTAAAGAAACTAGAGTTTTAAAGCTAATTCTGTTATATACATTTTGTTTTTGAAATTCAAATTTTTGTTTTGTAAACATCTAGAGGTGAATAAAAATTTGTAAGTTATATACTGGTGTGTATAAATTATATAACAGAAATTTTTCTAATTTCAGGGAGAATTAGCCGAGAACAGCCGACTTCTCTATAAAATGGGCGGGGCGTAAGAAATATTTCGGAGAACATATTAAGATATGCGACTAATTCATTGTCGTACGAAGGCAATTTTAAAATTGACTCTAACTGTATAAAACACATTCTTCACTTGCTATTCTCAAGGGAAACGTATAGAAAATCCGAAGTAAAGTTTATACATTTTGAAAAAGTTTATTGTTATTGTTTTTTAATACATATTGCAATATATTCTACACTTAAGATGTATATTTTTCTTTATCTAAGAAAATATTGTATTAACCCATTAGTGCCTAGCGTACTTTAAAAAGGACGCTTACATAATAAGCTCTAAATCACTGAATTTTTTATTTTTTTTCGATCCAAATAGCAGAATATCATGATAAAGTGTTGTATTTCTTATTATCCATCAGTTGGTAGCACTACATTAATGTTCTATTTCTGCTTTGAGGGTCTAAAGTCAGAGTTAGTCGTTTTTTAGGTTTTCAAAAGAGCGTCACACAAAAAGTAAGTTTATTTTATTGTTTTTCAATGTTACGAAAATATTTTATGCTGTTATCACAGTCAATACTCTTTTCTTAAATATGTATTTTTCAAAATTGTTAAAATTATTTTTTAACACTGTTATATTTTATTTTGGCGCGAATGGGTACATGTTTTTCTGACCTGTTCCGCTATACGAATGAGTCTTTTTTTCTCAATTTATGATGTTTTATTACCATAGAGAAAAGGAAATGCTATTTATTTTCAGAAAAATGATGTTATAAATTATTTTTATAAATAAAGATTATTGCGTATTCCTTATTTATGAAATTTACTTAAAAATAAATGTTCTGTTGATTAAGGAATGATTAAAAACATTTCTTATTTAAGAGAAATATTAGCCTCTTGATAATGAAATGAACGTATTAACAAATTAGCCTCTTAAATACAAAAATTTTAATCAAAGGATGTGTTCTGTATTTAGTGATTTTGAAAAATAAAGAAAAATTACGAAGTACATAAGTAATAGTCTGGATTTTTTAAAAATATGTGTATTTTAAATGTCTATAATTTAATAAATTTTAAGAATTTTGTCTTTTAATCCAAATTATATTTGATCTAAATATACTGAAATGAGCAATCGATAAGTTTAAAAGCTCTTATTTATATTTTTGCTTTTATTTTAAGTTTGACTGTGGAGAGGCATTAGCTTTAATGGCAGAGTTATCTGATAATGATATATTCCATGAAGCGGATATTTATTTGGACCCACCATCTAATGAAGATACCGATGACTGGCACTATACGGGTTAATAGAACTAAAAAATGTCCACTTGGAGATGTTAAATCTGTTAAAAAGAAGAGTTAAAAAGAAGAGTTGACCAACCGTATATTGTGTCTCAATATAATAAATTTATGGGAGGCACCGATCAAATGGATCAAAATCTGGCACAATACCAGTGTTCCATACGGTCTAAAAAATGGTGGTGGCCTCTGTTTTTGTTTAGCTTAGAAGCATCAATCCAAAATGCGTGGCTATTGTACAGATTATGCCCTTCTAATGACAGTAACAGAATGGATCTCCTCCATTTTAGAAGAGAAATCTGTCAGACATATTTTTCTAAGTACAGGAAGAGACCAAATAACAGTCTGGCTGCAGGGAAACCCAAAAAAACTTTCAAAAAGAGTGTCTGGTGATGTCCGGTATGGCGGAAAAGATAATTTAATCGTTGTGAATCCAAAACAGATAAGACTACTGTGGGAAAAAATCCACAAGAGAATGCCATAAATGTTTAGTTGGATTGCATGATAAATGCTTTGAAATCTTTCGCACAAAATAGCTTGTATATAAATTGTGTAAAAAAAAATTACGAATTGCTTTTTTCATTATTTTGTATTTTAATAAGCCCCTTTTATATGTAAATTTAAATATAAAAGTGTGTAAAATTTATCATAAGACATAATTTATTAAATTTGTGCCTTTTAAGCTATTATTTTTGACATTTTCAGCTTTTTAAATTGCTTTGATTTCTTTTAAATGATTAAAATACAATTTAAAATCCTTGTGTTTATTTTATTATGCATTTTTTCGCAGAGTTCCATTGGTTTCATGCGTTTATTTATCTAAAAACGACATTAAAAGGAATAGTTTTAGAAAATCTAAGGATGAAGTGTTTGTGTAAAACCTGTACCCTCCCGTGCCTAGCGTCCTTTTTATAGGACGGTAACATTATTTTGAATAAAAATTAAAATTTTAATGCAGGAATTTTTTTATTATTTTTTCAGTTCATTTTGTACCTGTACGAACATAATTAGGTAAAGAAAATTAAAGAATTCGATGTTGGGCATTAATGGGTTAAAACATTGCATAGATTTTAATACAATATTTTCAGATGTTTTGGGAATCACAGATAAAATGAAATGAAGTCGAACATCTTAGGTCCCAGTCCCTGTAAATTCTTGAGGATATTATTTTAAATGTTATTTTATCTTTATTAATTAGTACTCCAGAAATTCCCCTTTTTTACTAGGGTAACTCTAAAAGTAACCCGTCCCGCGGTATACGGTAAATGTACTGATGACCTGTCGCGCGACAGCAACCCAACTCGGACCAGCGCGAACCCGGCAGACGAAGCCAATAACCCAAAGCAACGCAAACCTAAGCTCATTTTTAAATACTTCCACGGCCGTGATCTCACGGTAATAGGAGACCAAAGTTGACTAAATTCCATAATATCAAAAAATTACCAAGTCAGCTAAGGTTAACAGCGAATGCTAATATTATCAAATTTTCCTGTGTTGCACTTTATCCTTTATTTCCATATTTCCTTACAATACTTCGTTACATGTAATTACACTATACTACATTTTCTCTATAATTGCTCCATATTGTATGCATTATTTAATACAATATTTACATCATGCATTATATTGCATACATTTTAATACAATATTTACATTATGTATCACTTTACATACAAACATGGCATTACATTAATTACATTGTAGGCCATAATTCCACTATATTACGTACATACATTATTACTACAATACCTACATCATATGTTACTATATTACATACATTATTTAATGCAATATCTACATCATCACATTTTGATACAATATTTACATCAAGTATTACCTTCCATACGAGTGTTGCGTTACATTTGCTACACTATAATTACGCTATATTACGTACATTATTTAAATTATTAATACTACATTTGCACTATAATTGCACCATATTGCGTGCATTATTGAAATGAAACTTCTTCATCGGCGGTGAAGGGAAAATTTAGTTATTGATGTTGCGATTTTTGCATTACGGAAACGCATTGCTGATATTCCGGCCAAGAATGTGCCAAGCTGCGATAAAAACTGCAAAGAAACAAAGCGACGAAAGAGAAGCGACTATGCCTGCGTATCTCAGGGAAGAGAGAAGTAGCCAATTTTGTAGTAGCGCAATATACCAACCCTCTCTCCCCTGTAAGAGGAATTTTACTGATAAGAAATCTGGGTGCATTTTGAGCTCTCAAAGTAGGTTTTCGTTGAATAACTGGGGAGTCGAGGGACAGTGAGATAAGCGGTGACGCTTTTACGTTAGTTGGTGAATAAATGATTTGGTGTTGATATTATAGTGTTCTTAATACGTTGGCTCATCTAGGAGACAACAAACTCAATGGAATTTCAAAATGAAATAGTTTGTGAAGTTGATGTCCATCACTGCGACTGCTCTCAGACCATTACTTCTATTCAGAACACATTCTAAACGTCCAAATGCAGCAGCAGAGAGTATGCAAGAGTCTAGAGCCTGGAAAAAGAATAACATTCAGGCGCGAGCGATGTTTCTTCAATTCCTCAAAAACGTCCAAAAACAGCAGCAGAACGTATGCGAGAGTACAGAGCCCTAAAAAACAATGATATTCAGGCAACGAGCGATGTTTCCTCAATTATTCATCATAAAATGATAATATTATTAATGAAGCTAGTGATAACATTGAAAATGTGCCTGAATTTTCCGAATCCAGAAATTTAATGGAATATGAAAACGAAAGAGTCGTTGAAGTTGATGCTCATCACTCTCAAACCAATACTTCTGCCCAATATATATACGTTAGCCGTCAAAGCACAATAACAGAGCGTATCCAAGAATATAGATGTCAGAATCAGAATTTTGTTGAATCAAGACTAATTCAAGAATTACAAAACGCAGATGCTATACAGTTACTTTACACGGATTTTCAACGTCATCGTCTCTCAGGATGAATTAAAAAAATTGTCAAATGAATTAAAAAATTTAAAAAAAAACTGGTTAAAAAAATTTAAAAAAAATTAAAAAGTATTTTGATAGTTTATAAAAAATCACAAAAAAATAAATTTAAGTACTTTAATATTTATTTTTCAAAATAAGAACCATACGTTTTTTATAACGAATAAAACGGCTTTTTTCAATAACAAAAACTAAGTTTATAAACATTTTCAATAGCTTGTAAAAAATCATAAAAATACATATTTTAAAAACAAAATAATTAATATTTTAAAATAAATATTTTTCAACATTCTAAACACTTGTTTTTAATATTGAATAAAAATGCGTTATGAACAAAAAAAATTCTTTGAAATCAACTTCTTTTATTGTAGTGAATTTATTACAGGAATTAAAAAAAAACCTAGATAAATTTACTGTAAATAACTGTAAATTGATTTCAATCCTGATATCTAAAGCAAAATTTTCTTAAGAGATTCGATTTTAGATCGATTCACTCTTATTTACGGAAAATTTGTTAAAGAGTCTGCATTTTCAAACTTGATTCAGGAATTTTGTGACCAATTTTCCAATTATAAATGAGCAAGAAAATTTGAAGAAAGGTGTTCCGTACTGATACCGGCAATTTCCGGCGATTGTAGCGCCACCTTTTGGTTGTATGAAAAAACGTGCCAATGTGAAACTTGTTCTAAGTGAGTAAGTCGCGTCGCTTTCAGCGGCCATTTTTCAAGCCCATGTTGCGGCACCGCTTTCAATAAAATTGTTATTTATATACAGTCCTCTGCTTTCCCTCCGTACCATTTTGGTCCTAGCGAGCCGGAGGTGGAACCTTTCGCGTAACTATGGAGAAATTTACCGCTTTAAAAAGACAAAAATCAAGATTGAAAGGAAAAGTAACGCAGATCGAAAACTTCGTGCAAAACTTTAAAAGCAGTGATAAAGCGAGCATTGAGCTCCAATTGAAACTGACGAACGTTAAAAGGCTTCAAGATAAAACCGAAGAATTACGCAGTGAATATTATGATTTACCTGAGGATACGGATTTAACAGAAATCGAAGAAGAACTTCGAGATTTAGATTTCAGACTGGAAGAATTAGAGGTAAGCCTAAATTGCCTCAATAGTAAACTGTATGCAAGTAATAAACTTGAAAATGATCATAATAAAATAAATAATGCTGATCTGCCAACTTCATCGCCAAATGTTAAGCTCCCAGAAATCCCGCTTCTACAGTTTTCAGGAAAATACGAGGAATGGAGTCAGTTTAAACTCCAATTTTCTAATTTAATTGATAAAAATGTTGCCTTATCAGAAACGCAAAAACTATATTATTTACGCGCAGCACTAAAGGGTGAAGCAAAACAATTAGAAACTCTAGATGACACTTATAAGTCTCTGTTTAATGCATTAGATGAACGCTATCAGAACGCCAGAATGTTAGTCGAAGCACATATCCAAGCTCTAATGAATTTCGAGAAAATCACGCATGAGTCGCCAAAAGAATTACGCAATTTGGTAGATTGTATAAATCGAAACTTACGAGCCTTGAGCGTTTTAGAATATAAAAGAAACAATCTTTCAGATATTATGTTGATAAATGTTATTACGAGTAAATTGGACAGAGAAACTAGAAAACAATACGAGTTATCTCTGAATTCTAAGGAAGTTCCATCATTAGACGAATTTTTAAATTTCTTAGAAACGCGAAGTTTGATGTTAGAAGGCTTAAACAGAAATTTTTCGGTTAAGTCCAGCCCTAAAAACGTTTCAAATATCTCAAATCGTTCCAAAACTTTCATGATTAATTCCAAGGAGCATTTAAAGCTTTGTGTTTTATGTAAAAACCCACACCATTTACATAAATGCTCACAATTTCAAAATATGAAGATCTCAAGCAGATATGAATTCGTTAAAAATCAAAAGTTATGCTATAACTGTTTAAATTTCCATACTGTATTTCAATGCAAATCGAAATACGTTTGTAGTATTTGTAAAAAGAAACACCATACATTATTGCACTTATTCGATGAAATGAAAGAAACACATGGAAATCAAAACACATTGGCTCAGAACATTAAAAGTGATGAGTCAGATAGACAGAATTGCGCGACACAGCTTGGCGCTGAAATGAGGAGTGTTTTGCTTAGTTCCAAGCTTTCAAAAAATGAAAAAGCAAATGCTGCACTTCCGCAGAATGAAAGTGTTTTATTAAATACTGTGGTTATTTATGTTAAAAATAAATACGGTCAAAGGTGCAAATTTAAAGGCTTGCTGGACAATGGAAGCGAAATAAATCTCATTACTAAGCGTTGTGCAGAAAATTTGGGGTTAAGAAAAGAGAATATTAAAACTTCAATTTCAGGAATAAACAACTCAATTCATTCAGTTAAGGCTAAAGTAAATGCTAATATTTCTAACAAAGGAGAGACATTTTCGGTGAATATAGATTGCATATTGGTTCCAAGAATAACTGAAATTTTCCCAGTAGCAAAACTAGATATATCAAGTGTTAAATTTCCTAATTATGTGGAACTTGCAGCTAAAGGGTTTTATCTACCCAGCCAGATCGATTTCTTGATTGGAAATCAACTTTTTTTTGATATTTTGAAAAGTGAAAGAATTTATACGGAAGATGGAAAATTAATGTTACAGAACACTAAGTTTGGTTATATAGTAATCGGATCTTTACAACACGAAAAATATAATAATTCTCGTTACTGTTGTTTACTTAATGAAACTAATTTAGATAAATCACTTAAGAATTTTTTCGAAGCAGAACTGATACCGGAAAATAACGTTGAAATGATTAAAAGTGCTGATGATAAACTATGTGAACAACATTTTTTGAATACACACAGAAGGGACAATTCAGGCCGATACATTGTTCAAATGCCGTTTTCGAAGAATCCTGATTGTTTAGGTGATTCCAAACAAAATGCCTTACGAAAACTTGATTGTTTATGGAAAAGATTAAATCAAAATCCCAAATTCTTAAAGATGTATAAAGAATTTATTCGCGAATATTTAACCTTAGACCATATGGAGGAAGTTTTAGAAAATGAAGAACCAGAAATTGTATATTATCTCCCTCACCACGGTGTCTACAGACCTGATAAGGAGACAACGCCTTTAAGAGTAGTATTTAATGCTTCGTCTGTTACGTCTTCAGGAGAATCACTAAATTCATTACAGTTGACGGGAGGTATAATACAGGATGATCTTTTCGCTGTTCTACTTAGATTTCGAAGGCACGAATATGCACTTACTGCCGATATAAGAAAAATGTTCCGGCAAATTTTGATAGACGATTCTCAACGCGATCTATTGCGCATATTTTGGAAGGAAGGGATGAACGAACCTGCAAGGACTTACAGACTGTGCACTGTTACATATGGCACGACAAGTGCTCCATTTTTAGCAACGCGATCACTTAAACAACTCGCAATTGATGATGGAGATCAATATCCACTAGCATCTTCAGTTCTTCAATCAGATACATATATGGATGATATCTTAAGCGGAGAATCTGAATTCTCCAAGCTTAAGGAGCTTCAGTCTCAGTTAATAAAGTTGTTGAAGTCTGGAGGTATGGATTTACACAAATGGTGCACAAACCACCCTAGTTTATTAATAGATCCATCTCAAATTAATCAAGAATATGCTATTAAATCAGACTCTGAATTAGATGTGGTAAAACATTGGGTATGTTGTGGAAACCTAAAACTGATATGTTTACTTACACGACCAAGGTAAATCCTAAATTGAATTACACTAAATCAGAAGTGCTTTCACAAATAGCCAAAATATTTGATCCTCTTGGTTTAATTGGTCCGGTCATTGCAAAGGCTAAAATCTTCTTGCAGCAACTGTGGTTACTGAAAATTGCATGGCATGAACAACTTCCAGAATCTTTAGCTAAGGAGTGGCATGATTTTTCCTTATCACTTTTGAATCTGAATAAATTAAAGATACCTAGATATTGCCTATCCAAGACACCTGTACGAATATTTCTACATGGATTCGCAGACGCCTCAGAAAATGCGTATGGTGCAGTTATCTTCATACAGTCTATAGCGTACGACAACACTGTAAAAAGTCAATTACTCTGCAGTAAATCAAGAGTAGCACCAATTCGAAAGGTAACAATCCCGAGGTTAGAATTAAATGCTTGTCTACTTGTATCTCAACTTATGAGAAAATGTTTAACATCATTACATCTACATGTTGAATCAGTGTTCTTATGGTCAGACTCAACTATCGCTCTTTCTTGGATAAAAACATCGCCTCATCAACTAAAAACTTTCGTTGGGAATAGAGTTAGTAACATTCAACAACTGACTGAAAATTTCCACTGGGGTCACGTCTCCTCCAAGCAGAATCCGGCAGACATTATTTCACGGGGACTAGATGCTAAAGACCTTTCATCAAGTGTTTTGTGGTGGAAAGGGCCTACATTCCTACAAGCGGATATTATTGTTCCAAGGGATATTCCTGAATATCATTCTACTGAAAATGAACAATATTTAAATGAATTCAAAGGGCACTCCTATAAAACTCTAATTCTTACAAGGGACAATTTTTTTGATACATTTTTAAGTTTAACTAATAATTATTTGAAGTTAATTCGCATTTTGTCATATATTTTTAGATTTTTTAGTAATTGTAAGACAGGCTACAAATTAACCCTTTCACCGGCTCAATTCGAAACTCTAATTCACCTATCCTGGCTTCTGAAACTTGTACAGTTCTACCCTTCAAGCGGCCCGATTCCCTGGAAAAAAGTTTGTTTTCACTGCAAAAATACTTCTTTCCCCCTTTTCGCGAGTATCTTTTGCTTGTCACCGCAACCCTCTACAGTAATAAAATTTAGCACCCCGCTAGTGTCTCCCCCAAATTTGTTCCCCAACAAGAAAGTGGAATTTTTCTAGGAAACCGTACGTGTGTGTGTGTGTGTGGCTTATTCCACCCGCTCTAGCCGTAGGCTAGACCAGAGGAAAAGGGGGAACAGCTTTTGAGGGTCGTGTATAAGAGATTTCCGTTCCTCTGAAACACTCCTCCGTAGCGGTTGATGATAACGTTAAAATGCTATGAAAATTTGGCAAAAATATTATATTCAATTTCTTCCAAACTTCAGATATTTTCAAAACAAAGCATTCGAAAATATAAATTAAATATTAAATATTTCAGATTTTAAACCATCTCTTACAGTTTTAAGTTAATAAACATTTCTAGAGAATTCCATTAAATATTTCATCTCACTAGCATAATATTTTTCACACGTTTTCCCATATAAATTTTATTTCTTCATTGATTTCAGGAACCAAAAATTTAAACTTCTATAATTACCATTTTGTTACACAGAAGATACATTTTAACAGCCGTAAAAATATTTACACATTCTGAAACACTGCAAGTGGTTAAAAAATGTTATAAGTGTAAATTTTGTATAATTAAAACATAATATTACACAAATTATTTAAATGTGTCATGTTACAATCACATTGTTTTATCCTATGAATTTTATATTTCATTGTTAAACGAATTACACTCACACAAAACGATAAAAGAATATTGCAGTTCACACACAGAATTACTTATTGTTTCGTATATGTAATGAAATTTCGGAAAAAAGAATTATTTTAACAAACCAAAATTAGATAATAGTAAATTTTAGAATTAAGGTTATAACATAATATTCAATTTTTGGCATGATCTCAAGGTTAGTATATAAAGTGACACACAGTACCAAAATGACTGCTCAAAGGTTATGCTTGAATATATATGGTTTATTTACACTACTATATATTTTATATACAATAACACTTCAAAATTCATTAAACTTTCTTCAAATTATTTAATCTTATTCTAAATTTCTTTCAAGTTAATCATTCAATGCAATTTTTCTAGATATTCACCAATGTTAACCTCAATAATTATCACAATTAATTTCAACAATAAATATTTGCTAATAGATACACACATCATTGATAATCAGTTCCATCAGTAATAAAATTCCTCATCATAACTTTGTTACTACCAATTACATTCATCAATAATTTTTACTAATAGTTATACACCTCAATAATAATGTTTTGTCAGTAATTAAATTCCTCACAATAACTTTGTTACTACCAATTAAAATCATCAGTAACATTTACTTATAGTTACACACATCATATTCAAAATCACCAATCATCAATCATATTCAAATTCATCAGTAATTAAATTTCTCAACATAACTTTGTAATTAATGTTTTAATTGTTTTCAATCTTTCTCTCAAAATCTTAAATTTTAGGAATGCCGAAATTAGAGTTCCAAATGACACTTCCCTATCATTAATATAAAATACTCTGAAACAAACCTTGGCTGACATCGATGACACCACATGTATACGCATGAGTTTCAGTCCTCGGACTCATTAACACTCACAGGTATAAGGATAATAATCCGTTGCGTCATAATTGGCAGTCCACGTAGAATATCAGTAAACACAGTCTGGAAGTTACCACTCAGTTCCTGATCTTTGTGCAAGGGTGCAGAGTCTCACGGCTGGCATGGGGTTGATCGTTGTCGTCAAGGAAACAGGCTCAAACTCTTAGCGTCAGTTCCAGATCATTGGGCAAGGGTGCAGAATCTCTCAGCTGGCATGGGGTTGATCCTTGTGGCTGAGGGAATAGGCTCAAATCCGTGTAATCTGGTAATCAACTATTTTATCATGCAAGGGTCAACAGCAACATGGTTTCACCCTTGCTTTTAGTTTCGACTCATTTATTCTATATGTTTTCACGACAGTATATTTTCTTTTATATTACAAATAAATAATTATATCGCTAAAAATTTGTTAGTTCTTTCTGATGTTACAATTATAGATGCAATGATCTTGTTATAACCTTAATACATAATACCATATTTTCAAGTGCTACAATTTTTTACAACAGAAGATCGATAATAGATCGCTATATCATACACAATTGCTTATTTCTTATTATGCGAAAATGTGACGTAAACAAAGACGTATAGTTATTTTGAATATAGAAATATATGTTAAACATTCTATTCTTTTGTATGGTATTTTTCAAAACAGGAAGCGGGGCACAAAGCTTCATCACAAATTTTGCATGAATGGATAGAGATATTTTCTTATTCAGAAGAAATGTTTTCTTCCGTTATTCTCTCTATTAATTTCAAACGGAAGTTCAGATTATTAAGATTCCCTCCATTTTTTTTTTGTAAAGAAGGAATGAATTCCAAACGAAAATATCTAAACGGTGCCTGACAAATTTTTTATAATATTTTTTCTGTTATCATCGTTTTTCTTATATCCCATAATTTTCTGTTATCGTTTTTCCTATTTTGCCATAATTTTAAATAGATGCATCCATTCTGTCCACACCACCCATTGTATGGTTGCAATCCAGAACTGGTACGGGTTTTTTATAAGTTTTCCCATGTTTTGTTATATTTTGCATTTCTGTGGAATGGATCGTGCTTAAAATGGCAACAGATCTTTTATCATGCCACTTCATTATCAAAGTTTTCCCCCGTTGATAAGCAATCAGCTCACCTTTTTTCATTTTCTTATTTTTGATTGATTTGCAGTGCAATAGCGAATTAATAACAATTTTGGAACAACATCCAAAATTAATTTTTATAATATTTATATTGCAGCCGAAAAATTTTGTTGATGAATGAATATTCATGCTTAATTTATGACTTGCCAATTTTCATGGTTTTCATGCAGAAAACCAAATTTTTTGAAATATCAGAATTAAAAATTTAGTATTTTCTCGCAACCCACATATTGGATTTGAGTTCAATTGAATGCACTATTTAGACGCTATTGCACATACGTACATACACAAGTTTATAGTTAAATACACAATTTTACAAATCAGTTTTATTTTAATCATATTCTTTTTGTGTCTATGAAAATACACCCTTTTTTTTAACTGCAATTTTAAGATTGTATCGGTCATATAAATGTCCTAGTTAAATGCTGTAATAAAGAAATTCCGATAATTTGGTTGTTTAGAGAGCTTAGGTCAATTTTTGGTACTCGAAGACTAATTTGACCGGGACTTACTGCTTAATGTCGATACAGATGAATACAAACATTCATATAGAAAAGGGACTCGAACCTCCGAACTCCAGCACCGTAAGGTTCACCCGGAAAATTATGCTTTCATTAATTTGCTTCCGACCATTATCAAAAATCAATGAAATTTTAAGGAAACAGCTACGGGGTCCGAAAATCCTCTCGCTGGGAAGTCGGCTACGCAAGAGAGGGGTACGAAATCAGGAGAAAATTCCTATCTCATGAGGATGATCAAAATTGTGGAGATAACCTCGAATGTGACGCTCTAAACGCCTTACACCTGATAATTTGGGTAGGTAGTTCATCGTGAGTTAAAAAAAAAAGAAAAGAAACACCTAAGAATTTCTCACCAATCCCTCCAACCCATTAATTTACAGATTAAAACAAGATTAATTCTTTATGTCAGAAGACCGAGATAAAGAACTAAACAATATTTTGTTACACGAGGGTTAATTAGATAGACTGGAACCTACTTTTAAAGCCGATTTACGAAAGGCGGGAATCATCCATGCCAGAAGTAGGATTCGGGACCGAAAGACAGAGCCCTACCATTCAGCCATTTCCCAGTATGAAGCACTGTACAACATCAAATAACTTTTCAAACTTGTATGGAAAGTAATAAAATAATAATTGAAAAGTTTGAACTGTAGCCAAATTGATAAAATAAAATAAAACATGTTTAGACATTATTTTAGTTATTAAAATCGTTATTTTAGTTATAAAAATTATTAAAAGACGATTAATTAAATTTAAATATACATAATTTAAATATACAGTACATGAATTAAATCCTGATTTAAATTAGGATTTAAATCACTTGATTTTTTAAAAAAAATCATTGATTTAAATCAAAATTACTTATGTATATATTTTTACATTATGTTTCATTCAAATGTAATTTTATTAGCTATAATGGCTTTATCTAGATTGTAAAGTAAAAGATAAAGTAGGAGGGAACTTCTATCATTGCAATATCATATTTTATCTATCACTGTGGAGTCTATCACTGTGTTATCTATCACGTAAGAGTTTTGTTGACATAGGATAAAAAAAAATCATGGTTTCATGTATTTAATATATAATTTATCATATGTAAATACTAATAGTGCAATGAAAACTTTATCATTAATCGTAATAATAATTTAATCATAATTTAAATTATTGCCTTTGAAATTTTTAACTTGTTAATGTTTAAAAAAATAAAAATTCGCGAATCTCCCAGATTATGATCCTAGGGAAATTCATAAGCGCCCTGTTCTTGTGGCCTTACAACAGCCAGCTAGCTATTCCACACCCTCCATTCTTGACCTTCCTTCTTGGAAACTGATGTAATTACCGAACATCTGACTTTTCGGGAAAGTCGATCTGCAACCCCCCCTCCAACGTCGCTCTATTCAGACCCCCATCCCGTGAATGCGTCAGAATCGGAGATGTACATGTAGGGGTCTTCATTCCCCAATTTCGGACAATTCGAGGTTGTAAATCAAGCACCTTTTATCGTTCCGAAAACGGGGGAAAAACTCCGTGCAGTGCTGGAAAAATAACCTGCGCCTGCTCAGGGGTACGTCACTGCCCGAATGAGACGGCTAAGGTCGGACGTAATATTTCGTCACTGCCCGGATGAGACAGTCAGGGCTCGACGTAATATTTCGTCACTGCCGTTGAAAGGGTTAAAAGGACCGCTCACCACCAAGGAATTGAGGTGGTCGGAGATATCTATAATTAAAGCCGTCCAGGTAAGATATTTTGAAAAGGAGATTATCAATCTTCTAAAGGGAGAACCTGTGCCCAAAGGTAGTGGATTGTAAAACTTAAATCCATTTTTAGACGAAAACAACATTTTAAGAGTTGGAGGTCGCTTAGGCAATTCTGACTTAAAGTTTGATCAGAAACACCCCATTATTATTCCCAAGAGTAATAAATTGACTCGAATGATTTTTGAGCATTTTCACAGGAAAAACCATCATGCAGGCCCACAAACTCTCCTATATACCGTACGTCAAGAATTTTGGCCCATTAATGGCAGATTGACTGCAAGGAAGGTAGTTAACGATTGCATAATTTGCTTTAAGCAAAACCCTAAACCTGCTGTACAGATTATGGGTAATTTACCCTCTGATAGAGTAACTCCTAACGCACCGTTTAACGTTACCGGCGTGGATCTCTGTGGACCCTTTTCTATAAAAATTCCTTATCAACGGAAATGTATATTGAAAAAAAATTATGTTTCAATTTTTATTTGTCTTGCGACTAAAGCTATTCACATGGAAATAGTTTCGGATTTGACATCAGAGTCCTTTATCGCATGTCTTAAAAGATTTTTTGCAAGACGAGGAAAAAGCGCGATAATTTACACAGATAACGCCACAAATTTCATTGGGGCATGTGCTGAATTAAAGAAACTGTACAAATTAATTCAAGAGCCTAATGAACAGCTTGGAAACTATTTGTCCTCAGAGCAGGTAACTTGGAAATTTATCCCCCCTAGATCCCCAAACTTTGGAGGGTTATGGGAAGCAGGGGTAAAATCATTCAAATATTACTTAAAGCGAGCAGTTGGTAATACTAATTTAACCTATGAAGAATTTTTAACGGTCATCACACAAATAGAGGCTATTTTAAATTCGAGACCTATTTG